>MEJB01000032.1:467495-656587 GCA_001752375.1 Rhazya stricta
CTTATAAGTAATGGAGTACCATATCCTAACAGCTTAAGCTTTTGGAATAGCTGGTTCTATTGTCTCAGGATCCCCCAAGTCCCAACCCTGGGTTCGCAAGGCGCACTGGACCAAGTACGTCCGGATTACCTACTCCCCTCTAACCTGGCTGGACTTACCTCTTACTACCTCTACACGGGCCTTACTATGCTTACTAATGCCAGTGGGGTTTCGAACCCATGACCTCCACAAATTGGCATTTATAAAGATTCGAACTTGGGTTGGCTCTGATACTATAAGACACAAGGGATCGGAAGATGGCAATAGATCCACAGAAGAACGATTAAAGAAGATAAAGAAGGGATCAAGTAATGAAAAGAGTATTCTTGAATTTCTCAGAATCAAAGATTATAAAACAAACAAATAAATCAAACAATTAACAAAACGGAATTTAAACAACAAACAGAATTTATGATACAAGATCCAGAAGTAGGTACGTAGGATTACGTCCTTGCAATTGAAGGATCCAACAAGAAGGACAACTGGTAAACTAGCAACAGAGGTTCACAAGCAACTTGAGACCAATATACCTTACTCCAGAACATTTAGGCGGTAGAACCGGCCAAGCAAAAATTTATACAGAACAAATAAACAAACAAGGAATTTAATCACAACAAACAGGTATTTAAAGATGCATGTAGAGGCAAGAGGCAATGCCTTCCATATGCATGAAACAAAACAAGTGATAGAATGGAATTTATATATATATAAATGTGTAAGAAAATATAAGTAAGAAAGCTTACTTATAAAATCTTGATACAAATTTTCTTCTGATCTTCAAAAAATTCTTGCAGAATGGAAAGGGGGTTAGGAGAGACTCCTAGGGATTTCTATCTGAATTTTTCCTCCCTGAGCTAAGTGGGAGAAGCCTCCTTATATAAGGATCAAGAGGGGGATTTCTACAGTGATTTAAGTGAGTGCTATATTAAAAAATCGAGACCATTACAGTGTACAGTGAAATTGCTACAGTGAATTTATACAATGTTTATAATAATTTCTGGTGTAGAGTGTTATAGTACTCTACAGTATTTCTTCATAGAATTTGGACGAAGTCTTCTAAATCTTTACTGAAGTAGGTCGGCTTCATCCGGTGCTGGTGATGTCGCCGAGTCTTCCAATGACACTACCTGGGATTTGGATGAGGACAGAACATACTGCAATAAGAGTTGCTGTATCTCTTCCAGGGATTTTGCTGCTGCTAATTTTGCCGTGAGCTAGGAATTTTTTGTAAGGAATTGTTGCTGGCCTGGCGTGACAGCCGGAGCCATGATTTTTTGCGAAATCTGCTTGTGTTAACAGAATTCGATAATAGACCGCACTTGAAAAGATGGTGGGATTTTGAAGACTGTCCACCATTTGATTTGGAATTTACACTGGATTATGGGGATTTTTACTGGGGCATTAAATTCTAGATACCAGGAAAGAACCCACGATAAATAGAATTTAGTRTGAAACAAAGGTAACATCCCGAAATGGGATTCTTCTGAAGGTGATTTGTAATGGAATTTAAAGGTATTAAAAGCTGTTGTTATCTGAAAATTTTAGTTTAGCCATTCTTGGTTGTACCAAAGATTTCCCACCATTAGATAAACCAGAATGGAAAGGAAGAGGCTTCACATATACAGGTATCAAAATAGATTAACCATGTATGTTGACATTTAGGGTTCTTTATATAAAATGCATTGTACCACGCCAGCTAGTAATCCCAGTAGGTAAAGGCTTCCTGATAGAAGGCCTCACTTTTACAAGTATCTGGGAACCTAAATTCCTGATTAAGTTTACCCTGGCATTGCACCCAAAAATCTGGAGATAAAATATTTAAAATTTTAAAAGTAGAATATGCAGGATGCTGATGTGTAGATTCAAGAAAGAAATGCTTGATTTCTACAGATCCGCATATTTCTAAAATAGTTTGATAATATATAGGGTTTTTAGGGGATGGACAGGCTTAAAAACCAATTTCGTCCAAAACRTTTTTGAATTATTTGAAAAGGGGAAGGATCATAGAAGGATTTTTCAATAGAAATAATGTTTTGAAAAAGGGTGTTTTTAATAAAAAGGGCTGATGCCTCAGTAGATTTCCCAACTAAGGTACCCGTTTTCGCCTGGGAGGTACGTTGTAAGGTACCTCGGGATTAAGATTGGATTTGTTGACTCTGTTGACTTGTTGCAAAGACTATCTCCTTGTTTTTGTCAGAAGAGGTCTGCTGGAATTTGGAGAGCAGTTCCTGGAACTCTCTGGAATTGGCAAGTGTCTCCATCAATGCCTGAGATGGAATGCTTGAAATTGATCTAGATTGTCGACTGGAATTTACCGATTTTTTCTCTTCTTCTTGGCAAATATCATACCACGACTTCTTTATTGTAGCCGGCATTTTGGAGGCTTTTTCTGGAGTATTTTTGGTCACTCCCTCACGCTGAGGTTGTTCTCTCAATTTTTTAGGTGGCATTCTGTAGAAATTCTCATGTGAGGAAATCAGGAATAGAATTTGTATCACTTTTGATAAATTCTATATCAAAATCAAAAATACTTAAAATAGCTTACCATCGGGCAAAAATTTGTTTGGATTTTGAACACCTTTTTGCAAAACCTCTTTTCTAGATTTACAATCGATACGTAATAAAAATTTTTGATTTAATAAATCATGTTGAAATTTTTGTGTGCACATGACAATGCTGAGAATTTCTTTTTCAATAGTTGAATATTTCTGGGTTTCATTCCAGTGTCTAGAGGTGAATCTGACAATGGCTTCTTTGCCATTTAATAATTGTTTTAGAATTTCATCACAACCAATGTCAAAAGCATCAATTTTCAACAATTTTAAACAAAGAGGGATCAGCAATACTCAAACAAGGAATTTCAGTAAAAAGGGATTTAATTTTCTTAATTAATGCCGTGTGTTCTTCTGTCCAGGGGATAGGATTTTTCTTTAAGCAATCATGCAAAGGTTCAGCAATTCGAATAATATTGGGGATAAAATCTACCATATAATTCAAACTGTCTAAAAATCTTTGCAATTGATTTTTATCAAGAAATTTAGAAGCAAATAACAATGATCTTTTGATTGGTGTTATTGTACCCTTAGAAATATAATGTCCTAAAAATTGAAACTTTGTCTGAAAAAGAGACATTTAGATTTAGAAATAACTAAACCATTTTTCTTGACAATATAGAAAAAAGTTTCTAGACGTTTAAAATGTTCATCTATTGTTTTGGAATAGACAAGAACATTATCAATATAAGCAATATAGAATTTTGAACAATCATTAAAAATATTATTCATAATTCTTTGGAATTCAGTAGGGGCATTTTTAAGACCGAAAGGCATTACATTCCATTAATACGAGCCAAATGGAACTGTAAAAGCCGTTTTATAATGATCTTTTTCAAAAATCTGTATTTGCCAGAAATCAGATTTAATGTCAAATTTACAGAATATACTAGCAGAATTTAGACGGGATAGAAGATCTTTCTGGTTTGGAATGGGATACCTAATCCATTTCAAAGCAGAATTAAAGGKTTTATAATTAATCACTAGCCTAGGAGTGCCTCTTTCTATTTCTGCATTTTTGTTGACATAGAATGCAGCACAACTCTAAGGGGATCTAGATTTTCGAATGAGATTTTTGGTTTCAAGATCTAGAATTTCTTTCCTACAATGCTGTTCAAGTTCAGAGCTGAACTGATCTAGCCTTGGTAAGAATCATATTTTCGTTAAAATCTGGGGAATAAGGAAGATCAACTATATGTTGCTTCCTATCCCAAAAAGCATTTGGAAGATCAGAACAAAGCTCTGTCTCGAAAGAAGATTGGAGTTTTGAGATCTTTGATTGAATCKTAGGAGATTTAAGTGTTTCATCGATCCTCAAATAAAATAAGATGTTTTTAAATTCTTTTAATTGAAAAGATTTACTAAGTGATAAAGCATTAATCTGATCTTTATGAACATAATATGCTTTAATGAGATTTAAATTTTTCGTCTAAGGTTTTTCTAAGAAAGGAAAAACTATTCGGGTATTTCTAGTCTTTAATGAAATTGACTCGAAATTTACCTTATAAGGTGTGATCAACGTTAGAAAGGATGTCCTAAGATCACCGGATGACAGATGTCATTAATTACCACAAAGGGAGTTTTTATAAAGATATTTGAATGAATTATAGAAGCTTCAGTCTTATACTTGACTTGAAGCTTAGAATTGTTAGCCGCTGATAATCAACTATTTGTAGATTCTCGAAATTTGCTAGGTACAAGACCATCTTTGATATAATTCAAATCTGCACATGTATCAAATAATGCAATAGTATCTATAATATAATCAGGAGAGAATTTTAAAGTAATTCTAATGAGGTATTTTTGAGATGTGATTTCTCTAAGAACAAATAAGAAATTAGGGGGAATTTGATTAATGTTTTCTATCTGGGTAGGAAGCTCTAATGGTGCATCCTGCTCAAAATCAGAAGAGGAATTTTCATTATGTTTGGAAAGAAGAATCTGTAGTATAGCAGAATCTTATTTTTTTCTTTTAAATCTTTTATTTCTTATTTAATGATTTTAATTTCCTRTTGAAGACTAGAAATCAAAATAGAAGATTCTTTTTTAGATTTTTTAAGAATATTTGTTAAATCATAAGTATTTGTAGAAGTGGACGGTAAAATAGAAGGTTTTTGAAAAGGTTTTTCATCAGACATTGAACTTAGAATTTTTTCTAAATATTGCTTTTATAAAACAGGATCAGAAATATATTTGACATTTTCTAAAAGAGTTTGTTGTTCTTTAGTAAGAACATTTAAAGAACATTTAGATGAATTAGAAGTCTCGGAAGATGATGAAGTGTGAATTTCATCGATCTAGAGAGCTTCTTTAGAAGATGAATTTCTAGACGAGGAATTAGAATCAGAATCAACAAGAATGTTTGCAATTTTTTGATAAATTTTGGGATCTAAATGAAGTTCATTTAAATTTTTAGAAAATTTACAGTACTTTTTGATAATGTCCTTTCCTATRACATTTATAACATGTTACATCTTTTAAATTTGGAGGAGATTTATGTTGTCTAGACTTCCTATTATAAGAAGACTTTCTAGAATATTTCTTAGAAGGTTTTTTATAAAAATCATCTACTGGTTTTGAATATTTTTTATACTTTTTATGATAGGGTTTCTTATGGGATCTAGAAGAAGAAGAAGGTTTACTGCAACGGCCATTGTAGTGGGAAGATTTTTCAGGGAGATTTTCAAACTGTCTATAGAAGTCGCCTAAGACCTTCTGAGACTATTTGAGTTCCCTTTTAAGAGTTTGTTGAAGTCTAATATCTTGGCATAATTCTAGACCTTCTTTGTTAATTTGACTAATCAATTCACCGAAGGTGAACTCGTAACACCCCMAAATTAGGAACTGTCCTAAGTTGAGAATATCACATTACCTTATTCATGGAACAATTAACTACTATAGGAAATAAAATAAGTCTTAACCCTTGTCAAAGATTTTATAAAACTTTCGGCAGAGTTGCCACTGAAATCTCAATAATTACGCACTGCATACACTCAGAAAAAGTTTTCAATATTCTCAACGCCTATTCACCACATGTTCTCCATTCCAATTAAACATCCATCGTAAAATATGCTCCAACAAATTTCTTACCAACCCAACAATTATTCAAATAGGAATTTGAAGAAACCAAAAGAATTTAAAACACAATCAGCTAAACCAAATAAGAAATAGTTAACTACTATCTTAATCCATAAAATTTATTTATAACATGCTTAAGGGTATCTTGGTTTGCCTACAAGCAACCTCTTCGCACCATYTAGCTAAACATTACCAGAAATGCAAAGTGAGAGAAATAGAATGAGCTAAAAAGCCCAGTAAGTAAACCTCATGCATGAATGCATGAACATGCCCTACATGTCAAGAATTATAAAATTCCGCCTTTAAGATGAAAAACTTTCCAAACATTCCCTTTTTGAAAACTCTTTGCAAAACCTTTCCTTCAAAATTTACTTACATTCCATTTCCTTTCATTCGTGAGCTCACTAGAGTGTAATGCCTAGCCACTAAACTCTGCAGTGGGTGGGCCATAGTTATTTGGAACCCGATTCCATTCCTACCGATAGAACTGCAAAGCGGTTAACATTCCTTTTTCAAAAAAAGTTTTCTTTCCATATTTTCACCTCCAAGGAGGTGAACATTCCATTCTTACCTACCCTCCAAGAGAGTAGGGTCGGGTGCGCCGGTCTCCCATGACCCATTTTCCACTCACATTTTTCGTGGCTAGGTTTACACTCTTTTCCGAAAACTTTAACATTTTCAAAACTTTAACATTTTCCTTTAAAATTTCATTTTCTAACAATTCACTTTCTAAGTGTGTGAATGGCTCATGCGAGAAGTGATGTAGAATTTTAACTACATGCTCATGACATGAAATGCATACAATCGTATATAACATATCATTCGACAACTATACAAAATATGAAATATGATAGCATATCATTCRACATAAAGGTAATACAGGATATGAACACATGTAACATTCCACACAATTTGCACACATCAACGCAAAATCCCATACACAACATATTAGAGCAACTAAACGAGTTCAGTTACATTCATTCATAACRTTAATGAGATGTGAGGATTACTTACCTAGAACTCAGATTCAATAACAATCACACATATATGTTAATGAAACTGTGAAAGTTTACTTACATAGAATTCAGACTTAATACACATTCAATTTACCTAAGAACAATTTAATTATAACAACCATATATATGCTTTAACAAGAATGTGAGAATTTACTTATATAGAACTCAGATTCAATACACATTAATCTACTTAAAGGTATTCAAATACATCCAATCATATGCGTTAATGAAATAGGAGAATTTACTTATATAGAACTCAGATAACAATAACACATATACATTAATGAGAATGTGAGCGTTTACTTACCCGGAGTCCTTTACGTTAAAGGTTCTTATTTAATTCACAAATGAAATCCCTCGACTGTTCTCAACGTTAAGGCACTCGAAATGACGTAATTTTGATTACGGAAAGATAGTTTATTTAGTATGATTGTCCCAACTTAGATATTCAAGGTTTATTCCAATAATGTCAATTGCCAATTATTTATCCATACTTARTTCCCATATTACCAATTATCACRTCTTTTAAGGGTACAATTTAAACTCCTTCGTTCGGGTATTAAACTTAATTTATRTTCTTCACAATTTTACTTTATGATATAATTTCATAAGTCATAAACTTCAATATTAATTAATAATATTTTCACCTTTTAAGTTCACAAAGTTCAAGTGTCTCGAGAAATGGTTTTGGGTTCTCGGCGTCTGGGCGTCTGGGCGCCTGGGCGCTGGGCACTGGGCACTGGGCACCTGGGCACTTGCTGGGCGCCTCTGTTCTAGAATTGGCAACTGATGTTGCTCTCGTTTTTGGCCGAAACTCGGTTAACCGGCCCAATAGTCGGCCGCCGGCAACAATCGCTCAGCAACAACGACAGAGAGCAGGAGTGACGGCCAAGCAGCGAGCAGTGCACGGCGAGGCTTCGCCGAGCAGTCGCTGTCCTCATGCACAGATCAGAACTTAGCGCAGCTACGGCAACACCGGTCCAGCAGAGACGAAGAAGGAGAAGGAAAAGATGAAGGCAGATMCGGCGAGTGATGCTAGTAGCGATGCAGTTGTGATTCGTAGCTCCAATGAGCTTGGGCAGTAGGCAACAGCAGTGCAATAGGCAGAGGACTCGACAGCTCATTTGGGAGACTCCAGATTTGGACGATCTCCGATCGGGTCCGCGGATCCTCCTGGTCGGATGTTCRTGAACTGCTGAGTGATGCACACAGATGGCATCACGGAGCTCTCGTCAGGCAGCTCTGGAACTCCAACGATGAAGCTACGTTGGGCAGCAGGAAGAGGGAAGAAGGAGAAGAAGACGAAGGCCGATCTGGACGGAGCGACGACTGGCAAGCTTGGACATCGACGAGCAAGGAGAAGAGCTCCGCTCGAATCAAGTCTTTAGGCAGTCGATGAGTCGATCTCCAATCGAGCACACCGACAACGAGGGCGAGCAGCAAGTCACAGTGACGCKCGACATGCGACCTCCGGCCTCAACTGGCGATCACGAAGGTTAACAGCAAGGGGAATAGAGGATGGCGGCAGCTGAGAAGAGAAGAAGAAAAGACAGGTAGGATTTGGGGTGGCGCAGTTGGGGTAGGGTTTCGGTGGCAGCGGTACAATGAGGAAGAAGGAGAAGAAGATTCTAGGTTTTTTTTTTTTTTTTTTTTTAATCTAGGGCCGTAACCCAAATCCTTCGAGCCTTCCCATCCGTAATTAACTTTAATCCATTAAATTAAATTCTATAGGATTTTTTCAATAAAAATCTAGTTTTCCGAATGAAAACGAATAAGACGAACGAGTTGAACCTCTAACCAACCGATGACCCTAATCTGACAAACACGATAATTTCGCACTTATTAAACATACAATTAAAATAATAAACACATAAAATGTTATCCAACCCTAGTTGGCACGCAAATTCACACAATCAAATAAAAATTAATAAAGGAAAATTTTCKGGTATTACGGAATTGGTGATATGGAATTATTTTACTATTGGTTTCTTCACGAAGTTTATTTCTAACTCGTTCTTCTAAGAGATAAGGTAGACCTGCAAGGAATTTCTCTTTCCAAAAGGGTTGATTACTATCTTCCCTAAGCATAAGCCTAGTTAAGAAAGTGTTTTTATAATATTGGAATTCACTAAGTTTTCTGCACCTAAGGTTTGATAATAAATCGGTATTTTTATCTTTTAAATGTGATGGATCTCCAATGAAATGGAGGGAGATAGAGAAAATAAGTGTGGAAACTGCATCAGAGATGGGTTGTCCACTAGCATCTATGATCAAGTTACTAGCTTTATCAATCTTAACAGCATTAATGATATCTTGCCACTGTTGAGAGGTGAGATAGTAATCCCACCAACCTTTTAACTGACTAGAGAAACCGGCGATGAGGAGCTCTGCTATAGCTCTATCCTCAGTTCCTATATGGGTTTTATAGGCATTTGCTGCCTATAAATTCCAAAGAATTAATTATTGAAGATTTTGAAAAGTCAATTGATAATTGGACTATTCTGAAAATTTCTAAAGATCATGTTTATAAATCTGCTTTCAATTTCKTTAAATCAGATTATATTATAAAAACTGAAGAACAAGACATTCAGTTGTCTAAACCTTTTGAATCCCTTCATCTTCTCTCTTCTAAATCCCTAAAAAAACGCAGATCTAGGAATTACAAGTAGCTTATCATAGGACTTGTCCAGATCGGTATCAAACCTCTCACAAAAGAGGGTCTGAATACCTCAATCTTAGCTGTTCTTAGGGACACCAGATTTCTCAATTTTGATGATTCCTTATTAAGTTCAATCGAGTCTAGTCTTTGCACTGGTCCGATTACTTTTGATTGTTATCCAAATTTCATTGTATCTTTAGGTGATCCGAATATTCTGAAGTCACTAGTCCTTCAGATAAAAACTCATAACTATCAAATGCTAGAAGGATCTATTCCTATAGCTTTGATGTACAGGGTACATTATAAGGCTATGCAATCTGCCTTTGCAACAAAGGTCAGATGCCAGAGCAAGAAAGGTGAAACCCTTCTGTTCCAAATAGATCTCTCTAGATCTAATTTAGTGATTCCAAAATCCATCCAGTGGAAGGATATCCAACTTCCAGACGAATGGATCTTAGAAGGAGCTACTCCTCCTACGAATTTAGTTCAATCCCCTCCAAACACTGAGATTAGAAATATCAACCAGGTTTCAAACGATTCTATAAAATTGAGTTTCAATAGAAAAATCCCAAGCAAAAGGTTTTCTGATCATAGATCTGAAACCCAGACCATAGATCTAGGAAGGATTTCCCAAATCCCTTCGGTCATAGATCACCCTAGGAAAGCTGCTTTCTTAGCAGATCTTCTCAGGTATTCCACATCGGACATACCAACAACTTCTAGAAATTCCTTTCATAAGGCTGATTATTCTTCTAAAATTTCTAAACCGATTTACTCTAAATCTCTTCTAGTAGTGAACCCACTAGTCCATCATTTTCTGCTATTACTGAAAATGCCCAACATGAATTAAATGTAATTTCAAAAGATTTTCAATTAGATAAAACAATGCTACATAATGATTTTTATTCTGATGAAAATGCTGCAAAAAGAATTTGGTTTTTTGAAAAATTCCTTTCTGAAAGAAAACAAATTCAAGAAAAATATTATCATTTTGTAGTTTCAAATAAATTATATATCTTATTTTTTGATTGGTTGGAATTTTATATATATATATATATATTTCAAAAAGAAAAATAGAAACTAAATCTCTAGTATTACACGATAAGGAATAGGTACCCATTGCCAAGGATCGATGATCTGTTTGATCAACTTCAGAGGGCGGGATATTTTTCCAAAATTGACCTAAGATCTGGCTACCATCAGTTGAGAGTCTGAAATGAGGACATTCCTAAGACCGCATTTCGAACTTGGAATGGGCATTATGAACTTTTGGTGATGCCATTTGGATTGACCAATGCACCTGCTGCATTTATGGATTTGATGAATTGAATCTTTAAGGAATACTCGGATCAATTCATCATAGTCTTCATTGATGACATATTAGTTTACTCTTGATCCAAGGAAGAGCATGAAGAGCATTTGAGAAATGTACTCCAGGTGCTTAGAGTGGAGAAGCTCTTTGCAAAATTTAAGAAATGTGAGTTCTGGCTTGATAGCGTGCCATTTCTAGGGCATATTGTGTCCAAGGAAGGCATCGYAGTGGATCCGAGTAAGATTGAGGCGGTCCGACGATGGCCAGCACCTACCAACGTCAGTGAGGTTCGTAGCTTCCTTGGTTTAGCCATTACTACAGGAGGTTTGTGGAAGGATTTTCCAAAATTGCCTCTCCTATGACCCAGTTGACCAAGAAGAACGTGAAGTTTTTGTGGAATGTGGATTGTTAGCRCAGTTTTGAAGAATTGAAGAGATGACTGACAACTACTCCGGTCTTGATAATTCCACAAGGTTGTGAAGGGTTTGTGATTTATAATAATACTTCGATGAAAGAATTGGGTTGTGTCTTGATGCAACATGGCAAGATAATTCCCACACGCAACATGGCAAGGTGATTCCCACAAGCTTGTCTTGACGCAACATGACAATTCCCAGACACTGAGCGACCAGGCACCCAGACGCTCGGAGACCAGGYGCCCAGACGCTCAGCAACCAGGCACCTAGACGCCCAGATGCCTAGGCGACCAGGCACCATRTGCGACCAAGGCTGTTGCGCACGCGCTGCCTGAGCGCAACGCCACTTCCACGACACTTAGAGTTTGTCGATTTAAAGGTGAAAATATTACTATTCAATATTGGAAATTTATGACTTATGTAATTATGTCCTAAAGTGAAATTGTGAGAGAATACAGATTAGGTTTAATACCCGATCTAAGGAGTTTAAGTTGTACTTTTAAGAATGTGATGATTTGTTCATGTGGGAATTAAGTATGAATTAAAAATTGGCAAATGACGTTCATGGAATAAGCGTTAAATATTTAAACTTGGACAATCGTATTAAATGGACTTTCTTTTGTAATCACAATTAGGTCATTTTTAAGCACATTGACGTTGAGAACGGTCGAGGACTCCGCTTTGCAATTCAAATACGAACTTTAACGTAAAGGACTCCATGTAAGTAAATTCCCACATTCTCATTAACGCATATATATTGTTGTTATAATTAAATTTCTCTTAGGTAAATTGAATATGTATTGAATCTGAGTTCTATGTAAGTAAATCCCCATACCCACCTACTTATTCCGTTATGTGTGGATTGTATTATGGAAATGTGTTATGATTGTGTTGAATTGTTTCTTGTAATATATATTTCGTGCTGTTATTTTATTGAATGGTATTTATATACGGTTTTATGTTGTTCATGTCATGGGCATGTAGTTATAGTATTCTACATCATTCCTGACATGAGCTATTCGTACATTTAGAAAACGAAGGGTTTAGGAAATAAAATTTGAAAGGAAATGAAATTTCATAAATGAATTATTACCAGGAAAATGATAAGATTTTTCAAAAGRAGTGTAAACCTAGCCATGAAAGATATGAGTAGGAAATGGGGCGTGGGGGACCGACGCACCCGACCCAACCCTCTTGTAGGGTAGGGAGATAAGTTGTAACATCTGAGATTCCTTCTTATGGATTTTTTGTTTGATTGTGTGAATCTATGAGCCAACTAGGGTTCGATAAAATTTTCTATGTGGTTAATGTTTTATTTATATGTTAATAAGTGCGGAATTATTGTGTTTGTCAGATTAGGGTCCTCGTTTGGTTAGAGGCTCGACTTGTTGGGCTTATTCGTTTTCGTTCGGAAAACTAGATTTTAATCAAATGAAAGCCCATTAAATTTAATTTGAGGATTGGATTAATTACGAATGGGAAAGCCCGAAAAATTCAGATTAGGGCCCAACTAAAAAAAAAAAAAAAAAAACCCTAGAATCCTCTTCTTCTTCTTCTTCTTCCCCCAATGCCGCTATCGCCCGAAACCTAACCCCCCCTMCCCGCCGTTACCGCTTCTCCCTCTGCCTACCGACACCCTCGTCGTGGCTTTTCCTTTCTCTTTCTCCTCTCTCCCTCTTCTCTCCCCTCCTCCCACTGCCAAGATCTTGACGAAGCACACTGCCCAGATCGGCCTTCGTCTTCTACACCTTCTTCCCTCATCCTCCTGCACGACGCAGCTTCGCCGTTGGAGTTTCAGAGCTGCTTGGCGAAAGCTCTGTGACGCCATCTGTATGCGTCGCTTAGCGGCTCGTGAACATTCTACCARGAGTTCGCACACCCGGCCGGAGGTCGTCCAGATCTGGAGCCTCCCGAATCGGTCGTTGAGTCCACTCCCTATCGTGTTGCTGTTGCCCACTGTCGAGCTTGTTAGAGTTGCGAATCACGGCCGCACCGTTGCTAGCGTCACTCGCTGGATCTACCTTCAATCTTCTTCTTCTTCTTCTWCTCTGCTCGCCGCTCGGTAAGGGATGCCAAATCTTCGGTTGTCACCTGCGAAACAACTAGAGCCATTGCTGTCCTCTTTGCGCGTTGTCTCATGGTGTCCTGGCAGGCCGCCACTACCGCTTGCGGGCCGCCAAATCCGCTAAGTCGGAAAAATGCCACTGCTGATCTACCCGTTGCCAAAGCTCGTCGGAAAAATAAATCCCGAAACAGCAGGCACCTAAGCGTTCCGCGCATAGGTGCCCGTGCCAGTGCCAGTGCCAGTGCACGCGGGTACCCAACGCCCAGTGCCAGGCGCCCAGGTCCATCGACGCCCAGACGCACCGACGCCTAGTGCCCGATGCCCAGACACCCGAGAACTCAAAATCATTCCCGAGACTCTTGGACTTTGTGACTTAAAAGGTGAAAATATTAATAATTAATATTGAAATTTATGACTTATAAAATTATATTATAAAGTAAAATTGTGGCAGAATATAAATTAAGTTTAATACCCAAACGAAGGAGTTCAAATTGTATCCTTAAAAGATGTGATAATTGGTAATCTGGGGACTAAGTATGGATTAATAATTGACAAATGACATTCTTGGAAGGAACCCTGAATACCTAAGTTGGGACGATTGAACTAAATAGACTTTCTTTCTGTAATCACAAATAGGTTGATTCGAATGCCCTAACATTGAGAACGGTCGAAGGATTTCACTTTGAGATTTAAATAAAAAACCTTTTAACGTAAARAACTCCGGGTAAGTAAATACTCTCATTCTCATTTAGTGGGGATGTATTATGATTGAATCTTCTTACATGAATTGAATGTGTATATAAGTAAATTCTCTCATTCTCATTTAGTGCTGATGTAAGTGTGTTGTTATTATGATTGAATCTTCTTACATGAACTGAATGTGTACGCAAGTAAACTCTTGCATTCTSATTAATGTRTGTGTGTGATTGTTATTGAATCTGAGTTCTATGTATGTAAACTCTCATTCTCATTGACATATATGTGTTGTGTGTTATGTGTTGTGTTATGGGATTGTATTATGAGGTGTGTTAATTGTGTGGAATATTTCATGTGTTTCATATCCTGTACTGTGTTTATGTCGAATGATATGTTATATACAGTGACGCATTTCATGTCATGGGCATGTAGTTAGTGTTCTATATCATCCCTGGCATGAGACATTCATATATTGAGAAATGAATGGTTTAGGAAATAAAATTTTRAAAGGGAATGTATTTTATAAATTGTAACGTGTTCAGGAAAGTGTTAAAGTTTTTGGAAACGAGTATAAACCTAGCCATGAAGGATGTGAGTGGCAAGTGGGGCGTGGGGGAGGGTAGGTTATGATTCACCTCGGAAAGGTGAAGAATGGAATCGAGTTCCAAATAAGAATGGCCCACTGCAAGCCTAATGGCTAAGCGTTACACTCAGTAAGCTCACAAATGTAATGAAAAGAAATGTTTTGCACGTTATACATTTTGAAAGGAAATGTTTTGTAAAGAGATTTCGAAATGGAAATGTTTTGAAGGTTTTCATTGAGAAAATGAGATTTTATACCTTCATGACATGTAGGACATGTTTATGCATTCATGTATCTTGCTAGTCTATTTGAAATACCACACAGTTTTACTAGTTTATGTGCTAATTATTTCTATATGGAAACCATGAGCAAAGGTAAATTCTAATGGCTTTACAGATTTATTACAATTGAGGCCAAGTTTTTTATATGAAAATTATGCTTGTAAATAAATTATTCAAGAAGCATCTGAAGCAATCCAGGGTGATTCTACAACAGCTCCTGATGATCTTATCTACATCAAGTTCTTCTTGACTATGATGAGAGGATGATTGAGTACCCACATGTTCTTTGCCCTTAAGGGAATTGGGAAGATTGTTCTATGGAATTAAGGGTAGAAAATTTGCCATACTATTTATTGAGCTTCTCTTCATCAATTTCTTTTTCAGCATTATTAGAGGACATGAAAAGGATGTTCACCAATACAATAGTTAATTTCAGTCGGTTTGATTTGCTCCGTTACCATATTGTTCAAAAAAATCCATTTTAGCCTTCTGTTTATGCTCATTCCTATAGTTTAGCAATCTTTCTTCTTTTCTCTTGCCCACAAAATTCCTTCCACATTCCTTTSAAACATTTATGATAATTTTATCAATAGATATATCTACAAAACCAGTTGAACAGAATTAGTGTAAAAACTCAATACATTAAGTTATATATGTTCTTGGATTTGTTCCACAATTTGGACAACTTACAAGAGCATCTTCTGAGCTCCTACCCTCCGTTCCTGCATCTAAAGGATCATAACTCCATCAGATGTGCTATTTTACCTCACCAAGAGACCGTAATTATCTACTAGAGAGCTAGGTTGTTGATAAACTTGCACATTGACAACTTTGTATACTCTTTGTCCTACTTGTTTGTGCTACAATAATATGGTGTCACTAATTTCATGGAAAAGACATTCTTAAAACAATGTAAAATTCGGAAAAGTATATAGCCAAGTCTTACATTGCAATTTGTGTCATCTGATGGAACCAAAACATTATGAGGTTGCCACAAAAATAAAGTACAAAATGAATCAAAATCTGCAATCTTCGTAGAGCTTCAGTTGAGGAGAGAACTTAGTGCTAGCAGCTTTTGGGTACTTGAACTCAGAGATTAAATCAAATGGAAAAGTAAGTGGCCAATCAATCTTTACAATATTTTCAGAGGCCATTCTCAAAGACTTTTCGGGGTTTTCAAAGTTCTAAAAGCTTAGAGCTTGAGGATGATTTGAATGTCTAAATGCATTCGCACAATTTGAGCATACATATCATGGTGAATTGAGGATAAAATAAGACAAAATTAAGTCCATTTCTAGCTTGTTCAAAATGAAAATGGATATATTGTTAGCTACTCATTCCTGAATCTGGACATGCATTCATGACTAAATCTAACAATTATATTTCGTATAGCAGCATAACAAAAGAAAACAATATAGATTTATTACATGTACCAGGATTCACCAGTGATGAAATAATGGATTTTTAGAAAGTTACATTGGATATGCTTGAACAACAAATCGCCTCAAATATTGAATCCTTTTGATTCCAAATTTATTTTGAAATATCCACCTTGCTCAAACAAATCTTAGAAATTTTTTCAACAATTCAAAACCTAAAATTTCATCCAACCTAAAACTTGTCCAATATCCTATGTCACTACTTATCTTTATTTGACATTTTCCTTTTCCAATATRGACCCATTCCATATGTAAGATGTGGTGCCATATACAAATGTCAGGATACAGGTTTTGAGTCGATATTACAAATGTTTTCATATCGTTCTATGCCGACACATGATGAGGAGTTATRACGACTTAAATTGTGGGACAAGTTATGTTAGATGACGTTTGTAAACTTGCTACGGTTCGTGTGGTGATATTTGTAGGAAATTTTAGCCGACACCATTACGTTAGAATTCTATGATGTCTGTAAATGTGCTATGATTCATGTCGTCATAGAATTCTTGTGGTGACATATTGAAAACACCATTATATATTATGTAAGCCGATATTTATACACGGTCATTTTATTTGATTTGTCTCAACATTCGTATTGACTTTTGGAATCCTCGTGTCTAACACCTATGCTAACACTTGCGAAACATCAGAAATATGTATTTGCAGCGGCATTTGCAATAGTCATACAATAGATAGTATGTAGACATTTACAAAAGTTGAAAAAAGGTTGTTTCCGGCGACATTTATAAAAGTTTTATTATTGATATTGTCCCGATGTTTTTTATCCATTGTTTAATATTTTTTATGCCAAAAATTGTATATATGCTACTATATGAATGTTTGCCAACACATATATGAGTCATCTTGGTATGTTTTATGACAACATTTGTATATTTCACTATATGAATGTTTAGCAACACATGTATGAGTCGTTGAAAGACTCCAAAAACCAAATACTTAGTTAGAATAAAGATATCATTTAAAGTATGGATGCATAACCTGAAAATTTAGAATAATAACTTTGATCAACTATTTTAGAAAACTAATATGGGAAATAAAACACTTACAATTTTGAGTTTTAGAAACATATTGTATGCTTTTAAACTATTTTCTATATTTACAAGGTAGCAATGATTTAAAACCTTTAGAATTAATCAAAACCCTAAAGATTCAATTGATCTCTTTCTCGAAAATAATTTCCTAAATTTGAACATATTTGTTCTTTAGTTCTAATTATATAGCTCATCTAGATAATTATCCTTAGCTAAATACATTATTAATTCAAAAGTCCTATTGAGTCATGTTTGTGCTATTAGCTCTATATATCCTCTTGCATATTCATCCTATTCATGATATAATAATCCATTTGTTCCATTTATTAGATAATGACTCATTTTAAATTGTTCCATGTATTCATCTGAATTCATAACCTTTAGTTAATCTTATAATTGCACCCTTATTTTGCTATATMGCAAACCTATATACATATATATACATACATATATMTATATACATATTATACTCATCTATTTGACCATTTTAGACTTCAATTTCCTTAGGAAAATCGAGCTTAGCATGTAGTCATACAAAGTTTCTCATTCTTCTTGGCAAAACCAAAGCACAATAAAGGACAAGTCCAAATTTGACTCTTCCATTTCTAAGTATAACCGCCCAATTGCTCTATCTATCTCTCTCATTCTCTGTCTCTATCTCTCCCCCCTCCCCAAAATCCATGTGGCCAAAGCCTTGGCTACCTTAATTCAAAATAAAAAAAATTAAACTCTCCTTCAGCTGCTAGCACACCATCGCACACCTTTCACTTATATCATCTCACCACCCATTTGTTTACAAACCACTACAATTCTATATTCAGATTTGTTTCCTCCACCCTTCCTCTTCCATATAACTTCGTATCTACTAAACCCTCATCTTCACCTAGCAAGCATCTAGGAACATCAGCAAACACCTTCAGCTGCTACCACCAAATTGCCAATCTATATATATTTGGCAAAAGCTTGCACTACACTGGTSCAAAATCAACTTAAATTACATGCACAAAGCCTAGTAATATCCTCTCTTCCTTATAAGGTCATCTCTATCAGCCTCCATCACTGAGTTCCCATTCTCTCAAAAGAGAACTTCACCCTTAAAGTTGTGCAACAAACTAGAAACACAGCATACCATCGGTCTATTCTCCCTTAAGGCATGCAACTTCCTTGCAATCGTGTTTCCACTTCAGCCTTTTATTTACTCAGTATAAAATCCTCTTACCTTTATTTTAAGCTACAAGAACAAAAACATAACTACTCCCATTAACTAGATCAGAACTCAAATGGATTGGAAGCAGTTTTGTAGAGTTACTAGCTAAGTTTGTTGCTTCTTTTCTTCTTGAAGTTCAACCCCCTTTGTACACTTAATTTCATTTTAGTAGGGAGGAGAGTTGAAAAAGTAAATAGTATTTGACTTCATAATATAATTGCATTATATTCATGAATTTGCATCACTTCTATATCAATACGTATATTTAATTTAACATTGGACACTACGGTTTAACAATTACAATGAAACTGTAATTAGGGTAAAGAGATAACTAATATTGACTAGTACTTGGGCCTGCAAATCTTAGACCTTCAGCTTGTATATTACAGAAACTTTAGACCTTGCATAAATGTAATACCCCAAATGATCTTAGGCATTTAAGGATTTTATGTGATTTCATTTATTTGGTGGCTAGTATGATTGTTGTTTGCTTGATTTTTTGTGGTTTTTGTCCTTTAATTAATTATATTTGAACGGTCATGGTAATTGGGGTGTTTAACTCATCCTTGAATAATTTAGGTTGGGCTGATAGAACCCATTTATATTTTTTATTTATCGGGTTTGGTTAGTTGTATTAAGGTGGCCCAAAAAGATTAAATATTGAAATGGATCAAGGATGGGTTTAGTTTGGCCTAAGACCCATATATACACCCTCCATCAATGCCCTAAAATTAGTCTTACATTAAGCAATACCCACAAACCTTATTCCTAAGTTGATGAAACTAAGGAAGAGGGAAATGAAGTTAGGAAGGGAAAAATGTCTTCAACAACCTTGAGAATCATTGGAAATCGAATGTTATGGCTAAAGGTAAATCTTACCTAGATATAATTTTCATTAATGCATTTCATAGAGTTAATTGATAACTTCTAGGTTAGAACGTTGTTCCTATGGGTTTTTGTTAATTATGGTCAGAGGGAAGATGTTCTTCCAACTATGATTGATTTGTACGCAAAATGTTATTTTTGGGTAGAATGAACCAAGGTAATGAAAGGGGAATTTAGATTCAATTAGGTATTGCTATTTTTTTCTCTAAATTCACGATTTTCGAGTTTACGAGCATGCATAGATGCAAGCACATGTAAAAAGATCATCCTTACCTCCATCAGTGTCAATTTAGGTGATTTCTGGACTCTCATGGATGCATGCACGGACGAACTTCCGTCCGTGTCCACTTGCTAACCTAAGACGAAGCTAAGGACACAGAGTAGCCTTTATGGCCACCCAATTTTTAGAAAATGTTAGCTTTTTAGGGGCTTTAAAGGCTGGAATATTTCCTAATAGGTTCTTAAGAAGGTGGCTTGGAGTTTTACAATCTAGAAGACCTTTTTTAAATGTGTTTCCCTTATTTTGAACGATGAAGTTTACACTTGGACATCAAAGATAGCTAAGGACTCAATCGCTATTTGTAGACCAATAAGCATTTCAGGCAAGTGAACTCTTATATCCTCATCAATTGTGGCTTATGTCTATGGTTGTTATAATTAAATTGCTCTTCTGTGAATTAAATCTGAGTTTGTGGTTGATATTCAAGTAAACTTCCACTTCTTTATCCATTTTGGTGTATGATTATTGTGTATGAATGTGTAAGAGTAATATGATTGAGTTGTTTGTATGTGAAGTACTATAAGTGTTATGCTTGATTTGATCTATGTGAACTGCTATATGATTAAGTTATGAAACAACATGTGCATTATTTTATGTTATAATGTACATTCATAACATGGTTTTCATGGTTTTCATAAGTCACGACACGTTGCATGTTCATAATAATTGTAAGAAAAATGTCTTTAAGGTAATGTAGCATATATCYCCAGTTTTAAGAAAGTAAAAGGTGTACGCCTAAGTCATCAATGATGTGAGTGGGAAATGGGGCATGGGGGACTGTGCACCCAACCTTACCCTCTTCGAGGATAGTAATGAAATGGTAAAATGGACCTCCTTGTGGGGTAAAAGTAAATTAAAATGTAATGTAACCCGCTTTGAGGTATTACTGGTAGAAAATGTAACTTGATTCCAAACAATAATGCCTGTTGTAGATCTTAGTGGCTAGGTGATATATCAAGTGAGCTCACATCGGTCAAGAAAAGTAAACTTTTGAAAGGCCAAAGGAAAAATAGGGATAATGTTTTCAAATGTAGCATAAGCTATTACATACCATTGGCATACATGCATGAGGTTTAATTACTGAGCTTTAGGTCACCCCTTTTTCTTTTATTTCATGTTTCAGGTGATAAAAGCTAGGTAATTCGATGAGAACACTTGGGGGCGGACCTGAACCATTTACTTTGAACRCTTTGGATTGAAGAGTTATGTTTGAATAATCTACAAACTTTGGTTTATCAAAGATAATTTGGTTTTTAGATATTTGTCTTCCAATTGTGAAAATCTTCTTCCCTACTTAAAGATTTAAATATTTTTCTTTTATTTCCACATGTAACTAAGGTAAATGCTAATATCTTTAGGTTAGGATAGTTCCTAATTCGAAGGTGTTACAATAAATATCAACTTATATAATATATAATGACATTTTCAATGTGTCGCCACAAGAATCATGTGCTAACATTTGTAAATGTAGACTAAAATTCCTTACAAATGTCACCACACGAATCATAGCATGGTGTTTATAAATATTGTCGAACGTAACTTGTCCTACAAGTTAAGTCGTCATAACTCCTCATCGTGTCAGCATAGAACGATATGACAACATTTGTAAATATTGGCTCAAAACCCATCTCACGATATTTATATATGTAGCCACATCTTACAAATATATGTGGCCATAAGACTACTCTAGCGACATTTTACAAATGTCGAGACAAATGCTATCTATATCCCCAAAAACAAATGTCTTAAGAAACATGCCCATACATCGCCCTAGATGGTGTATCAATGTTTRTAGGGGGAACCTAAGACGAGTGTGGCAATAAAGACTTTTGATCAACTTTTACAAAACATCACCTTAAGCTTAAGTAAGGTTCTTTTGAGTTCTCGGGACATATGGCCTTTTTTTATGTAGTGGCTACATCTTAAKAAACCTGGAGAAAATCAAATGCAAGTTTTTTTTAGAGACTCTAAACATGAGAGGTCCACCAATCCTATTGCATCGGACTCAATTTCTTAATACATAGATATAAGGGGCCTGGGTATTCAAAAACTACAAATCATGAATATAGCTTACTTAACCAAATTTGCTTGATGTATTCTAAAAAATTCAGACCAACTACAAGTCCTAGCCTTAACAAGCCAACTACAGTACTCTGCCTAGACCAAGAGATTTGATGAAAATACAACCTATATCATTAACTTGGCTGGCATTCTTGCATGGTAACAATTTACTGCAATAAGGCCTYACATAGAATGTCCAGAGTGGTGCCACAACTAGATTTTAGATAGACCCTTGGCTCATGGACGAACCTTTATTTGACCATTATACTCAAGACATCTTGGAGACGTACATGCCAACTAAAGTACAGGACTATTGGGACCCTTCGAATGGTTGTCAATAGGAGCAACTAGCCCAATATCTACCTGTACTAAGAAAGTGATGCTCACCTTGTTGTTAAGGAGGATTAGATCTACTGGAGACTCTTGCTATAGGTGAGTTCACATTGAAGTCTCTATACTCTCTCCTTCAAAGATCAGCCCCCTCGAATAACACTCGCCTATGGAAACATCTTTGAAAGTTATGTGGTCCTGGCAAATAACCTATGACATTATGGCTAGTTTCCCATGACATGTTGAAGACAAAGACGATGCTTTGGCAACAAGAAGTTCTGTCCTCACCAACCTATCAACTTAAAATAGAGACAGTACTGCACACCATGCATGACTACAACTATGTCTTCGAGCAACTTATACTAATTGGTGATGACTCAGACATGCTCCAAAGAAATAGGTATAGCTCAACATCCACCTAACCAAACAAGCTTGTGAGGAAGTAAAGCGTGGAGCTATATACTCGACAAATAATCTATCTAATGTGTGTTCACCACAACTACTTCCTATTTGGTGACCAATAGCAGCTCCAATATACTTCGCAACTCATTTACTGGATACTTTGTTAAGTTCTTGGGAAGTCTCCAGATATGAAGAAATTAGGCAAAAAGAAACAATGCTCCTAGGACCATAGAAGACTGATCTATTGATAGGGAAGGACCCCTTGTATTATAAACCCATGTGCAGGTAAAGACAGATTGTATGACCTTAAGAACAATTATCATTATTACAACTATGTATTATTGTAGGGCATATCTTGATAAATTAATCTCTTAATCTGATAGACACTCTAGCCAAATTTAGCTAATGATTAAACACTATACTCGTAGTAAAATACTAAGAATTACCGTTTTGCCCCTTACTAATTTCAGTCACCTTGAATGTATTAGGAACTAGAGTTTGATCTCTCAATAAATGTTAGAAATAATATACCACCCTCTCTTTTTTTAGGTTTTTGGAAAACATTTAGTAAACCACATGCATACAGGACATTTTATATATTAGTTCAATCTATGAACCAAGTATTGGCCGGCGACCTTATGTCTTCCTTCTTGAATATTAAAGAAAAATTCTCTTGGCACATGGTGTTAACAGGCAACTCTTACCTTTGATCATAGGTAGTATAAAGTTTATGACAAATGGATGGTTATCATGTATAGGTAGCTAGCATCCTTATGAAGACAAAGTTGGACTTGTAGATCCCACATTTTTGTTCCTTGATTTTCCTCTCAACCGAGGTGTCTTCACCTCCCTTCTTCACATTGCCATGTGCTGCCACCTTTATCTATCTAATCTATCCTTAATTTTTTTTTCTCTACCTTAACCGAAGGGTTCTAATTGCTCTAGACCAACTTAGCTACACATGTCAAGAGACTTATTTTGCCAACAAGGTATTCAAAACCAAATTGACATCTTCTCCTTCGGCTAGAATTCCTTTTCTTGATCCATCCTCCAAGAGCAAATRGATCTTGCCATTTGCTGAAATAATTACCTTAACTTATCTTTCTTCAAAGCATAACACCTTAAACTTGTCCTAGACCAACCAAGCATCGCACCACCTCACATCATGGTAATCACCAATCTCTCATCTCTTGTAACCTCCCAAACTCACTCATTTATTCACAAGATTGAACAAACATTCATCAGCAAACTTCTTCTATTCGATTCCTTTAATCTTTCATTGTTTCGGTAATCTCTTTACCATATCACATTCCTTTCTCTTTCCTCTAGCACCTTCCAATCGACATTGCAACCTCATTGAGCAATATCTGCAAAGGAAACAAATTCCTCCATCAAGTTGCAATAACTTTCTTCCGATAGGTAAGCTCAAAATGAGTTCTTCACTCTTCACATGCATCTCAATACTCTTCCTCTTGACCTGGGAAAGAGCTAAACTTATTCCTCCTTCTCCTTGTTAACCAATGGTAGTTGCGTGCATAGAAAAAATAGCCTTTGAGAAAGCTATGAAGTCTCCATTCCTTTGAGCAGCTACTGACATTGTGAATCTTGAGTGTAAGAAGCCTTCAAACCCTTTCAAATTCATGTTTTAAGGACAAACCAGTATTGACCATTGTTCTATGATTAGTCAGAACAAAAATCAGAATGAGCTGCATGATGTGAGTGGGAAACCATTGATTTTACTAGAGATTATGTACATGTTTTCACCCTTTTTAGTATGAAAAAGTGCAACTTCATACTATTTTATCTTAAATATTGTTTAGAATCGATCAAGTGACTTTAATTGTACAATATTGTGAAATTATAGAATTCATGTGCATTTGATGAGATGAAATACTCTATTTTGTAGGGAAGAAGATTTTATAGGCAAAATGGAAGGTCACTTGATGAACAAGTGAAGATTTATTCAATGCTGCGATAAAGTGATGTAGCACCGAATTTTACGAGCAAAAAGGAATATTTTATTCGAAGAAGGAAAGTCAATAAAGAAAAGAAAAGTCATCATTGGATAAAGGAGATAATTATTTCTTGAGCCAAAAAGGTGAAAAGCAAAGTCAAAAAGTAAAAAGTGCTTATCACACCTTTTTGCCATGCTCCTAAGGTGAGCTTCATGGGACAAAAGGGAGGAGGCTAAAACGATCAAGACATTCTGGAATTCAAGAATCATGAGCAAAAAACAAGAGAGAGAAAGAGAGAAAAAGAGAGAAGCTTGGAAGAAGAAGACTTCAAGGAAGCCTTCACCGTTGGACTTCATCAACCTCTTTAGACTTTGTTTCTCCTTCTCTTAGTGATTATTTCAAGATGCATTTTAATATGTTAATCTTTCACATATTGTATTTCATTTCATCCAAGAATATGAATTAACTTCTTAAAAGTTAGAGTTTTGATGAACCTATATATTTAATGTCTATTTCAATGATTTGAGCAAGGTTTGCTCTTTATAAATGTTTTACTCAAGATTATTTATTTTTTACATTCACTATTTGATTGGCCATGAATAGTATTTTTGTGAGTCTCTTGAACTCCAAAAGGTAGTAAAAGTGGTGAAAAACTTGAGTAGATATGGATTTGATTATCTTGAGATAAGGTTAATATTTTTGGGATACCATAGAATATTGGAGACATTTATATTCTACCCATAAGATCATATGAGACTTGAACTTTATTCAAGTTCCTCAAGCTAAGTAACTTCGACAGGTAAAACAACTTAGTGAAATAGGAACAAGGATCAACGAACTAAAAGGTGAGGTCATTTTTGTCTCGATTAGCATTTCTACTGTAGCTAAACCTAKACTATAGCGTCTGCTCATAAGTCACTGCTACAACCCATCTGTAGCATTGATGTAGTAGCTAAACCTTTGTTGTAGTGTCTGCTACTACGTTAATGCTAYAGGCTGCCTGCAGCATTAGCGTAGTAGCTAAACCTTTGCTGTAGCATCTGCTCAGAAGTCATTGCTACAGCCTATTTGTAGTATTGAAGTAGTAGCTAAACCTTTGCTGTAGCGTTTGCTTAGACTTTATTGCTGCAGCCTATTTGCAGCATTGATATTCTAACTTCTTGGGCATTAGTACATAGGGGATTCTTAACTCTAACTCACTTTTAAGCTCTTGATCATCTCGTTTGTGCGATTGCTATGATTGTTTTCGAATCCTTGTACTTAGATACTTTTAGATTATTTTACTTTATTTTCGTGACAAGCAATAACTATTGATTTTATTAGAAATTTAAACTATCACTTTTGAACCAACAATCCTTGTGGAACGATACTCTTATTTACTCTATATTACTTGTGGACAGTGTATACTTGCATCAGTGAAGCTTTATTGCGTATGCAATTTTATATATTATTGCATAGCTTGCATAGATCCTAGTTACAGACAATCAAACAATATTGCAATGGTTTGGCAGGAATAACACCTTACTGTCTTGACATCATTACAATTTGATCTTGAACCAAAATAGCACAAGTGATGTGTGAACAAAAACCTTAGAATCTTAGGAATCCGATAAACTTGACCTCATCCTCATTGAACATCTAGAAACCAAGATATGACAACACTTTGGACCTTGCCAGAATAAACGACGGCAAAMTAGACTAGGCCTAATACTGATCTTCTGAGGAAATCTGGTATTTATTGCCAAAATCCTAGATATCTTATTATATAATTATGGGTTATTTAAGGTTTTAGGAATATTTTGCAGCCAAATAGATTAGTTTCCTCTTAGTAAGTCAGGAGTTATGGCTAAAACGAGTAAGACTGCAAGAATTGAGCAAAAGAACTTGAAGGCTACTATCCTATCTTTGTTTTGATCTTATTTCTAGATCAATATAGGTTTTCTATATAGCAATAGAATCCTCCAGATTTTGAAGTTTCAAAACACTCAACCTTGTCTCCTGAATCATCCAAAAACTAGAGTTATGATTTAATCTTTAAGATAATGTCAGATAAACACAACCAATTAGAAAACTACTTAATCTTTGAGATTTTAGAACTGATGGGAGTTCTATTGATCCCAAAGAGAATTAATATATACTGATGGAACCTTAGGACCTTAAGAATATAAGAAATTAATTTTTGGAACATGTAATAATCAAGATATGACTATTCTTTTCGAGTAACGAAGAATTATATTCCGTAAGCCTTGACACCCTACATTAGCATTTAAACTTTGAGTCATAATCATTTCAAGGTCTGAATTAGAATTGTCCATGACTTATTTTAGGGCATAAAAACTAAGAAGATTTAACCAGTTAGAAATAGTATTGCGATAAGATAAGTTCCTATTCGTATTTTAAAATTCCAATTACGTGTGATTTTTGTGCTACTCTAAAAATATAATTCAAATACTTTTGAATGTTTTATTATGAATTTTTCCTCCATTTAACTATCTCAACATAGCGTGCTTTTATCTAGACCTATTTCCAAGAACTTCCGTATGCTTCAACACAAAATCCTTCCATTTACAAATTTCTTGGAAACCTGTAATTTTTGTGTGACGCGTGTCTTTGTTTTCTAAAATCTGAACAAAAGAAATGACTCTAACACGACTCTTGATTCTTGTCCTGAAAACAACATGGAAATTGTTTGAGATATAACCTTGCATGGAATTTTGTGATAATGTGACAAGTACTCTATTGAAGGTCTCATGCAACTAATCGGACGAGCAAAGTACTATGCTTGGCTAGTCAGTGGTACGAGTATCTCTTGAGCTTTAGGTGTCAGTTCTTGAGATAACCATATGGTCTATCCAGTAGTTATACACGTGGCAAACTGGGAATGCATCGGTTGTGCACATGCACCTACTGTGTACTTAGCAGACGGTCATATCCTTGTTCAGGAAGTTTGACTCGGGGTGATTGATTTGTATTACCCTGCTAGTGGATACTCTTGCTTGACGAGGATATAAGGTTGAAAGTCRTGCTCACAATATGAGGATATGAGGCTGCTAATGCTGACCTTGTGGAGAATATATCTAACGGTTATCTCGTGCATCTCATGTTTTATGAAAGGGCGAAACTCTCTTACTATACGATTTTATAGGCGACGTCCTTATCTTTACATACTTGATACCTAAATTTGTTATGTTTCTTGAAAATGCTTTGGGATAGTTTTGATTCACATACAACTTCAATTTTTTATATCGCTCGATCTTTACTACTACAATTGAGCTTTTACCAGGATTTTAAATATACTTGCACCTGCGCACGTCGAACTCACTGGGCCTTGGTCATTAGTTTCTTCGTTCATATTTTAGTGACTAGCAATTAAGTATAAGCTGCAGGAAGGATTAGAAATGTCTGGAACCTAAATAAATTTGGCTCATTGCCTTTGTTTCTTTTCTTGTACTAGCTTTTGTTACTAGATTGTAATTCAACATTATCTATTTATACTAGATAGCTGTATATTATTTCATGAGATGTTTTATATGCTTTTATCTTGACTGCTGGCAGGTAGGGGGCGCTCGTATAGCCCCAGTGGAACCTAAGGGCGGATTGTTATGCAAATAATAATGTTAGGGCCACCCATGTGCCACTTAGTATACTAGTTGTGTTTTTCTCTAATATATCAATATATCCCTTTTGAGGAAAAAATAAATACAATAGAACATTAGTCCAATTCAACCCTAGATTTGAGAAGGCCCGTATTATATCTCCTTTAGTCACATTGCTCATAGGTTCAATAGGTTTTTGATGGAGTTACTGAATCATGATCAAACATGTCTTCTTCTGCTAATCCCATCACAACTGCTTGTACTAAAACCCATCAAACCACATCTTCTTCTCTAACCACATCGCCAMCCCTCCACCATAACCCTCAATTTCTCACGAGTTTTTCTATTTCATGTTATGCAAGGTGCTTCCTCATCTTGTATAGGAAGCCATCGCAATTGATAAGCTCCCATCTGACATCCTCTTCCCAGTGAAAATTTCAAAGAGAAAACTTTTCATGCGAGACGATGAGTAAGAGTATGAAGCAAAATATTACCAGTAAGAAAATCTTAGTACACCATCATGATTGCTGGTTCTATGAATTGGGTTAAGTATGAAGAAACAAAGAGGCAAGGCAAGAAGAATTCCAAATAGTTTTATTTCTTCCTGTAAAATTTCTGTATTTTGTTTAAGAAAAAGCAAGGCGAAAAGAGAATTGGAGTTGGATCATGTAGATGGTCGACACTGGACAATTCTTTAGGTTTATGAGATTGCYGACATTGACATTGTCCATTTTGCTATCATAGCCATGTGAGTTTGCTTTTGATCAAATTGGTTTGATAGATTTCTTATAGAGGTGAGGTTGGCAGAGGATGTTGAAGAAAAGAAGAGAGGAAGAAGGGAAGAAGGAGAAGGAGAATGAGAATGACGAGGAGAAGAGAGGAAGAAGGGAAGAAGGAGAAGGACAATGAGAATGAGGAGGAGAAGTGTAACACCCCCAGATTAGGAACCGTCCTAAGCTGAGAATGCTACGTCATTCCATTCGAAAATAAACAACTATCTATTTAAAACTCAACAATATCTAAAGGAGTCAAAAATACATTTTAACAAATCCTCACTATCTCAACATTTATTCAAAAGAGAAATACAGCGGAAGCTTTTTTAAACCATTCAAAAACAAAAATCACAAATATACTTTAAGAATTTAAAACATTTAGCATTATTTATCTTATTTCATAAATAAACTCGAAAACCAGTTCCCGGGTATCATAGCTCGCCCATAAGCGACCTTCTTTCCCCATCTGATTATATATCATYTGCAGTGAAACATGAGGGAAAGGAATGAGCTAAAAAGCCCAGTAAGTAACCTCATGCATGAATGCATGAACATGTCCTACATATCATGAAACTTTAAGGTTTCACCTTTGTAAATGAAAAACTTTCCGAAACATTCTCTTTTCAAAATTTCTTTACAACTTTCCTTCAAAATTTGCTTACTGTAAAAACATTCTATTTCCTTTCATTCGTGAGCTCACTAGAGTGTACGCCTAGCCACTAAGCTCTGCAGTGAGCCATAGTTATTTAGAACCCGATTCCATTCCTACCGGTAGAACCGCAAAGCGGTTAACATTCAAAAAAAAGTTTTCTTTCCATTCTTCCACCTCCAAGGAGGTAAACATTCCATTCTTACCTACCCTCCAAGAGGGTAGGGTCGGGTGCGCCCGTCTCCCATACCCCATTTCCCATTCACATCTTTTGTGGCTAGGTTTACACTCCTTTCTGAAAACTTTAACATTTTCAAAACTTGAACCTTTTCCTTTAAAATTCCATTTTCTAAACCATTCACCTTCTAAGTGTGTGAATGGTTCATGCCAAATGTGATGTAGAATTCTAACTACATGCCATGACATGAAATGCGTACAACCTTATTTAACATAACATTTGATAAACTGTACACGATAGGAAACATGATAACATTTCATTTGACAATACAGGATATGAACACATTAATATTCCACACAATTATACACACATCATCATACAATCCCATACACAATATATTCAAGCAACCAAAATAATTCAATTACATTCATTCATAACATAAATGAGATGCGAGGATTACTTATATAAATCTCAGATTAAATAACAATTACTTACATAAATCTCAGATTAAATAACAATCACACACATATATTAATGAGATGAGATGGTTACTTACCCGAAGTCCTGTACGTAAACGGGTTCTTACCTAAGTTGGAAGTGGATTTCTCCAATCGATCTCAGCGTAAGCCTTCGAAATAACCTAGTTGATTATAGAAAAGGATTTACTTAGTTTCGATCGTCTCAACTTAGGTATTATGTGTTTAATCCAAAAATGTCCTTTGTTAATTTATAAATTCATATTATCGAATATCACGTTTTTAAGGTTACAATTCAAATTCCTTAGCTCGGGTACAAATCTAACTATGTTCTTTYATCAATTCACTTTAGGATATAATTTTGTACGAGTCATAAAATTTCAATATTTAGTGGTAACATTTTCACCTTTAAGTTCACGACATCCAAATGTCTCGGGAATGGCAATAGGTCCTCGGACGTGCGTTCAAGCGACGCACACAATAGCGTCTGGGCGTCGGGCATCGGGCGTCGGGCGTCGGGCGCGAGCCCAAGCGCCCGATGCCCAGTGCCCAGCAAGCACAGGTGCTCACTTGCACTTGCGCCGGTACCTAGGCGCTGCGCTGGGCGCCTGCTGGCTCTAGGCACCCCCAGAACTGGCGAACAGCCAGCCAAAAGAAACCAGCAATAGACGGCCTACAATAGGCCTGTTTCCGGCGAACTCTGGCAAGGCAAGATGTCCCCCCCTGATCTGGGTAGCGAAGCAGCAGCGTGAGCCGATAGTGGTGTCGCGCAGGTCATCAAGCAGAGGAGACGATGAAGGCAGGTCTAGCTACAAGACAGGACGTCCGAGCGGCGCGAGCAGTAAGGAAGATGGCGGAGTGAYGGCCAGYAGCAATGGGTCTGGCTTCGGATTTGGAGGCGGACCACTTTGCGTTGGTCGGCGCTGGCACGAACCTCAGATCGTCAATCCGAGTAGAGGAAAGTCGGAGAAGAGGCTCGAGAAGGAACAGGCAATCTCCCGTGTGAGCCTCACACAGCCTCAGCGACGCGTGCTGCTAGCGACGTTCGAGCAGCAGCGTGGTCTGGTGCGGCRGCCGATCGCAAGTCATCGCAACCAGTGGCTACTTCAAGCGTCGGCAGTGGAGGAAGGGAAGAGAGAAGGAGAAACAAGGGAAAACCACGATGAGCAGCATCGGGTTAGGTAGATGGGAAACTGCGGCGGCAGCGGGAGGAAGAAAATGAAGGGTTCTAGGGTTTTTCTGTTTCTTTTCTCCTCTTTTTCTTTCTTTTTATTTTCTTATTTATTTTCTTTTTTCATTTCTTTTTTAATTTATATTTTGGGCCGTAACCCTAATCCTTCAGGCCTTTCCGTCCAAATATAGCCTAAAATTCATAAATTTAATATAACGGACTTTTCTTCGATAAAAAGTCTAACTTCCGACTAACAAACAAGCAGACCCACGAGTCGAACCTTTAACTAACGATAATTCTTATTTGACACGGACAATATTTTTACACCTATTAAACGTACRATTTAAAAAATATTGACTACATATAAAATGTCCAACCCTAGTTGGCACACAATTTCACGAGGTCAAACAAATATTCATAAAAGTAAAATCAGGGGTGTTACAAGAAGAGGGGAAGAAGGGAAGGGAAGGGAAGGGAAGAGAGGCAGCAGTGGTGGCGACAGTTGATTGATGGGTGGCGGCGACATAGACATGAAGTGGGAAGAAGAAGATTATTACGATTCGAGTGTTTTTAAGTAATTCGATCGAAGCTTAATAAAAAAAWTTTGACGATGAAATATAAATTATTAATTTTTCACATGTGGAAGGTACATGTTTAGTCTCTTTTAACATGCGTGCTGAACCCAACACCCTAAATATCCGAACATAACATCATTTTGAATGTGTTTTAAAAAATATCCATAAGCAACATCTTTGTCGTCTCTTTTTACAAAATTATCTTACATCCTTTAAAAAAACCTAATTAAAAAAAATTTGATTTTTAACTCAAATTGAAACAGATCTGGAAGGTACATGTTTAGTCTCTTTTAACATGCGTGCTGAACCCAACACCTTACATATCCGAACATAACATCATTTTGAATGTGCTTTAAAAAATATCCATAAGTAACATCTTTATCATCTCTTTTTACAAAATTATCTTACATCCTTTAAAAAGACCTAATTAAAAAAATTTGATTTTTAACTCAAATTGAAACAGATCTGAAGAAAAAATGATTGCTTATTGTTTCTACGATTTATTATTTTATGTCATACTTTTTTTATGTTTAAACTTGAAAAAAAATTTAAAAAGTGACTTTTTTCAAAAGGAAAGTTGGTCTGCCTGCCACGGCTCCCTAAATCTCTCTAAAATAATCTAATTGTTTTTCTAGAAAATCTCATTTTTAGCTCAAATCAAAATCGATGTGAAGAATAAAATTAGTTCATGGTTCCTATAATGTTATTATTCATGCCATAGTTTTTTTTTTTTTTTCCCTTCATTTAAACTTGAAAAAAAATGTGATCTTTTTGGAAAAAAGTGGTTTTAGAAATCGTGGCTCTGTTCTAGTACGAGAATTTGGCTTAGGAGCTCCATGCACTCTGAGTGGAGTCGGTTCAGTAATTTTGTTGAATGTTCTTTTTTAATTTTTTTTGATTCTAATCGTTAACTATTACAATGTTTTAATAAAAATTYAAGATAATTGATAATATGATAAACATAAGGAAAGACAGATCAAAGTTTATAGAAGGATAAAATATATTAAAATATAATGAAGACATTGTTAGAAAATTTCAAAAAGATATTACATGATGATATCAGAGGTTTTACTTTAACACGATCCTATTTTAAATATTAAGGTCAAAGTCAAAAAAAGAACAAAAGGATATAAAAACCAAATTTGAGTGTTGACCTTCAGAATGGAAAATTCCTGGAAATTCTACTTTATATATCATTGGCATACCAAATACACTATTGCGAATTACAAAACTATACAGCCTGAGTAGACCTTTCCCTAAGTAATAATCCAAAAAGTGCAAAGGCATTTTGTCAATTAAATTGTCCCCGGCGCCAATATTTTCTCCTATAAGTATCGGAAACAGTCGCCGACTCCAAATCATCCACTYTACTTCTCTTTACCTCCCTGTCTTTTCCTCTTTCTCTATAGCTATCTGCATATATCGCCGATTGAAGTAGTCAATTTTGTCAATGCCATGACTTGACCATACAGCAATCGAGAACGGAAATGGCACCGGAATCTTCGTTGATGAATATGCAGCCGCCGGAAAGTCTTTTGCTGGAAGATTTCGGGCAAAAGGTGGATCTGACACGAAGAATTCGAGAGGTTTTGTTGAATTACCCGGAGGGAACGACGGTGTTGAAGGAGTTAATACAGAATGCCGATGATGCCGGAGCAACTAAGGTCTGCTTGTGTCTGGACCGCCGCTCGCATGGAACTCACTCTTTGCTTTCTGATAAGCTTGCTCAGTGGCAAGGCCCGGCATTGCTGGCTTACAATGATGCCGTTTTCACGGAGGAGGATTTTGTGAGTATTTCTAGGATTGGTGGCAGTTCTAAGCACGGGCAGGCTTGGAAGACTGGTCGTTTTGGGTAATTTTATATTCCAATTCTCACTCTTATTTGTCCTACTATCTTTTCAAATCTTCTTTCGTGGCAATCTGGTGATTCATTTGTTGCATTTAGCGATTCTTTTGTTTTTTGAAATCTGAAAGTAGTCGGTTAATCTGGTTTGATAGGGAAGTGAGTTTACGTAGAGTTTTAGTTGATTGGTGCATAATTTTGAAATTTTATTTAGCAATTTGGTTTCAAGTTAAAGTTTGAGCACTAGAGAGAAGAATATAAGCGTTTCTATCTCTTGTTTAGTCATTTCTATTCTTCTTTGTTTTGTTTTCTCTCTGTTTCACTTACTTTCTGAAATTGCCTCTTGTTAAAAGTATTTGAACTTTACTGCTTGAAGATAATATTCACGGTTCTAGKTATGTGAAAAAATATACAACAGCGTTATTGCTGAAATAGTATTCTAGTATTCATGGTTCTAGTTATGTGAAAAAAATATATAATAGCTATAATGTTTCATAGCAAAAAACTCTTACTAAAGTGCCAGTCCTTTAAAAAAGATCTGAAATTTTATTGCTGAAGAGAATGTCATGGTTCTAGTTATGTGAAAAAATATACAACAGCTATACATTTTCATAGCGAACTCCAGAAATTTTCTGAATGTTTTACTTTTAGAGATTAGCTTAAGTTTGATAGTACGTCAAGGAGTTGAATAGCGGAGAGTTTTTACAAATAGCAGTTTGCAAGATTTTGATTGATTCTTATACCTCTGTAAGTTCATTAACTTTGGTAATGGATTTCGTTATTTTTTTTACAAATTMAATCAGGAAAGGTTAAATTGTCTCTTTCGTATTATAGGGGTTAATTACAGATTGAGTAATACTGTAAATGTCCTTTCCTTATAGAAACAAAAAGTTCATGTAATCTACATCTTAGTAGTAATATATTTTTGATATTCTGTGATTATTGATTACAAGTTCATGTATGTGGTTTATTTTTATTTAATCACATGAAAACATTGTGAATGCTTGAGAATGCTAGAGAGCAAAGCCTCTCAGCCCTTGTATATTTATATTACATCCTTACAATGAATCTCATCAATTACWGGAGAACCACTCATTACTATATCCCACTAATTAATCCCTATAATCAATCAATCAATCAATTTTTGATTATGATACTACTTTATTCTCTAAGATATTTAGTGAACAAGTTTGCAAGTTGACCGTTTGTACCAACAAGTGGTGTGATAATATCTTTTGGCGAGAACTTTTCACGCAACAAATGACTGTCAATTTCAATGTGCTTGGTTCTATCATGAGACCTGATCGTATGCAATATGTAAAGCAACTTGATTTTCACATGCTAACTGCAATATGTTTTTAACTYATTGGGGACGAGTTCTTTCAAGCCGAGGAAATGATAGAGACAAGTGGCACCAACCACCACTTTTTATAAGAGGAGGAATAGAGAAGCTTCGAAAGGCCAAACCCTAAATTGGCTTACTATAGATGATGGACTGCTAATACGGGATTTAGGGTAATCCTAGTTTAAGTAGTTTCCTAGTTGTTTTGGATTTTGAGTTAATAAGTAGTTTCCTAATTGTTTTAGAGTTCTAGTATGATTTTCTTTTCCTAGTAGGTTTAGGAGTTAGTCCTATAAATAGAGAGTTCCTTATCATATTATGTGCGCTAATTCTTACAATTAATAAGATTTCAATTTAACCTGAACTTTCCTGGTTGTGTGACGTACTAAAACCTAAGGTGTGATGCCTAGGTCAACTTCTTAGTGTGATGCTAAGAAACACCCTTTCTATTTATCAGTGAATTTCTCTAYGAATTTCTGCTATTTTCTGGTTTCCCTACCATTCAAATCACATATTTCCTTCTAACTTTCAAGCTATCCTAGTGTGGGCTCACTAACGTGGGTCCTGCATCACCAGAGCTACTCTATGTGTGAGATGCATACACCATGCCTTATAAGTAACAAAATGTTTAAATCCCATTACAAAATCACACTAGGTATCACTATCAACTAAATGAATCGGGCACATAACTCTTTTATCAACTATAGATGGATGGGATGATCAAGAAAACTTATTGGRTTTACACGACTTACATTTCGGAGAACTTGGTAAGATTTGAAACTAGTTGATAATTTGAAAGATTGGGATGGCCATATTATGCAGAAGAGATGGAGAATTAGTAATAGGTAGACAAGTGACTAGAAATGTTGGAAGGACTAGATGGTAGAGCTCTTGTGATTCACGCCGGTCACCAATCGTCTGCCTTATGCTCTGGTCCAGCACTATAACAAAATCAGAAGAGAAGGTGCCCAAACAATTTAAAGATTGGGTTAGTTGATGGATAAAAATCAGATTGAAGGGACAACCTGGTATACAAAGAATAGATGATAATAATATAGAAGGAAGGGCTGGAGTAGTGCCAACGCCCATAGCAAGGTGTTTAGACCCATCCCACAAAAATAACTGAAGGTAAAATTTGGATTGAATAATATTAGTAAAATATTTGGATTACCGAAAATGTAGTTTGAAGCACCAGAATTGAATATTCATCAGGACTTGAATTATGAAACCAATTGTTGTCGTAGATATGAACTGGGTGGATGGATTGGAATGAACTTCTTATCTCAGATGAGAATAATGTGAATAGAGATTTCTGGAATGAACTCGGTCTTAGATCAGAAAAGATCAAGCACGGACAGACATGAATCAACTTCCGTCTTAGTTCAAAAAGAAAATCGAGAATGATCAAACCAATGAGTTTTAGGCTATTGGAGTCAGAGTAACTTGACTGAATTTATAACTCTTTCCCCCTAGCTGTAATACCATGTAGAGAATAAACTAGAGAGAGAATAAGAAAGTTTAATAATGCTAGAGAGGAGTGTCGCTCTGCCCTTGTATATTTATAGTGGATGACATTGCTTGTTTACAATGAACCCCATTAATTATGGGAATCTCACTAATTACTCACACTAACTAAGCCCTATTATCAATACTTGATACATCCAATCCCTGATTATGATGATCATAATCAATTATATGATGAATCATAGAATCAACATACTAAATCAGGAAAGGATTAAAATATGTTTTTCTTGTTATGGGCATTAATGTTATATTGGAATAATACTGTAAATGTCTCTTCCTGTATTACAATATGGACACCAAAAAGTTGATGAAAGAAGGCTTTAGTCACATAATCTACATCTCAATAGTAATATATTTTTGATATCTCGTGATTATTAATTATAAGGACCAATTCTACATGCTTGTGATGAGTTCTCTTTGCACCCACAAAACACATGGACGAGTTTTCTTTAAGAGGAAGGATTGATGTAGTACATAATTGCCACTATCAATTCTCATTTCCTACTTTCTTCGGTTTCTCTAGTTTCCTATTTCTAGTGTCCTGTCTTAGTTATTTCTAGTCGGGTTTGTAGATTACGTTTTAGTTATTTCCTTTAGGGTTTTGGATTATAAACATTATTTAGTTGTTTCCTTTAGGGTTTAGGAATGCGAGCATTGTCTAAAGGCTCAACGTGTTGGTTGAAGGTACTATAATACCATTTATCTGAACTTTTCTCCAAAGGTTTTTAGGCCTATTGTGATTTTGGTGTTTGTTTTAGACTCCCACTGCACCACCTTTCTTTATACTGGGCATTCATGTTCAATTTTTTCATTTTTATAGTTTTTGCTGCCTCTCTATGTTAGTCTTTGTAACTGTTGAAATAATCTAAAGACATAATAGAGCTTTAATAATTATGGGAATACTCTTCTGTATATTACTCTTTTGTGTATTTCTCTTGTCTCTTATTCTTCATATAAGACACCTCTATATACTAAGTAGGAATCCTGTAATAGGATAGTTCCTAATCCATCATAATAGGAAAGTACCTAATCAAGTCCTACTCAATTACTATTATCAGTTTCCTAATAGGAATGTTGCTAATCTGTCCTACTTAATGATTATGATCAGTTTCCTAATCTTAACACTCCCCTCAAGTTGGGGCATAGATGTGATCATGCCCAACTTGTGACAAATATAATCAAACTGAGTTCCATTTAGAGCCTTAGTGAAAGTATCGTTCAAATTCGCCAGTCTCCCGACCGATTCCAATTCTCTAGTCTCCGGAATGTATCAATTTGCCAGTCCCCCAACTGATTTCAATCCACTCTCCCGATAAGAAATTTTCACTCAAAAAAGCACAGATCTGTGCTATATGGAACTGGGTGACCAAAATAAATTCCGACAAGAGGTGCATGAAGCAGAGCGGCGGCTTGACGCGCCGTGCGTGCAGGTAGAGGAAACAATCTGATAAGCAAAGAAAGTAAAGGAAACAATAATCTGCGAAGGAGGAGAAGAAGGGACAATAAGAACTCTATAAATCCTAAGCGATTCTGATCGAAGTGGTGAGGAGCCCCACCTAAACAATTGAATTTTAAAACTTGAAGAACCAAAGCCGGAGTTTCAACATACTGGCTCCGCTACCATGTTAAAATAATCTAAAGAGATAATGGAGCTTTTATATCATGTAAACCTAATTGTCAGAATATTCTTCTGTATATTACTCTTTTATGTATTTCTGTTGTCTCTTATTAATCATACAAGACACCTAGATATACTAAGTAGGAATCCGGTGATAGGGTAGTTACTGATCTATCATAATAGGAAAGTACCCAGTCAAGTCCTACTCGATCACTATCAGTTTCGTAATCTTTATAGTTTCGTAATCTTAACAGTTCTCTGTAGCCTGGAAAGTGTACGCCATGTGATTTAAGATATAGCAATGTGAAAGTGGCATATGTTATTCTACCATGGACAATAGAGGCACTACAAAACTTCCTTGTTAAGAAACGTGATCTATATTTTTATTGATCTTGAACCATAGCATCTGACTTTTAGAGAGTAAATCCTGTATTCATCTCTGCTCTTCTGAACTGACATGAATCATTTAATTTCTCATCTTGTCTATTTATTTCAAAATTCATGGAGACTTCCTAAATTTCTGCATTCTCTCTCATGTTATCACTGACAATGATAACTGATTAAGTTCTTACCTGTGATTTTATGATGTTATTTAACTTGTTGTTTCTTTTCCGGATTGTTGAGTTTATCATATTTCACATTTCATCCATTTGTTATTGGAGGTGATGCATTGTTGCACCTGTTATAAAGTTCTAAACATGGGTCTATGTATCTAGTATATGTATCATTGCAAATATTGGATATATGCATGTGTTGCCTGTGTTCTATCTTGTCTGCCGACTGTGTGCTACTATCTATGATCTTTGACTTGGATTGATATTTTATTCCAGGGTTGGCTTCAATTCAGTGTACCATTTGACTGATTTGCCCTCTTTTTTAAGTGGCAAATATGTAGTATTATTTGATCCTCAGGGCATTTACCTTCCAAATGTCTCTGCTCTAAATCCTGGAAAGAGAATTGAGTATGTTAGTTCTTCAGCCATCTCACTGTGTAAAGATCAATTTTTTCCATACTGTGCATTTGGTTGTGACRTGAAAAATCCTTTCCATGGAACTTTATTCCGTTTCCCTTTGAGGAATGCAGATCAGGCAGTTAATAGTAACCTTTCCAAGCAAGCATATACTGAAGATGACCTCAGTTTGATGTTTGACCAGCTATATGAGGAAGGAATTTTCTCACTACTTTTTCTTAAAAGTGTACTTTCTATTGAAATGTCTGTATGGGATGCTGGCATGTCTGAGCCTAAGAAGATTTATTCCTGCTCCATCAATGCAATAAATGAGGACGTAATATGGCACCGCCAGGCATTACTAAGACTGTCAAATTCAAGAAGTTTTAGTGATTGCCATATGGACTCGTTCTCATTGAACTTCTTGAGTGAGGCAGTAAGAGGGAATCATTCTCAGAAGAGAACTGATACATTCTATATAGTGCAGAAATTGGCATCAGCATCCAGTAGGATTGGTTCTTTTGCAGCTACTGCTGCCAAAGATTTTGACATTCACTTATTGCCTTGGGCTTCGGTTGCTGCATGCATTTCGGACAATTCATCTAATGTAAGAATGTATTTCAGTTTTGGATTCTGTATACTACCTTTTCTTCTGGTTGATCCTTTCTTCCTTTCTGTTTGTGTACCCTTAGGGAATTATGACATCAGGATCCCTTCTCATGTTTTCCCTGCTGTCCTCCCCTCCGTAGAAGAATAAGAGGGTGGGGTCGGGGTTGAGGCGGAGTATGCTAGTTCTCCTTGAGCTTTGAGATCAGATTTTCTCTTTCTTTTTTTGAATGCATGGTGGTCCTCGTGACATATTTCTTCTTAAATTTATCATTTAAAAATCGGGGTCTTGGAAGAATTTCCTGTGATTTAGACATGTTAAGTCTGAATCTGCACATTTGTAAATCAAATTTTATGTACTTCATTTCTAGAATCAGGTTCTGATACTTCAGGTAATAGTTTCTTTATGAGATACACTTGTTCAATGTTTTCTATTGCCTTTGTATCAATGTTCTTGCTCGTGTGTATTTAAGGAAAGGGAATGACTATCTAAGATTGAGATTTGTAACCTATAGAGTGGCTAGTTTTTAGTATTCCATCTTATTTTCTGTTTCTCAACCGAAGAGTAAAAGATGTATGATGCTGCATCTAGATAAATGGTTTGGAGCCCTAGTCTAGATTCTCTCATATCTAACCCAAATGAGAATACACCCCCCAAAGCAAAAAAAGACCAAAAAGTCTTTGCAGGTTTTAATTTGCCCTTTAACTTGGTATCTCTCAGGTTGATTTTCTTAAAGTGGGTCGCGCATTCTGTTTCCTCCCTTTACCTGTGAAAACTGGATTGAATGTGCAAATTAATGGATACTTTGAGGTTTCATCAAATCGGCGTGGCATTTGGTATGGAGTTGATATGGACAGGTCTGGAAGAATTCGTTCTATCTGGAACCGGCTTCTCTTAGAGGATGTCTTAGCTCCTATTTTTGCTCACCTACTGCTTGGCCTGCAGCAGCGGCTTGGTCCGACAAATTTATACTATTCATTGTGGCCAACTGGATCATTTGAAGAGCCATGGAATATTTTGGTTGACCATATCTACAGGAACCTTGGTGGTTCTCCTGTAATATATTCGGAAGTTGAAGGAGGAAAGTGGATCTCACCAAATGAAGCTTTTCTTCATGATATACAGTTTTCAAGAAGTACAGAACTCAGCGAGGCTCTTGTCCTGCTAAGAATGCCTGTGGTTCATTTGCCAAATAGCTTGTTTAGCATGATAACTTCCACATCTGGCATGCAGTGCAAAGTGGTTACTCCTGATTCAGTACGCCAGTACATAAGACTTTGCAGTTATATGAGTATGATTGATAGATCATACAAGCTCATGCTGTTGGAATATTGCCTGGATGATCTGGTTGATTCTGATGTTGGCAGACATGCATTTAACTTGCCTTTGCTTCCTTTAGCGAATGGTGACTTTGGATTCTTCTCTGAAGCCTCCAAGGGCATATCTTATTTTATTTGCACCGAGTTGGAATATATGCTTCTTCAACAAATCTCAGATAGACTGATTGATCAGAATATACCTCCCACTGCAGTGAGCAGATTGCGAGCTATTGCAAAGGCTTCATGTGCCAATCTCATAGTTTTCAGTCTTAATGAGTTTATTCCATTATTCTCGAAATTTGTACCTGCTGAATGGAAATACCAAATGGAAGTCCTATGGGATCCAAAGTCAAAGTCAAATTCAAATTCAAATCACCCAACAACATCATGGTTTGTGCTGTTTTGGCGCTATCTTCAGGATCAGTGTGAAAGCTTGTCCTTGATTGGTGATTGGCCTATCTTGCCATCTATTTCAGGGCATTTGTACAGACCATCTAGGCAGTCCAAATTGTTGAATGTCAAAAACTTGTCTGAGAAGATGCAGCTTCTCCTTGTTAAGATARGCTGCAAGATACTGAACAGCAAGTATGGGATTGAGCATCCTGATTTAGTTCAGTATGTCTACGATGCTGATGGAGCTGGGGTTTTGAAGTCAATTTTTGATGTTGTCTCTTCAAATGAAACCATTAGAYATGCTTTTGGTCACTGTCTGGAAGCAGAAGAAAGAGATGAACTTCGTCAATTTCTTTTGGATCCAAAGTGGTATATTGGTAACTTCATGGATGATTCAGACATTTGGAATTGCAAGAGGTTGCCCATTTATAAGGTGTATAGCAGAGGATCTTCTGAAAATTTTCACTATTCAGATTTACTAGATCCTCAAAAGTATTTGACGCCTCAAGGTTGTCCAGAGGACCTCATGTGTGGTGAATTCCTTTTTGGTTTGTCAAGTACTGAGGAGCAGGTGCTTAGTAGATTCCATGGCATTGGAAGAATGGGAAAGGCACAATTTTATAAGCAGCACTTGTTAAACAGGATTTGGGAACTGGAAAATGATGACCGTGACAACATTATGCTTTCAATTGTGAAAGAGCTGCCACAATTATGTCTAGAGGATGCGTCATTTAGGGAACGTCTGAGGAATCTGGAATTTGTTCCTACATCCAGTGGTTCTCTCAAAAGTCCTGCAATGTTATATGATCCTAGAAATGAAGAATTGTATGCTTTACTTGATGATTCAGACAGCTTCCCCTTTGGTGCTTTCCAGGAATCGGGTGTTCTAGACATGCTGCAAAGTTTGGGTCTGAGGACAACTGTGTCTACTGAGACAATACTACAGAGTGCTCGGCAAGTTGAACGGTCAATGCATAATAACCAACAAAAATCTCACTCAAAAGGCAAAGTGCTTCTTTCGTATCTAGAGGTGAATGCCGTGAAATGGTTACCGGAGTCTAAGAATGAACAAGGAACCATGAACAAAATGTTCTCAAGAGCCACTAATGCATTTAAACATCACCATATGAAATCTGACCTCGAAAAGTTTTGGAATGATCTTCGATTGATTTGCTGGTGTCCTGTTATTGTGGCTTCTCCATACGAGTCATTACCATGGCCTGCAACATCCTCTATGGTTTCTCCTCCTAAGCTTGTACGGCTGTACTCAGATTTGTGGCTTGTTTCTGCAAGCATGAGGATATTGGATGCAGAGTGCTCGTCCTCAGCATTATCACGCTGTCTCGGTTGGTCTTCCGCTCCTGGGGGAAGTGTACTTGCTGCACAACTGCTTGAACTGGGGAAAAATAATGAACTTGTTACTGATCTGGTGCTTCGTCAGGAATTGGCCTTAGCAATGCCTAGAATATATTCTATACTAACGGGTATGATTGGTTCTGAGGAGATGGATGTCGTAAAGGCTGTTCTAGAAGGTTGCAGATGGATTTGGGTAGGAGATGGATTTGCAACCTTGGATGAGGTTGTTCTTGAGGGCCCTCTTCATTTGGCTCCTTACATACGGGTAATACCTATTGATTTGGCAGTTTTCAGGGATTTATTTTTGGAGCTTGGCATTCGGGAATCTTTGGGGCTTAGTGATTATGCTAATATTTTGGTTAGAATGAATGCCAGGAAGGGGTCTGTTCCTCTTGATGCTCAGGAAATCAGGGCTGCTGTAATGATCGCGCAACATCTAGCTGATGTTCGATTCTATGGAAATCAAATTAAGATCTATTTACCCGATGTATCATGCAGACTTTTTAATGCCTCTGATCTAGTTTATAATGATGCTCCCTGGTTGCTTGACTCAGAAGATCCTGACAGCTCACTTGGTAATGTAACAAAATTTTCATCACCTCCGAAAGAAGGTATGCAAAAATTTGTACATAGAAGTATTTCRAATGATGTGGCAGAAAAGCTTGGAGTGCGCTCACTTCGGAGGATGTTGCTCGCTGAGAGTGCTGACTCTATGAATTTGAGTTTGTCTGGAGCTGCTGAAGCATTTGGTCAGCATGAAGCATTAACGACCAGACTTAGACATATACTTGAAATGTATGCAGATGGACCTGGGATACTCTTTGAGCTAGTGCAAAATGCAGAGGATGCAAGAGCTTCTGAGGTGATATTTTTGTTGGACAAAACTCAGTATGGAACTGCATCTGTTCTGTCTCCTGAAATGGCAGATTGGCAGGGTCCTGCTTTGTACTGTTTTAATGACTCTGTTTTCAGTTCCCAAGATCTATATGCAATTTCTTGTATTGGTCAAGAAAGCAAACTGGAGAAGCCATTTGCTATTGGAAGGTTTGGACTGGGATTTAATTGTGTCTATCACTTTACAGATATTCCATCTTTTGTTTCAGGGGAGAATATTGTCATTTTTGATCCCCATGCCTGTAATTTACCTGGAATCTCTCCTTCTCACCCTGGTCTGCGAATTAAGTTTGCAGGTTCAAGGATTTTGGATCAATTTCCTGATCAATTTTCTCCTTTTCTGCACTTTGGTTGCGACTTGAAGCAGCCATTTCCTGGCACTCTGTTCAGATTTCCTCTAAGGAGTGCAAGCGTTGCTTCTAGAAGCAAAATAAAGAAAGAAGAATATGCACCTCATGATGTAGTGTCTCTGTTCTCTTCATTCTCAGAAGTTGTTGCTGAAACTTTGCTTTTTCTGCGCAATGTGAAGAGTATATCCATTTTTGTTAGAGAAGGGTCCAATGGTGACATGCAATTGCTGCATTCTGTTCAAAAGCATAATGTTAGTGAGCCCGAATCTGAAGGCTGTAAATTTCATCAGATGTTCAATGTCATGCATGGAGATCAACAAAATGAGATGGACAGGGATCAGTTCCTTAACAGATTGAGCAAGTCCATAGACACCGAGTTGCCATGGAAGTATCAGAAAGTTGTTTTGTCAGAACGGACCTCATCTTCTTGCAAGTCACATCTGTGGTTGACTAGTGAATGCATAGCAAATATTCAGAGGAAGAACAAGTCTGCAACCTTTGATAAGAAATTTCATAAGTTTATTCCATGGGCTTGTGTTGCTTCTTATTTACATGATGTAGAAATTCAGAAAGAGTTATCAGAGTCTGAGTTGTTTGTTATTACTCAAGACATGCTTCAGGTCCCCATAAATAGCACGGAAGCCAGAAAGAACTTTGATGGTCGTGCTTTCTGTTTTTTGCCTCTTCCAGTGAATACAGGTCTTCCTCTGCATGTCAACGCATATTTTGAATTGTCTTCCAACCGAAGGGATATCTGGTTTGGAAGTGACATGGCAGGGGGTGGAAAGAAGCGATCAGACTGGAATATGTATCTCCTTGAAGGTGCTGTAGCCCCAGCATATGGTCACTTGCTTGAAAAAGTTGCATTAGAAATCGGCCCTTGTGATTTGTATTTTTCGTTTTGGCCAACAACATTAGGAGTTGAACCTTGGGCATCCCTGGTCCGACAGCTTTATCATTTTGTCTCTGATTCCGGAGTTCGTGTCTTGTATACACGAGCTAGAGGTGGCCAGTGGATCTCAACCAAGCAGGCTATTTTTCCTGATTTTACTTTTGGTAAAGCATGTGAACTCGCGGATGCATTATCGGATGCTGGTTTGCCTCTGGCAACAATACCTAAGGTACTTGTGGAGAATTTTATGGAAATCTGTCCATCTTTGCATTTCCTCACACCTCAGCTACTACGTACGTTGTTAATTCGAAGGAAACGTGAATTTAGAGATAGAAATGCAATTATATTGGCCCTTGAGTATTGCTTGCTTGATTTAAGAGTTCCTATTGAATCAGACAGTTTCTATGGTTTACCTCTAATTCCTCTTTCCAGTGGGTCATTCACTAAATTAGAGAAGAGGGGCCTAAGTGAACAAATTTTTGTTGCACAAGGAGATGGTTATGATATCCTGAAGGATTCAGTTCCATATCAGCTTGTGGACTGTGTGATTCCCAATTTGCTTTACGAGAAGTTATGTGATATAGCCAATACAGAGGAATTTAATATTTCTTTTTTGACATGCCCGTTGCTTGAAAAACTCTTTCTGAGATTACTTCCTGCTGATTGGCAGCACGCTAAACAGGTCATTTGGAATCCAGGTGTTCAAAACCATCCTAGCCTGGAATGGGTAGGAACTCTCTGGAGCTACTTGAATTCATGTTGTGGTGACCTTTCTTTGTTCACTAAGTGGCCCATTTTGCCTGTTGAAAATAATTATCTCTTGCAGCTTGTAAAGAATTCCAATGTGATTAGAGATGGCGGGTGGAGTGAGAACATGTGCTCATTGTTACTAAGAGTTGGATGCTTAATACTGAGGCGTGATATCATGATGGAGCATGCACAGCTGAAATGCTATGTGCAGTCTCCCTCTGCAATGGGCATCGTAAATGCTTTGTTAGCAGTTGCTGGTGAGCCAAAGAAAGTTGAGGCACTCTTTACTAGTACATCAGAAGGAGAACTTCATGAGCTTAGGAGTTATATTCTCCAGTCTAAGTGGTTCAGTGAAGAGTCAATGGATAGCACTCAGTTGAGTGTCATTAAACACATCCCTATGTTTGAGACATACAGGACTAGAAAATTTATATCCTTGAATAAATCTTCCAAATGGCTTAAACCTGATGGTATATGTGGTGAATTTTTGGATGATGGCTTCGTGCGGGTGGATTCAGATAAGGAAAAGATAATTCTAAAAACTTATCTGCAGTTCAGAGAGCCTTCAAGGGTGGAGTTCTATAAAGATTATGTATTCACTCGCATGCCAGAGTTCTTCCGTGAAGGATTTCTACCTTCCATTTTACAGGATATTGAAMTCATGATTGAAGAGGACAAATCCTTCAAAGAAGCTCTTTGTGTATTGCCTTTTGTTCTATCAGCTGATGGATCTTGGAAAGAACCATTCAGGTGCTTATGTTTCTGAAATTTAACTTTTAATTACTTCCTTCTTTAGGGCACCAAGAAGGAAAGTTTCCAAGCGTCTTGTATTATTGTGGACACGTTCCTGAAAGCGACCGATCCAGACTTTCTTGGATGGGGGTGAATTTTTGTAGCTAAGAAAGATGATAAAGATGATAATAAAGATGCAATAAACAATAGATGATAATAAAGATGCAATAAACAAATAACAGTAGATGATAATAATAACAAAACAATGGTCTGGTGAGATGGCACTTATGTATAGCAGTTGGAATTAAGGATTTTTTTTTGGTGGGAAATTCTTTTAAGTGTTAAAAAAAAAAAAAAATTGTAATAGAATTTCTTGAAGTATTAACAAGAGAGATTTTTAATATTTAAAAACTTTAAAATTGTTTATCTACATCTACGATGAACGGTATTTTCTTAGCAGGTTATGAATATTAGAGCTGCATTAAGTGTGCAGTCATACATGTAGGATTGATGCTTATATATATCTATTATATTTTGGCAGGCTTTATGATCCTCGTGTGCCAGAGCTAAAACTATTGCTGCTCGGAGGAGCTTTCTTTCCCTCTGACAAGTTTTCTGATTCTGGAACTCTAGAGATTTTGGTTAAAGTTGGACTTAGGCAAGTTTTGAGCTTTACTGGACTGTTGGACTGTGCCAGCTCTATTTTGACGTTGCAAAATCTGGGGGCCTCACAAACTATCATATCTGCTAGACGTCTTCTTGCCTGTTTGGATACTGTTGCACTAAAGCTCTCATGTATGGAAGAGGTGAGCAGCCTTGAGGAATCTGGAAGTGTTACAGAAAACCAGGGTTCTGTTAGCAATGAAGTGGAGAAGAAAATTCCAGATGGTAATGACAATCTTTTTGAAGATTACATGGATATTGATTCGTTTCTTGGCAAATTGAATAATGATATGCCAAGGGAAAAATTTTGGTCAGACTTAAAATGCATCAGTTGGTGCCCAGTGCTGCTTGAACCACCTATAAAAGGACTTCCTTGGTTGGCATCAGGCCAAGAATTGGCAACTCCAGCTACTGTGAGACCTAAATCTCAGATGTGGTTGGCCTCATCTGAGCTGCACATCTTGGATGGTGAATGTTCCAGTTACCTGCAATACAAACTTGGATGGACGGGCCGCTTAGATGTAGCAACTTTGTCCAGACAACTAATTGGGCTGTCAAAATCTTACACTTTGCTGAAGTCATATTCCAGTAGTGAGCAGGACTTTGATGCACAGTTCCAGAAGCAGATACTGTCACTTTATTCACAATTGCAGGAATATATCAGTACTGATGAGCTCAATTTTCTCAAATCTGTTCTTGATGGAGTTTGCTGGGTTTGGATTGGAGATGATTTTGTACCGTCAGCTGCACTTGCTTTTGATGCCCCTGTGAAGTATAGTCCCTACTTGTATGCTGTACCATCGGAGTTATCTGAATTTAGAGATTTACTTTTAGCCTTGGGTGTTAGACTTAGTTTTGATCTTTTTGACTACTTGCGTGTTTTACAACAGTTGCAAAATGATGTGAAAAATAGCCCTCTTTCAACTGATCAACTGAGTTTTGTCCACTGTATTCTAGAAGCCATTGCAGAGACTTACTTAGACAGTCTGGATTATGAGGTCTCTAATTCCCCTTTATGGATCCCGAGTTCTTCTGGAGTTCTTATAACTGCAGAGAATCTTGTATACAATGATGCTCCTTGGATGGAGAACAACCCTCTCAGCGGGAAGCAGCTTGTACATCCATGCATCAGCCATGATATGGCTAGCAGATTAGGTATTCAATCGCTTCGTTGCATCTCTTTGGTGAGCGAGGAGATGACAAAAGATTTTCCATGCATGGACTATGCTAGAATATCTGAGCTTCTTGAGTTGTATGGGAACAGTGATTTTCTTTTGTTTGATCTGCTTGAGATGGCGGATTGCTGCAAAGCAAAAAAGCTTCACTTGATTTTTGACAAGAGGGAACATGCACGCCTATCCCTGTTGCAACACAATCTAGGTAATAGCAGACTGATCAACTGTTTATTCGATAACTAACGCGAAGAAGGGCAGGGAGTTTAAGTAACCTTTTTCTTTGAATTCTAAGGTACCTTAAATTATATTGGAGATGCCACGATTTTCTTGCTTCCTCCATTTTGAGAGGATGCCTCTTTCTTTTGTCTTGTCCCCATCCTTTTCATTCTCTTGCTGGTTCCATTGCCCCAAAACCAAGTCCTGATATCTTAACCTTTACCACTGGCACATCCCATGGTAATGCTGATGTGCTTTCCAAGAAAGAGAGAATTTTGAAAGTAAAGATGTGGACTATCTATATTTATTTTTGGAGGCTACCTGTGAAAAATGAGTTGTTGATTGAAGAAATAGAGCTTCTTTAAAGGGCTGATTTTCAAGTATTCATTAGTGTGACAAGTGAGAATTTGATTACTTTATTATAACTCTTTATGTTTCTTCAATTGTTTCTGTGTTGCTATATTTCCCTGTTTCAAACTCATAGAAATGATTTACTTGTTCTATGTCTCACCTAAGCTTCTTACTGGATTTTTCTAGAAAAAGCAGGAAGTGTAACTCGGGGCACAAATGCTGGTTGCTTTTTTGGGCTAGACAGTAAACTCTATAGGGAACTTATAGTTTATTATTGTGCATGTTTCTGTTATCCCTATCAATTGGGTGACTAATCTAACAATTTTGTTGTGTTGAAATTGCTGACTGAACTGTTATTCCCAGGTGAATTTCAAGGGCCAGCACTGCTGGCTATCCTGGAAGGGGCCAGCTTAAGTAGAGATGAAGTTGCTAGCCTTCAGTTTCTTCCGCCGTGGAGTCTGCGTGGTGATACTCTCAACTATGGGTTAGGATTGCTTAGCTGTTTTTCAATAACTGATCTGCCATCAGTTGTTTCTGATGGCTGCTTGTACATGCTTGATCCTCGTGGTTTAGCTCTTGCAATGCCTTCAAATCGTGCACCTATTGCTAAGGTTTTCTCCCTTAGAGGTAATGTTCCATTGCGTCATATCTTTAGTTTTCATAATTCATTTGGATATTTACTGTTTTTCTATTTCTATAATACGAAGGAACGATATCTCCAAAGGAAGAAGTGAAGGAGTCGTTGGCGTAGAAAATATCTGATGTGGGACAATCTAGACTGTTTCATGGTGTTTCTTTAGTGCTTCATTGTTCTTGTCCAGTTAACAATATTTTTCAAATTTTCATTTGTCTCTCCTCTATATGTGCAACATACACATACGTACATAATTGAGCAGACATTGCAAATCCACATCTCCATCAATGACCACAAGTTGGAGGAATTTCGATGCCAATTCTTTAAGCTCTTTCACTCTCAACCTGTGGGTAGAGTTTTTCTTAAACAAGCAATAGTAATTGCTGATATGAAAAGTGTAGGTGGGAAATTTAATTAGATATTAACTGATTTTAGGATTTTAAGTTATTTGCTTCTTTTGTGAATGTTTCTGGTACCTTGACTTGAAGTTTTAGTAGTGGAATCATTCATCTAAAAGCTAGTTTTACATCAATCAGATTCTTACTTGGTTACTTATTTTCCTTCATCTTAACAAAAAATGAAAAAATTTCTATGGATTGATAGCCTTGGAAAATTTTCTGTTCAATTTCATTCCCCTATATTATATCTGTGGTTCTCCTCACAATCTTTGCTTCCTTCTCTTCTCTTCTTCATTTCTTCTTACTTGTCCTACACGATGGACTTAATCTTTTTGGTTTCTTTTTGATAACTCTGCCAAATGACATTTCTGTCCAGGTACTAATTTGACTGACCAATTCCGTGATCAGTTTAGTGCTTTACTGATTGGTCAATATATGCCCTGGTCGGGATCAGATTATACAATCATTCGCCTGCCTCTTTCCTCAGAGCACATGAAAGATGGGATTGAATCTGGTTTGCAGAGAATCTCGCTGTTATTTGATAAATTTATGGAGCATGCTTCTAGGCCTATCCTGTTTCTGAATTCGGTTATGCAGGTAATAGAAAGTCGTAATATATCTCAGGCTAGCACAGTGCGGATGTGGCGCTTAGAATGCAAGGGCGCATCTTTGTTTTGCTTCTTTGGTTTTTATTTTGCACTGGGTTTGTTCTCTTGTGAACATGCTCAGAGCCTTTTAAAATGGTTCTTTTCTTCTTTTTTGGGTTTTAGYTAATGAGTTACAATCCCCATGCCTCACCCCCAGGCAGGTATGAGAAGGGAAAAGGAAAAATGAGAATAATGTATCAGTTAGAACCAAGAAATRTGAAATTTTCAGATGCTGCACTTGCAACCTTTTTCGATAAGTTCTATGGTAGCTGATTTTGTGATCCTTCGTTATGATTACACCATTTTTGGTTGGTATGCTGTCTATATTTAAGTAAAATACAACCCCCAAAAAAAAAAAAAAAAAAAGAGGAAATGTTTGCTTCTCTCGCTAGGGGTTTTACTGGCAACCAATTTTGTTTGTCAGTTAATGTTAATATAGTCTACTCTCTCTTGAACAATCTAATGGATTTTGAATATTCTGCTCAGATATCATTGTCAAGTTGGGAGGAAGGAAGTCTGGAACCATTCGAGGAGTATTCAGTTCAAGTTGATCCTTCCTGTGCCATTGTCAGGAATCCTTTCTCAGAGAAAAAGTGGAAGAAGTTCCAATTTTCAAGTTTATTTGGTAGCTCAAATGCAGCAACAAAGTTAGAAGTTATTGATGTGAACCTATACCATAGAGGTACTAGAGTTGTTGACCGATGGCTTGTTATGCTTAGTCTTGGTTCCGGGCAAACAAGAAATATGGCACTTGATAGGTAGGTGAAGAAATCATATGAACTTGGCAGTTTTTTTTTTTTTTTTTTTTTTATGTTTCCTTTTTTTATAGTAATTGACACATGGATTCCCCAGCCCTAATCCACTCACATCATAGAATACGAATGCACATTTGTGAGGGTGTGCATGCCAATAAGGATAGAATTAACTTTGAAATAATTTCCTCCTAATTAAATTGATATATTGGAATTATGAATCCTAAAATATCTCCAAGGTTGTGTCTCTAGTGAAACATTATATTTTAAGGACCAATTTGCATGACACAAGATTACTTCAATCCGTGCAGATGGGGATGGAACCTTTTTTTTTCTCTCTCTTTTTTTTATGGTTTTGGTTGGCGGGCCAGGGAGGGGGAGCATGGAGGATACTCTATGTATTCAGAAGCTATTTATCAGAAGATGTATTGAGGAGAGGACTTGTGCACATCGAATGAGACAATATATGCATTACTCTTATGTCATATCTTTCATTTTAGTTCTGTACGGTTGGGCAGTTATCACTTTACCATTGTTAAGAGTAGGAAATTCATAATAGTGATTGAGTAGGACTTGATAGTTCCTATTATGATTTGGTTTGCGTTATAGTTTGATTATGCTCCAACTTGAGGGGGGATGATAAGATTAGGAAACTATAAAGATCAAGAAATTGATRTAGTGATTGTGTAGGACTTGATTAGGTACTTCCTTATTATGATTTGAATTTGATTTGTGTTAGAGTTTAATTAGGTTTCGAAATTAGCAATTATGGTATTTGATCAGGACCTGGTTTGGTAGTTTGATAGCTTATGAATAGACTCTTTGGAAGGGTACTTTGTACACATTATATTATCACATTATGGCTATTTCAATAAAACCGTAGTCTTCTTTTTCTCTATTATCTTCTCTATTCTCTCTTTAGATTATTATTTTAACAACGATATTACTGAATAGGTCATAGAGGGGCTTTGACCCCAAAATCTTAGCAATTAGCACTTAAATAAAATTGATACTTTTAGCAATTTGAACTCCTGAATTCTACAATTATGGTGCACTTAGGTTTTATTTAAGCTATCGGGATTCAAACAATTGGCACCTAATATGTCTGACTCACTTACCTTCTGGACACCTGCATCTTGTGCTAGATTTTCCTTAAACGATCTTTCAATTAAACACATTATTGGAGCATAATGTTTTTTCTCTCCAGTTCTGCATTTTCCCTTGAATATGGAAAGATGGCTCTGAGATTGAGAACTGCACGTCTGCAACATTTCAAATATGTAACTGATGTCCAACTTCTTTTTAATTATTCATCGTGTAAACGGTTAGGTCTGTATATGAATCTTTTGTCCTTGTGGGATATGGGAGGAGAGTATAAGTGCAGAGAACTTTGAAAAACTAAAGAGAACTGAGAAACCTTTGTTGAAGTGGTATGAGGAAGAGGAAATGGGGGAAGACTAGATAGCTACCCAAATAGGTAGTCTCCTACCATGATTATTAAGAGTGTTAAAATAGCTACCTATTCTTCTAACCCTGTAACCTTCCCTCAATTAGGAAATACAAATCATTAGCTCCAAGTTTGCTACATTGCCTAATCACTTAGTAAACAAACTACATGGCTGATTATGATTTCACATGATTAGCCTGATAAAATTCTGCAAGAGGTTCTCTTTGTTAAATTACCACATCATCTAAAAGCTTAAGCTATTCGAGAAAAGTGTAATTTATACATTTGACACTCCAACAGTCCCCTTGCATGTGGTAGATGTACTTTTCACTAGTTGATCCAACATGTGCACACTCCATACTTTCTAGGAATGAGGTGGGACGGGATTTGAACATGAGACCTCCTGCTCTACTACCATCTTAAAGGTATCAGAGGAGAAGAGAATATAGAGGAGGAACTAGAGAGTTTGCTCAACTTGGTAGCCTCGCATCATGTTAATTAAGAGTTTAACAGAAAATAGAGGACTAGTGCATCCTTGTATGATGACCACTAATACTGCTGACTCAGTAACAGTCCACCAAGCTCAAGACTTAAAATTAGGGAACCATATAGATGAAGGTATCGTACGTATATTATAATGATTACAAAACGAATAAAATTGAATATACTTGATTTCTATATAATTCTTGCATCTCTATCCCATCAAGGAACTTCTCTCTCTCTCTCTCTCTCTTCCCCCCTCTCCGCCAATCTCCTTCTTCTGTGATTCCTTCCTTTTGTTCTTGGATAGGTCTAGTATTGCTGCTGGCTACGTTTCTTTAGCCAATTCACTGGTAAACATAAGATTCGTTCAAAAGTGAGCATGCTAAAACAAATAAATTTCTGAAACAACAGTATCTGATTGCGTCATGAGTTTATGATACCATGTGAAAAGTTGTTGAGAAATGTTAACAATCTTTTTCACACTTTATTTTGCAACTCTAAACATCACACAGAATTTCCTCCTTGTTTTAATATTTCCCTGAACCTTAATCTTTTTTTACATTATTCTAGCATTTTGTAGTTGAATACATCATTTCACTTTCTAGTCATTTCTTGCAGGCGATATTTGGCATACAACTTGACACCTGTTGCTGGAGTTGCAGCACACATATCACGAGATGGCCAGCCTGTTGAGACATGTTCAACAAGTTGTATTATGTCACCTCTTCCACTATCCGGTAGTATATACATGCCTGTTGCAGTACTTGGGTTTTTCCTTGTGCGTCACAATCAGGGACGCTATCTATTCAAATATCAAGAACCCAGAACTTTTGACAGAGCACAGTCGGATGCTGGAAGTCGGTTGATTGAAGATTGGAACAGGGAATTGATGTCCTGTGTTCGTGATTCTTATGTAAAATTGGTCCTAGAAATGCAGAAGCTAAGGAGAGAACACTCAACTGCTATTCTTGAACCAAGTTTGGGCCGTGCAGTACGAGGGGCTTTGAATACTGTTGGGGATCAACTTTATTCATTTTGGCCTAGATCTAAGAGAAACACACTTCTCACAAAACCAGAGAGCAGTGGAAGTGATTTGGTTTCTCCAAGAGTTCCCAAGGCAGACTGGGAATGTTTAGTTGAACAAGTAATTAGGCCTTTCTATACCCGTCTCATTCATCTTCCTGTGTGGCAGCTTTATTCTGGGAATCTCGTCAAGGCTGAGGAGGGAATGTTTCTTTCACAGCCTGGAGTTGGAGTCGGTGATAGTGTTATACCTGCCTCAGTTTGTGCCTTTGTGAAGGAACATTATCCAGTTTTCTCAGTACCATGGGAATTGGTGACTGAAATCCAGGCTGTAGGGTTTACAGTTCGAGAAATCAAGCCTAAAATGGTGCGGGACCTTCTTCGGGCTTCTTCAACACTTATTGTTTTGCATTCAGTTGATACTTATATTGATGTGCTTGATTATTGTTTATCTGATATCCAGTTCGTGGATTCATTGGAGTTAAACATTCAAAATCCCCCAATAGACATCACTAGTCCTGGTTTTGTTTCTACCAGAACTCCAGGAGAGGACAGCAATTCTATATCTTTAAGAAGCCCAAATGTGCGAGGTTTTTATAGGTCATCTGCCCCAAGTGCAAGCAGTTCAGGAGGAGATGCCCTAGAAATGATGACAAGTCTTGGGAAGGCTTTGTTTGATTTTGGTCGTGGAGTTGTTGAAGATATTGGTGGAGCAGGAGGTCCCCTGTATGAAAGAAACCGCATTACAGGCAGTGTAAAATTCCGTATCCCTGAGAACGTGGACCAGAAACTTCTGGCTGTAGCTGCTGAACTGAGAGGGTTGCCCTGTCCAACTGCAGCAAATAATCTAAGTAGGTTTGGATTTACTGAAGTTTGGGTTGGCAGCAAGGAGCAACAGACTTTAATGGCTTCTTTGGCAACAAAGTTTGTCCATCCCAAAGTATTGGAAAGATCTATCCTATTAAATATTTTCTCTAATGGTACTCTACAGTCTCTTTTGAAACTAAAGAGTTTTTCTTCTCAGCTGCTTGCAAGTAATATGAGGTTTCTTTTTCATGAGAACTGGGTGAATCATGTAATGGACTCAAACATGGTGCCCTGGTTCTCATGGCAAAACAGTACAAATTCTGCTACTGAATGGGGGCCTTCTCCTGAATGGATTAGACTGTTCTGGGGAAATTTTAGTGGTTCATTGGAGGACCTATCTCTTTTCTCTGACTGGCCTCTTATTCCTGCTTTTCTTGGTCGGCCTGTTCTTTGTCGTGTAAGAGAGCGAAATCTTGTCTTCATTCCTCCACAAATTTCTGATTCTCACTCAATGAATGCTGTTGAGGAAATGACCACCACTGCAAATAACATGTCTGGAATATCACGTGAAGCTGATAGGAATGAAGCCTATGTTATATCTTACAAAGTTGTGGAGAGGAAGTATCCTTGGTTATTGTCATTGCTGAACCAGTGCAATATACCTGTGTTTGATGCTACTTTCTTGGATTGTGCTGCTACCTGTAACTGTTTACCCGCAGCTGACCAAACATTAGCAAAAGTCATTGTATCCAAACTTGTTGCAGCTAAACAGGCTAGCTATTTTCCTGAATTCACGTCTGTTTTAGCTTCAGAGCGTGATGAGCTCTTTGGCTTATTTGCTTCTGACGTCTCTTCTAATGGCTCTGAGTTCGGAAGAGAAGAACTTGAAGTACTACGTGACCTGCCTATATATAGAACAGCTGCTGGAACATATACAAGATTGCATAGTGAGGGTTTGTGTATGATTGCTTCAAATACATTCTTAAAGCCAAATGATGAACGATGTCTCTTTTACACTACAGATTCTGATAAGAGTCCTTTACTTCGGGCCCTCGGAGTACCTGAGCTGCATGATCAGGAAATATTTTTAAAATTTGGATTGCCTGGATTTGAAGGGAAATCTCAAGTGGCACAGGAGGATATTTTGATATATCTTTATATGAATTGGCAAGATCTCCAACAAGATTCTTCTGTTATTGAAGCACTTAAAGAGACTAATTTTGTGAAAAGTGCTGATGAAATTTCAGGGCGCTTGTATAAACCCACAGATCTTTATGATCCAGGAGACACTTTATTGGCTTCTGTATTTTCTGGAGTCGCGGATAAATTTCCAGGAGAGAGGTTTATTTCAGATGGATGGCTTCAAGTGTTGAGGAAAGTAGGACTTCGAAATTCAATTGAAGCTGATATAATGCTTAAATGTGCTAAGAGGGTGGAATGTCTTGGAAGTGAATGTATGAGACCTGCTGCGGTTCTTGATGATTTCGAAACAGAAATATTAAATTCCCGGAACGAAGTTTCTTCTGAGATTTGGTTATTGGCTGAAAGTCTTGTCAAAGCTATATTCTCAAATTTTGCAGTCCTCTACAGCAACAACTTCTGCAATCTCCTTGGCAAGATTGCTTGTGTCCCTGCTGAAACTGCCTTTCCAGATGTAGGTGCCAACCGGGGTGGTAGAAAAGTGCTCTGTTCRTACAGTGAAGCAATAATACTGAAAGATTGGCCACTTGCTTGGAGTTATGCTCCCATTCTCTCCCGACAGTCTGTTGTTCCACCTGAGTATTCTTGGGGGCCACTCCATTTGAGGAGTCCTCCTCCTTTTGCTACTGTCCTAAAGCACCTCCAGGTAATTAGAAATGTACTTGGTACTAAATTGATCTTATTGGACTATTTTTAGAAGCATTACTGTTTTTCCTTTACTACCTCAGCTCATTGGAAAAAACAATGGTGAAGATACTCTTGCTCACTGGCCAGCTACATCTGGTTCAAAAACAATTGATGAGGCTTCTTTTGATGTTCTAAAATATCTGGACAATGTGTGGGATTCTCTATCTCCTTCAGGTAGTTTCATATTATTCTCTTTAGTATGTAACAGGGAGGAAAATATATATGGTTGGGCTGACGTGTTTTAAGAAAAACTACTGGAAACTAGTGGGAAGTCCTCCTTTTTCTTTTATACTGGAACACTTTGCACGTGATAATTTTCACTTTCACTTATGAGAACTCATTTCTATGATCTCTTTGTTGTAGACCTTAGTTTTAAGAAGAAAAATGTCACCGTTACACTTGTAAATATTTTATTGGTCTTTTAAAGCGCTAATTAACCATGATTTTAGTGTTATGCTTTACTAGCATCTAGTTTCATTCCTGTAGCATAGTTTGTATTTAAATAAATAACTTCTAATTTTTTTCTTTTGTTAAAAGTTTAGCTATTTATAATTGAGGTTGCCATCATCTTGTAACATATTTAATTGGTTACATTTCAAATGTTCATTTTTCTATTTGGAGAATGCCATTCTAATTCATTCTTTAAATTGAATTATTGACACGATGATAATTTCAACACATCACGATAAGTATATATAGTTGTAATTATGTTATAATTGCAGTAGATTTCTATCTCTATTAATGTTTTAAATGTACATTCAGAACAGTATATTTGTCAACTTCAGTTTCATACTTTTACATAAAGATTGTTTCTTTTCTTGTTTTATATGGTATACAAACATTATTATTTAATTTCATCTGGCTTTTTCTCCTTATGTTTTATTGTTATCTTGGTCTTTTATTTATGATCTAGCTTCTATTTTATTCTTTTGATATCTTAAGTTTGAGTAGGTGCATCTCTTATGTTTTATTCTGTTTTATTCTTTTTTGGTATTGAAGAAAATCTAGCATACGTCTTAACCATATTGTTTGTGTAGCACTATTTGTTGCTACTCGTAAAAGAAAAAGGCTTCATGGACTTTAGTGGCTTTTTGAAGATTGGAGTGAAGAGTTGTTTACGAAGTACCCTTGCTCATTCCAGTCAGCAAGGACAAAAATGTGGTAGAAGTAAATTGGTAATTGTGAAATGCGCGTGTAGTGAGCTTTATCAAATTGAGTATTTTTATTTTAACTGAACAAACTACTTTTGGGTTGATCATCTTTTGGTTTCTTTTGTGTTGGCCATCTTTGCATTAAACACATAGGAGCATAACATTAGCTGAACCATTTTAGGTGGGGGCTATAAGTGAGCTGAGCTGAGATTTAAACTTACTCACCTTGTTCCTATTTTGTTTGAGGTAGCTCAAGCTTGGCTTTGCCGAGCTCATTTAAGGCTGGAGCCTATTTGAGCTTGAACCCATATCATTTACTTAAGTTCGAGGTTGTTTATGAAGTTTCATGTAAAAAGATCTTAAAAGAATTGATTGAACTATCCAAGCTTTTGAGTTGAGTTCACTAAAGCGTGAGCTCTGTTTATTGGACTTAAAGCTCTGCTTCAAGTTGAGTCAAGCTCGATTAACTTGAACTCAACAAAAGAAAAAATATAAGCTCTTTATGAGCTGCTCACAAATAAAAGACTTAAGACCATGTGTTCTTCTGATGGCTATTGTCTTTGATTAACACTTTCTGATTCAATAATACTCCAAACTAAAGATTCTTGAACTTTTCGTACTATGTTGGTTGTGGGGAATGGGAAGAAGTGGACTCTATGTTGCACGTCTAATGGGTATACATCCACTTTTAACTTGATTGTTTGTGCTGCAGACACTTCAGAATTGCAGAAAATAGCATTCATGCCAGCTGCAAATGGCACACGCTTGGTGACAGCAAGTTCCCTTTTTGCAAGATTGACAATTAATCTTTCCCCCTTCGCGTTTGAACTACCGGCATTGTATCTTCCATTTGTGAAGATTCTAAAGGACTTGGGTATTCAGGAGACATTCTCGATTGCTGCTGCAAAGGATCTCCTGATAAACCTCCAAAATACTTGTGGCTATCAACGTTTAAATCCAAATGAGTTTCGTGCCGTGATGGAAATTTTGCATTTTCTGTGTGATGAGGCTGTTACTTCAGGTGCATTTAGCTGGGGATCTGAAGCAATAGTCCCTGATGATGGCTGCAGACTTGTTCATGCCAAGTCATGTGTATATGTTGATTCTTATGGTTCGCACCATATTGAACATATCGACACATCCAGGCTAAGATTTGTTCACCAAGATCTTCCTGAAAGAATATGTGTGGCCTTGCACATCAAAAAGCTTTCTGATGTAGTTGTTGAGGTATTATGATTTTATTAAGAAAATTGCTTTCTCCAGGCTTGGTTTTTTGTTTGTCACAGAATAAATTCTTAGAGCCAAAATTATATAGATATGTGTGGAGATTTTGCTCGCTATTGATGTTATACTTTTTGTCCTCTAGGAATTACATGATGTGGAACATCTTCATACTCTGGAATCCATTGGGTGCATCCAAGTAGCAGACATAAGGCACAGGCTATTGAGCAAATCATTTCAAACTGGAGTGTGGAATATCGCGCGCAGCATTGCTGGAGATATTCCAGCATTTCATCCTATTTTTGAGACTGTAGAGAGGTCCCTGCAAACAGTTGCAGAGAACTTAAAATTTGTCAAGTGTTTATACACTCGTTTTTACCTCCTTCCAAAGTCTTTAGACATTACTCTTGTTACTAAGGAATCCATGGTTCCTGAGTGGGAGGAGGGGTTGCGACACCGAGCTCTTTATTTTGTTGACCAGTTCAAAACCAGTATCTTAGTTGCTGAACCACCAAATTATGTTTCGGTTTCTGATGTCATAGCAATTGTTGTTAGCAGGATTTTGGATTCCCCAATTCCGCTTCCTATTGGATCTCTATTCCTCTGTCCTGAGGGCTCTGAGACCACATTGGCCTCCCTCTTGAGGCTTTGCTCTCATAAAAAAGTGACTGAGCAAGGGGGTGGAATAGCTGAGTGGCTAGGCAAGGACATATTGCCTCAGGATGCACTTCAAGTGCAATTTCTTCCATTAAGACCTTTTTATAAGGGAGAAATAGTGGCATGGCGGTCTCAAAATGGAGAAAAGTTGAAGTATGGCAGGGTTGTATATGATGTTAAACCGCTGGCAGGGCAAGCACTTCACAGATTCAAGGTGGAAACATCATCAGGGGTGACTGAATTACTTCTTTCTTCACATGTTTTCTCGTTTAGAAGTGTATCAATCGGCAGCGAGGCTGTTCCAGTAACCAAGCCAGAGGATGATCAAATCACAAATGATATCAGAAGCGCTGAAGTTTCTGGAAGAGCCAAATCAAGATCTCCTGAGATAACAAGGGTAGATAAGCTGTTTACCTATTACACTTGAGTGCCTTGACATGATGGAAWAGTCCCATTGTTTTTCAAGTTTAAGTGACGTGTAGAGCTATGTGGTTAATTGACTTGAGTTCTGAACATAAGGTTAAAATTCACTCATCAATTATGGCCATAGTAAGAATGACATCAATTAAGTGTACTTTCTGTCATAATTGATGATGTCATGCTCTATTACAATTTTAGATGGATTAAGTGGCATTCAAGATCTTATCATGACGGATCATTTCTAGCAATCAGAAGATCATTATGTCGTCTGTCATTTGAGTTCATTCCTGTTTACTTTGAATATGTGCATGCAAACTGTTGAGAAATACTTTTGTTATTGGCTGCAGCAGCCCCTTCAAGATCTCCAGCATGGTCGAGTCTCAGCTGCTGAAGTGGTTCAGGCTGTGCATGAGATGCTTTCTGCAGCTGGAATCAGTATGGCATTGGAGAAACAATCACTACTGCAGATGACATTGACACTGCAAGAGCAGCTAAAGGAGTCTCAAGTAGCACTTTTGCTTGAGCAGGTTAGTTCTTGAGATATGGAATACAAACTAGTCCCTGAATCAAGCTGTTCCAATCCCTCCTGGCAACAAAGAAAACAGAAAAACSGACAAGGAAAGAGATTGAGAGAGAATTCCACATGTGGAATTAGCATATATTGTTGGAATATGACGTAATGGCATATTCCTTTTAATTTGGTTGACAGTTTCTTAGGACGGAACCAAACTAAATTGATAAATTTGAACTGAATGAAGTAGAAAGCTAGAATACATGTCAGTTCTCAACTGTATCAATAAATTTAGCTGGGAGGTAACTTGATCGAGAAGGGAATGTCTTAATGTAATCGATGTTTGGATTTTGCAGGAGAAGTCTGAAACGGCTGCCAAAGAAGCTGATACAGCTAAAGCTGCATGGTTGTGCCGGATCTGCTTGACCAGCGAAGTCGAAGTGACAATAGTTCCATGCGGTCATGTATTGTGTCGTAGATGTTCATCGGCAGTTTCAAGGTGTCCATTCTGCCGGCTCCAAGTTTCAAAAACGATGAGAATTTTCCGGCCTTGACAATCTTCTAGGATCAAAGTGTCCATATTTTATTCATGGCCATCCAGTTTAMCATTCTTTGATTTGGAGGTGTTTTGGTTCCGTAACTTCGTGGGATTAGCTCAGTGGAATTTCACTGCTAATATCCTCTGTAGGAAGGTGAAAGGAAAACCAGCTCGAGTGCAAACTGTACAACATGAGGTGTTATCAGCTTCAGCTGATATGTAAAGCAACTTCATGCACAGAGTGAACTTCCAAACTCTACAGAGAATTGTATCTGAGTATATCACAATATTTTAGCCCAGTTTCTTTAAAAAATAGAAAGAGAAAATTGATATTCTTTTCTCTGGAAAATATCTGCCAGTTATTACAAGTCCTCTTTCTCTTAATCTCTCTGATTGAAATGCGAAAGTAGAAAAGAAAAAGTAGAGAATATAATCTTGAATGTGTTCTTGCTATACTTTCATAGTGCATTAATTATATCTTAATTCTTTTAAAATAAAGGAGAGATATTTATAAATTAAAAATACATTAGGAAAGTCCACCTAGCTCGGAATTCATTGTTAGAGTGGAGTAACTTGGGGAAGACATTTTGTAAATCATATTTTCATTTTATTTTGTAACTCATTTGATAATTTTATTATATCCTCGTAAGCTCTAATTTGGAATTTGAAATTTCGAATGCGAAATTTTTTTCTGATTTGTTTAAACTAAAAAATTTTATTTTTTGATCTCGAGGGGATTGCCACCATCGTACAGTGACTCCTAAAGTCCCAAGGGACTCTCGGGGTAGTCCCCACAAGCGGCGGGACCCCTTTGACCAGAAGCTACACCTTCCGTGCTGGTAAAGTTGGGACCGTGATCATCCGTCCCCGGTTTGCTTGCCTGGAATAGATTTCTGGGGTTTGGCTATTTTTTAATTAAAAAGGAGTCAGTTGTCTGCACTGACTTGTAGAGGCCGGCGGACCTACACATATTGCTATAGGGGTTCCTCGGCCAAAACCACACATGCAAGTTTCCCATTTTTTTTTCATTTTACAGCCAACTTACCGTTCAACCCGGAATCACAATCGCAAATCAGGGTAAATTTTATTTAAATTTAGAAAAATTCAAATGTTATTAATTCATTTAATGTTTTAAAATTGTTATTAATTAATTTTGATATTTTTATTTATTTAATTAAATCAATTTGTTTTGTTATTAATTTTGTTAAATGTATTATTGTTTCATCAAGTAGCATTGTTTAAGGAAATTTTAGTAGCTCTGGGTTAGATATGGATAAACTTAGCAAATATTAATCTTTTAATACTCTGTCTATAAAGAATGTCATTGCTTCTCTTGAAGATTTTAAATTAGGACAGTGAGCTAACAAGAGATCAGCAATCGCAAGTCTAGCATTACTAGCATCATTCAAGCCAGCAAAATGCCAAAGCTTGAAGAGCAAATGTAGCTGCCAAGAGGAGAAAATAACGGATCTTCAAACCAAATCTTCTTATTTCCTGCATGCGCTTTATATCTTCCTCTTGTTTACCTTATTAATTTCATTGACATGAATACTGCAATTTTTTAGCTTTTGAATGGTTGTAAATGAGCTAGTTAGGGTTGATGTTGAATCTTTCTTCGTAATGGATTTTTGAATATCTTTATGTGAATACTTAGTAAAATCATTATTAGTTCATTCAAATGCATTTATTTTTAGATCTTGCTGTTGTTTGATCAGCATTTCTAGTTGTTTTAAATCTTGAAAGACATTAATGACCTGAGTTTTGCGATCTTTAGATAGTCACAACATTTGCTACAACATTGTACAACTATCACAGCATTAGTTAAATTCTTATCATATTAATAATCTTTGACTGGATTTTTTCTCCTGTTTTGTGACCTTAGTAGCTTCCAATTTGATTATTTTCCTTTCACCTTTAATTTAAGTTAAATCAACATCATTCTCATCATCATTTTATAATAAATTTTTGCATCATAGGTGATATCATATGAATCTTCACAATACTCTACACATTTTATATTATTTGTTGATCATATATACTTGCTTGTGATAATTGCATTGCCTATTGAAAGTTCCTAAAGAGTTTTAACTAATGGTGCCAAAGATTGAAATTTGTGCTAAAACTTTTTAGTGTTTTTATCGTTCTATTTAATCCATTATTTTCATTCTTTCTACTTGTGTTCTTCTCAGGTTATTAAACCTCATGTATGATGAAACAAGAAGAGCCTAAGTTGTTGCCTAATAATCCAAAACTATTTCCTATTGATCTTGAGATTAAACGGGCATTTCACGGAAGAAGAAGGGAGCAACGTAATTTTTCTAGAATTGAGGAAATGGCTGAAGAATGGGAACCATGTTGTAGCAATAGGAGATGTCAAAGGAGAGCAATTAGAGAAGATGGAGTGGGTAAATTTGCTGGTTTCTTGGAATGAGCTAGCTGAAAAGTTTCTTATGAAGTATCTTTCATCTACAAAAAAAACAAAAATGTAAAGTTGAGAAATGATACCATTTCTTTTCAGCAAATGGGAGGAGACCTTATATATGAAGCTTGGGAAATGTTATAAAGACTTGTTGCGCAAATTCCCTCACATGGTATCCCTCGTTGCATTTAAATAGAGACCTACAAGGAGTTAAATACTCAAACTCAAATTGTTGTGGATGCTTCAGTCAATGGTATATCTTACAATGAAACTTATAAGGTATTGGAGAAAATAGAAAGGAATAACCATAAATTGCCAGCTTCTAGAGTTGCTACAACAAAAAAGGTAGTTGGATTACATGAAGTCAACATTGTGATAACTTTGACAGTCGAAATGGCATGTCTTTAACATTCTTAAATCTAAGAAAATGCAACCAGGGGTTCAAGTGGGTTCTTGCTGTTTCTTGTGTCTATTGTGGAGAGGAATATTCATGTGGAAGTTGCCCATCAAACAATTTCAGAAAAATGGCAAGACAAGCAATTCAACAAATTTCTGGATGTTCCAAAGTAACTGCACATAAACATAGCAAGCAGCCTTTGAACAAATGCTCAATTATGTGAAGTTCATGAAGAATATTCCATCAAAAAAAAGAATATTAAGGGAGTTTGAGATCATGTCTCTCACAAAAGAATGTAGCTCTATTTTTTATAATAAGTTGCCTCCAAATTTGAAAGACCCTGGAAGCTTTACAATTCAATGTGTTAYCGGAAATACTTATTTCAAAAAAAATTTTGTAATAGTATCAACCTAATGCCCATCTCTATCTTCAAGAAGTTGAGAATTGGAGAAGGAAGGCCAACAACTGACACACTTCAATGAGCAGATATATTATTTGCTTGTGAGGTTATAAGTTTATCTTTTAGATAACTTTATTGTTCTTGATTATGAGGCTGATAAGGATGTGCATATCATTTTCTTAAAACCTTTTCTCTTTTCAATGGGGAGGACAGGAATTGATGTGAAAAGAAGAAAACTCATTATGAAAGTCCATGCTCAGCAAGTCCTTTCAATGTCTTCAGTGCTATGAGATTCCCAAATGAGGTAGAAGAATTTATTCTTTCAATACTATTGATTCGTTGGTGGTTGAGAAGATGCAGAAATGTTGCAACAATTCTATGTTGGAATTGACACCAAAAGGATTTCTGGAAGAAATCAGTGATGATGAAGAATATTAGATCACAATGATGGAAGCTAAAATGTCATATTTAAACATGGAAAATAGTTTAAGCCCTTGTGATTATCAGAAAGGATATTAGTTCCATGCAAGCCTTCCATTGAAGAGCCACCTTTTGCTTGAGTTGAAGCCACTTTCATCTTATTTAAAGTGTTCATACTTAGGCAAGGAAGAAATTTTACCGGTGATGGCCTCATTGGCTAGATGGTAACAGTCATTTCTTAGAGTCTTGCGTTCTGAACTTCTTCAAACTTATGTGTAAAACCGTAAAATTTTCCCTACCAATACTTGTTAATATAGAATATTGTAAAATAAAATTATGTCAAAAGTTGAGACACTGAAAATTAGAGAATTTTGAAATTAGAAAATTTATTGATTATTTATATAGTTATTATTTACTAGTTACTTTAAAAAATTGAGTCGTGATTTGATTCGTTTGTTAGAAAGAAATCAAATATTAATGTTCTTAATAGTAGAAAGTAAATCATTGTGTTGTTTAAAATAAATCAAATGAAATTGGTTTTAACCCATAAAATTGTATTATGTGTTGATGCYCGGACTTTGAAAAATTTACTGTCAAACTAAGTGCAGAATCTTTAAGAATGAAAAGTGATTCAAAGTTCCTTGTAGTTTCATTTTTTATCACCCATTTTAGYATGCATAATATTTTCTGACTGTACTTTTAAATTTAATGGATCATATTTTTTCCACAATGACATGTGTCAAAGTTTAGGGACCCCCAAGTGCATGCTGCACCTGTAGCTTTCTTTCTACCTCACCTTTTCTCCATCTCACCGACTCACTTCCAGAGCCTTCTTGTTCCTTCTATTTTGCTTTCTTCTTTCATCGCCTGTTTCTTTCTTATAGTTTTCTTCGCTAGTTCTTTCCTTATTCTCCTTCATCGCGCAGCAACACCATGTAAGCTCAGGAGTTCCTTCGCTTATACTAGAACACATGAATTCGCTTTGCTTGCTTTAAAGTGGCGGAACTCCCTCTCCCTTGTTCACTTAGCAGAAAGTTAGCTCTCTTTCTCCGATTCATTTTTATTTTTTCTATCTTTTTATTTTGATTTGTGGTTTGCATAAAAACAATTATGTTTAAGAAGAAGGTTAGATATTTTTCTTTACATCCTCTGAACAAAATTAAATTGATCTTTTAATATTTACATCTCATAGCCGACAGAATAAGCATATTTTGTAACTTATAGTTCTTTTTTTTTTTTTTTAAGTCAAATATCAAAGGAACTAGAGGAATTATGTAGTCTTGTTATAAGTAAGATACCTCCAGCTGTTATGATATGTGCATGCCCTGGGAATGAGAATTTATAGTTGTACCTGATGTCACTTATATTGATTAAGAATCTCGTATGTCTCCAATAGGAACTACCTATATTAAATCTGGTTTGAAAGAGCATCATTTTCTTTATATTGACCAAWTCCTGAAATACAAATTGTGGGTGGTGCATTATTATTATTGTTTTCTCACGAGTTTATGCTGTTTAAAGTCTTACATGGCCAGAAATGCAGTTTCTTGTTTCTGACTTAGCTAAAATCCTCCATATTTGCTTGCTTGGGGGATTCAAAATTTAGATGCAGTTTAAATCACAATTTGATATTGTATTTTCTTTGTGTTAATATGATGCTGAAGTTGTAATGTATCTATTCAGTGTAGTAATTCAGACAACATATAGTGTTGGATAGCATAATCTAGTTCATGAAAGTGGAGTTTGATTTCTAGTTATGATGGTTGATAGGCTATCACGGATACTCAACATTTCTTACTAGAACTAGGTCTATGATGGAAAATGGCGAGTTCTAAATTTCGTTGGGGGTAGAAGTGAAATTTCCTTAACATAAAATTATTGTCTATGTTGTTRCAGTACAAATATAGGTAAAAGATTGAATGCCTATTAATTTGGTCAAGTTGGTTACTTGTTTGTTATGTTTTTCCATTTTCTTTGCTTTGAACTTTGATTAAACTAATCTTCTGATCTGTTTTCCAAGGTTTAGGATATCTCACTTTACCATATTATAGTCTTCGTAATAAAAATACAGCTTGGTACTACTAATAAAAATACAGTAAAGAATGTATGCACTTTACTTTCAGGGAATTCATTACGCCACTCAAACTCTATAAAATTGAAATACGATTATAAACATAGAACTATGTTACGGAGGTCCTAGATTGATGAATAGAAAACATATAATTTAATTAGTTGCAGATTAATTATATTAATTTTATTTAAGACAAAATATAGGAATAATTAACCTTTACATTGTTATGAATAAAAAATCCTAACATATACCTGTTTTACTAACCGAACTATTTTCTAGAAACTCTAAATTCGACTTTACCAAAATCTTAGTATATCGGTCTATCGCTTATCTTAGCCTAAAGAATCATTTCCTTTACTAAAATTATCGCAACCTCATTATTAGATGTGGATTAAGATGATTTTCTATAATCTGATTATATGACACGATAATCGAGAAAATTAAATACAAATTAAGGATATTCAGGTGAGCTTTTCTATTTTATCAAACTCTGAAATACATATTATTTTGTATCTCGTATTTTAGAGAAATATTTTTAAAACCTTTCAAATGTTTCAATAGTAATATTCCTCAACTCTTTTGGAGAATTGTTGTAGATTTTATTGCGAAAGACTTTCACGTATCATATAGATTTTATATCAATATAATAGTTATTTTACACAATGTCACTTTCTGCAAAATGATGTAATAAATTCATGGTTTATCATATGCCATGTTTACTTGGTTGGCGCAAAAACTCGAATTTAGATATCGAATGATTGTTTTTACAATTGAAATGCATTTAATCATGAATTTATGAGTATATCGATTTACATGTGCATAAAACTTGTAATTGAGATAGAATTGGAATGTGGATGTATTGTAATGATTGAGTACTCAGTCGGTGACTCTGAGTACTAGTCTAGTGGACAAAGTACTACACTTGGCTGGTCTCCAGTGCGAAGACCTCTTCAGTCGCTTGGACAACAGTGCTTTGGAAGTTGCCAAATGGTCAAAACCTGTGGACTATGTCTATGGTGGACCGAATCCATTATGGCGGACTGTTGCGCCATATTGTACCCAGAGTAAATATTGAACGCTCGTATTTTTAGTTAGGAGGTTTAACTTGGGGACGACCGACTCCTAGAGTCACGGCTAGCCGGCTGATTTGTTATTGTTCATGGGGTTTGGTTGTAAATCGCATGCATACATGGAGAGATAAAGCGTGTATATCTTGACTCCATAGAGTAAACTTCTTACGATTAAGGTTTGATTCTCTTGAATTCATACTTGCATGATACTTGGCATGAAATGTTTTTCTTAAACTTGCATGCTTATTCTATTTCAGCATTAAATTTTCCAGAACAATTTCTTCAGAGATATTAGTTTTAAAACAATAGTTTGATCTTTCTTATTTAAAACTAAAGCATMATATTTTCTGGATATTTACTATCAAAATTATATACTCTCACACATTCACAGGACTTATTGAACCTAGCTCATTTTAATTTTTATAAATTTTAGTGASAGGWACAGATGCTTAGTGAAGTTRGGCAACTTCAATTCTAAAATAGTCATATCATTACATAAGTTTTGTGWAGTATGAAGATCTCTAATCATTTGTAATGGCTAGAATATCTATATTGGTAGCTGAGGATTATATTCTTATATGTTTTGGTAGATTGTATAGTGAAGTTTAGTTTTGCGTAATACATTGTAAGATTATGTAATTAATGAGATGTTCTTTTTCTAATTATGCATTTAGTTGCTTTGAATGTTCAACTGTATTGACTGCTGAGAGGTGCCCCTACAACCCCAGTGGAACCTATGGGAGGACAAGTTGTCACATTATTTCTATGTAAAGACTTTGTGAGAGGCCTATCATTCTCCTCACTCTATATCTATAGATGTGAATCCCTAGAATATACGTCGTTTCGTCCAAGTCTTTCTAGAAACTAGAAAGTTTTAGGTAACCAAACTTGTGTTGAAGTGAATTTGCCAACATTATTTCCTTTGAGAAGTATGTCATTTACATACAAAATTAGGATTATAATTATGCTTCGACAAAATTTTTTTTTTTGCAAACATAACGTTCATTTAGATTTTTGATAAAGTCAAACGATTTTATTACTTCATCAAATTTGATGTTCCTACTCCTCAAAACTTGCTTAAGACCATGAATGAATCTCTTAAACTTATACACCTTATAGGCCTCAGCTTTGGATAGAAGACCACCCTTAGGTTGTTCCATATAAAGATCTTCCTCAATGTAACCATTGGAAAAAGTGATATTGTCATCTATTTGCCAAGCGTTATAATCTAGGTGCGTGGAAACGAGGAGAAGAATCCTAATGGATTTCGTAGCTTCTTACCATTGCGAGGAATCTATATCCTTTGTATATCAGAATGGCTGCTTCCATCTCCCATCAGCTATTCTTTCTTGTAAGAAGCTTTATTTATTATTTTTTTTTTTGGCACTTTGATTACCACGAGTATCATTTAATTCCAACATAAAAGATGTTCGAATCAAATTTTTTATTTTAGCCTTCTTCCTAAAAGTAACATGATTAGAAGAATATCCCAGTGGCTTAGAATCACCCAGCTGAATCAATACCAATTGGATGAAATTAAAAAACTCATCCTATTTTATCATCATTCATCGGAACTTAGTACCAGTCAATTTATTCACTATCTCATCATCAACGTAAGTCYATTAGCCTTCATTTTTTCCTTATAAGTATTCATACACAATGTGAGTGTAATTCATTATTAAAATTCATAGTATAATTATATAATTATTAGTAATAAATTTCACATAATATTTAATTTTTTTCACCTAGATTGAGAAAAGAAGTGGATGTTAACCGAGTGATATCATGTAATGAAGCATTTAAATCATAAGTTATAATATTATTTTATTCAGACATTAAAAATGTTATCCTAGAAAAATACTAGAAAATGAAAAAATCATTGCACGAGAATGTAAAAAAAGGTATTCCATCCACTCTGAGTGGGAAAATGATTATTGGTGAGAGAACCATTCCAAATATCAAATATATTTTACATGTAGTCAATGGAGKGCCAGGTCTCGGCCTTGGTGATATAGGCGGTGGCCTAGGGCTTCCCAAAAGTGGATCGGTTTAGGGTCTCACAAAAGTCGTTATTTCTTATATTTTTTATAAAATATGAAGTTAAGAATAGTTACAACAAGATTTACATATTTTTGAACTAATGTTAATACCAATTACCTTTTCCGACCTTTTCCCTTCTTGTTCTTGTTTTTCTTCTCCCCCTTTCCCTTTCCCTTGTTGCTTTCAATAGCCTTACTTTGATCATTCCTTTGGGATCCAGAAGCAGCATTGGAAGGGATATCAATTCCCATGCCATTAGCTTCTTTATCCACTTTCTCCTTGACTACTTGCCCTTCAAAAGTTCGTGAATTCTTTGTGTGTCTTTTGCAAGACCAACATCRCTAGAGAAGAAAAGGAAACAGAAATCAAGAAACAAAGAAAAATCAGCAAACAAGTCTAGCTGAAGACGCCTTCTGAATATAAAAGATAATATCCTAGGACAAAGCTGAAATGTTTTCTCTGGAAATCCCAAGGTAGAAGGAAACATGCCAAGATCCTGTATATTTTAGATGGAATGGACCACTGATTTCAAATACTCATCTTTACAAGACTAACAGATGGACTAGAAATTTATCTATAGCATGCAAATAACTAACCGAATCTTTAACCTGTTATGAGTAACGAGTACACTCTCAAAACAATTTTAGTAATCAGTTGGATGGAGATAAAATGATGTAATTAACTTAGAATTTTAGATAAACTTTGACTGCACGCATCTGCAAGCGTTACCAGCCTTATGCATCATTAAATTCTTCTATTTTTCACACTCTAATATGATTAACATAAACCTTACTTAGAATCCAAAAGAAGGTAAAGTTGCTGGAGTTCCTGCAGCATGCAACTTGTTACATAGTAAAAATCTTCTATAGATTTGTTAACATTCAATCAAGYAGTTAAGAAGTTTGTGATTTCTTCAAATTCTACCTAGAAAAGGCGGAAATTGAATATTATGCATAGGTTTAAAGGAAACTATTAAAATGAGATAATGTACAGACTTGCAGACTGTAGCTTTTGATCAATTAACATTACCTTAATTTTCGAGACATGAATAGAAATTCTTGTAAGACCTGGAGCATTATTTTTTGCTGACTTTAGTGAGTCCAAAAAATCTTCAGATGGACACCTACTCCACATCACATGTCCTGCATATATGGTCGGCATGGTTGAAGTGGCAGCACCACCACTTGTTGCAGATTTGGAAGCGTAGCCTTTCAGATTTTATTATTGAGGGCCATTGATGAATTTGATTTGATTTGTTTTGAAGAGAAGAGATGGACGACAGAAATTGTTCCACTGGGCATGCCAAAATTTCTTTACATAATCTCTCATCTACAAAATAATAAGAAAACAAGAGGGATGCAAAACAATAGAAGTAATATTATAAACTTAATAAGTYAAAGTGTTGCAATCTCTTAAATGTTCTCGTGGCAAGAACTTAATTGGTTGATTCTTCTCTTTGAAATTTGTCAAGGATTTCGCAGCTTGATCTCGGGGTTTAAGAGAGATTTGGTGGTCTTTTTTCTAAGCTTCTCTCAATTTTGGAACTTGATATGAATTTCTCRACTTCTTCCTCTTGTGCTTTGCCTCTATTTATAGACAAAACGAATTGATTTGATGGGTCGAAGTCATACTTAGGAGTGACGTGGCGTCACTTGATTCACTAAGCTCATTATTGATTTTCGTTGGTTGAATTTTATCGTCATTGACACACATCATCATTTCATTGGTTACATGTTACATAATTCTTAATTTAATTAGAATATTTAAAATTAACTTTTAATTATTTAAATAGATTATAAAAATTTAATTTAATAAAGTTTACATATCTACACTTTCACAATAATTTTTAACTTAAAAAAGTGGAAGAAAAGCTCGTTTGGAAAAATAACCTAGACATAATTTTTTTTCTTTTTTCCTAAATAGCCCTCGCTTATCGTTGCTGTTAAAAAATAAAAATAATACATTAAGTTTTCGAATGATTAATTTCGAAAGCACCTTTTTTTACAACAGTTAAAGAAAAATGCATATGTTTAGGAAAACAGTCCTAGAATTAGTAATGAATTATAGTAAATATTATGCAAGTAATCCTCCAAAGAGATTGATGATCGAAATCGGTTGAATTGACGGCAGTGATAATACAGATGGAGTATTCCAAGTTACCTCCACCCGATATAGCATAAATGCTCTAAGGCTTCGACTAGTGGGTGAATTCAAACCTTGATATCAAGATAAACAGGTAATAATTAATTAATTTTCTTTTATTTTCCAAATTTTGACAAATAGAAAAGAAAATGGAATTGACATTATCCACCTATGAAACAGGTGGGAGGATTGATTCAGCAGTGTGGTGAGAGGAGGAGGTCATGAAATCCCTTTGCTGAGGCCTAAAGAAGGCTCTCACGCTCTTCAAATCTATGTTTTTTTTTTTTTTTGGGTAAATTTCAATATAAAAAATAAAAATTCCAAATTTACTTTTCATTTCATTTTGTTTCCAAATCTAGTGATATTAATTATAATTCTCCATTTTTCAAAAAATTAAATACCCCACATAATGGTATTAGTAGGTAGAGAAAGAAGGAGACAATTGGAGAAGATAACTTATCATATACTTCACCTATCAATTGCCCATAGATAAATGTCACAAATTAATTGGGAGGTTTGGGAATATAATTAGAGGTAAATTAATTAATTTAATAATTTATTAAATTAGTGTGTCTCTCTTACTTAAAATACTTATGGAAAAAGAAAAGAATATCTATTTATTTTTACTTTTCTCTAACAAAGAGAGAGCAATCGTTTTCCTAATTTTATTTCATCTAAGACAAACATTGTTGAATACAATAATAGTGTTGATATTAGGCAAAAAAAAATAATAATAATGAAACGATTCCATAAGAATAAGAAAGGCAATGGAAAAATATCTGGAGCACCCCACAAAGGAAAGAAGTATTTGGTGAGTTTAGCCATGATCGATAAATTTTTAAGAAAATATGTATTTTTCAAAACGTACTGTCAGAAGTATATTACTCGTGGGACTTGTAGCATATGTAAACAATGACAGCAACATATTGATTCATTTTATTGGGTACGTCTAATACTAATTTAACGTAACAATTTCGATGATTCTTCGTCCTACACTTTTTTTATTGACGTGACGCTACTGGATACTTATGATCACTAGTATAGTCAAAATATGAATCACAATGAGGGCATCAAAATATATTGCTAATTTTCAATATATACAAATATATTAAACTAGAAAAGAATGTTCTTTGTATGTTGTYTCTATYATTTAAATGATAATTTTAAATTTYACAACGTAAACGGAGATTCATAGAAAGATATTCTAAATTTTACTCAATTTTCTTTCTTTTTAACAATTTTGTACATCACTATTTACTTGGAAGGGAGATAACAACGAATCATATATTTTTCTTCTAAAGATTTATCCACAAATTTAAAAAGAAGAAGTTAGAACATAATTTTTTGGAAAATAAAAAGTTAAAACTTTTACAATCAAATTAAACCGATCTAGATTTCAATATGTATAATTGTAGAAATAAAACATCAGAAACTATATTTAGAAAATACTAAACAAATGTTTGTTAAAACTCCAATTAAGCATCACAAACTACACAATTTAGCAAAAATATCCTTATTTTTTTGTCTTTAAATTATAAAAAAATTAAAATCTTTACAAATGAAATATAAAATAAAAACCTTAGAAAGAAGATTAAAATATAAAGAAGAATCTAAATTACTTAAATGTTGATTTCTTGTTTTTTTTCCTTATTTTTTTAATTTTTAGGGAGAGTGTATGAATAAAAAGAGTTAAAATGAGAGAATAAAATTTGATAAACTTCAAAATTGAAAATTTCTTTAATGATGAAAGATGAAATCAATTGTGGGGTCTCATACTCCTATATTATTGTATATAAAAAATAACAAAAAGTTTCTAAGTTAAAAAAAAAAAAAAAAAAAAACATAGTTCAGTGTGTGGCCAATACCCCATGCCGTGGTGATATTTTTTATAACGAAAAGTTACTTATMTTCAATSATTAAATTCTTTTCGTGTAATGAACCTTTTGATTATTTTGATTTTTAATTAAAAATGACGATAGTCAAAATATATGGAAAATGTATATTTTTACCCATTTCATAAAATAAAATAATGCACATAAAAATCTCAAAAACTAAAAGAGATTGATAACTCCACGATCGGTCAAAGACAATTTGACATGCTATAGCGAAAACAAGTTGTTCTTTCCTCAATTTGCAGTCGCTGTGAGGTTGCTTCAGAATCTACACTTCATGCAATAAGAGATTGCTCTAAAGTTCGTATCTTTTGGTTGCTGCTTGTGCCTCTGCAACATCACTTCTGGTTTCACACTTCTAAAGCGACTTGGGTTCAAGGAAATATTTATGCTACTTATTTTGAGATAGCACCGATGACATATTGAAAACGCATTTTTCGACAGGCGACTCAATTACTTTGAATGGATCAACAAAATGCTCAGTTGATGGAGAGCATAGCACCTTTGCGCTTTGGTTTATCGTATCTTGGTTCAAATCTGGGAACTTTTAGCTACTTAGTGTAATAGTGGCCGTAATACTGTAAATCCAGGACATATTAAGTGTTTTAACTCACACATCGAGTCTAGCATTCAAATTTTGATGGAGTAATTATCTTGTTGAATGAGGCTTTTAATATATGATTTCTCATTTTTTTAGAAAAGGAAAAAGAGAACAACAAAATCTATAATGAAGAGACTTTCTAATTATAAAGGTTATAATTTGAATTAATAATTATTTTTATTTGAAATAAAAACTTTTTTATTTTACATCTATGCCGAAGAAACCTATTATTTATAACTTCTCATGAAAGCAAAAACATTGATCAACAATTAATTGTAGAACAATCTAAATAAACAATTATTCATGAATGAATAATTCACTAATAATGTGTAATTAATTGATTAATTATAATTATTTATTAGGATTTATAGTTTTGAAATATATGTAATACTTAGTTAATCGATTAAATGCTTTGAATAACGGATTATTGTGGTATTTTTTTCTTAATTTTCGATTAATTGAAATTTGATAACACAGGTGACTTCTTCTATGGAGTAATATTTTTTTATTCTTCTGCCTCCACTGTCCTAACAATTTGAATTTCAAATTCTAAACTTTCTTCTACTTTCAATCCCAAAAGCTTCTCTTCTGCAAAACTATTTCTCCCCGCTGCCCTTCTTCTTCTTCTCTTTCCTTCYTCGATCTCTCTGCCCCACGACAATCGCAATCGGTGATGGGTGTCCTCTGCAAGATCAACCACAGAATCGGTAAGCCTCTGATTGATGGCTTAATCGAAATCTGATTCCCTTCCCCATAGTTATCTGGGTGGATTAAACTTTGAAGAGGATGGTAGTTTATCAAGTTAGTGATTCGCATTGCAGTCTCTGTTATTTCTTTCTCTTTCCATGTTTCTTACTCGCAAGTGGAAGTGCCAAAAGTTCATTATTCTGATTATAATCGATAAAACTTCAATTATTTCTAGTTCTTGAGGTCACTTGTGAGAACTGTCACTTTTTTGGTGGCTTATATGAGTAAAGTGAAATGGGTCATAAATAAGGGTTTTGATGCTTAACATCTCTGAGCATTTTGTACTTTTTATTTATTTATTTTTTACATTTCAACTGTTTGTACTCTGGTCTTCTGCTCTTTGTTCCTGGAGCTACGGGTGAGTTTTTCTGCATTTCTGGACATCTCTGCCTTTCCTCTCTGTTCTTTTTTTCTATTTCTCAATTTTTTGATATCTTGTTACTGTATTTCAATGGTTTGATATCATGGATAGCCTGTGAATGTTGAGCTTCTTCCAATTCCTTTTCCGGAGAATTTTCTCCATCTTCTTTTGGGACATCCTAAGACTGTTGATATAGCTTTATTGATTGAAAGGCTCTTAGTCATATTATAATGAGCAGATTGAATTTTTTTCAAAAAAGGAATTTGCTTCTTTAACAGAGAATAATTGGTAGTTTGAAAATGACCAATGTTGTCCATCAGTCTCTCTATGTGCTTATTCTTATTTTTGACTTGAAGTGCTTGATTCTCTTTTCCTCAACTGAGGTCATTGTAACTTGATGTAGTTGCTTGTGTTCATAAATCAGGTGTCCGATCTGTCAAATGAGATAAAAAAGACGGAACAGCCAAATAATTTTACCCTGCAAACATATATACCATAGATGTGATACGTGCAGCTAGTGCAGCTAGTTCAGTGCTAAAGCTCATCTCTCAGCTTTCAAATTTTGTAGCATAAAAGGTATATAGTAGCCGTAACCCCTTGTGTAACAGATGTGATTGCATTCATTCAGCTAGATGAGGCTTGAAGAATAGCCCTTTAGTGCTTTTATTGTGTCTATGTAATGTTAACATCATTAGTCTTTAGTGCTTATTGGTTGGTATTTTCTACCTAGGTTTGATATTCTATTCAGCTTTCTTTAGCTTAATGAAGTATATTTCTTCTAGTGTTCTTGTCTAGCTTATTGCAAATAAATTTTGTTAGTTCTATCTTTTCTCCTTTTCTTTTTTGTTCTGCTCAGTTGGTCTCTGCCTTCGTCAGCGTTCCTTCTGTTGCCTTTTAACTATAGGGTAGGTTCGTCTTCTCCAAATTGATCTGAATCATATTCCTGACACAAAAAGCTTGATTACAGAAAGTACCAAAACAACATTCCAATCCATCATTGACATCTTCCATTATCGATTCATCAAACCAGCGCCTTCTCTCATAAAATTATCATCTACTATACTCCCTTTCCTTCAGGATCGAGTTCAGTTGCAGGTGATATGTGTCAGGAGTAGATTATGCCAATAGGATAAGCCACTGGTTTTTAGCTGCCTTGGGATTTATTGGCTCCATGCAAGGTCTACTACTTTGAACATCAATCTGTTTGTATAAGCTGCCTACATAAAGATTCGTTATTCTTTTATCTTTGTTGTTTGAAGATATTAATGATAGATAAAATTGCAGATTTATTTTCACTTAGCCCTGGGCAATGTTCTGTTGATTTCCTTTAAATAGGATTCTGCTTTTTTTAATCACTGGGTAGATCGGAAAAATTAAGCAAGGTGCCCATAAACACAAATATCCGTAGATGAGTTCTCAAACTCAAATCCACCTTCAGAAACCCCCGAGAAACCAACCAAATTCCTCTAAAAAGCATTGGTCAGTCAACGATTTCGAAATCGGAAGACCTCTTGGCAAGGGAAAATTTGGACGCGTTTACCTTGCCCGTGAAGTCAAGGTACGATAGTCTTACCAGTTTGATTTCTAAGATTTCACTTCTTTAATGCTGTAAATTTTTTTATTTTATGTATGAGAATGTTTCAGAGCAAATATGTGGTGGCGTTAAAGGTGATATTCAAAGAGCAAATTGAGAAGTACAAGTTGCACCACCAGTTGAAGAGAGAGATGGAGATTCAATTTAGCCTTAGACATCCCAACATTTTGAGGCTCTATGGATGGTTTGATGATGATCAACGCATCTTTCTCATATTGGAGTATGCTTATGGCGGTGAGCTCTATAGAGTGCTCCACAAGTCTGGCCACCTCTCTGAAAAACAAGCTGCCACGGTTTGTGCTGTACTGCCACTGCTTTAGTTATATATCTATTTATTTGTGTCTTTATTAGCTACACATCTATTTTCTCTCCATTCAGTTACCATCGTGTATGTTAATTTTTTTGCACAATTAAGATTTTATTCTAACTTGATACATTATGCTAAATTATTCTGTTATTTTATGTAGTCCCCTTTATCATTCTTCTTATTATCAGGAGAGGTTTAATTCCTTTTACTAGATCTAGCAACTGTAGGTAGCTGATGGCAAGCTAAAATTTTCAGCAGAAAACATAAGGAAAGGCTAACCTTTCTTATGCTAATTAAATCTAGAGAGTGAGTCTACATCAACACGTGATGAAACCTCGTGGTCCCTTTGTTTTGTGGTGTAAAATCTTGTAACATTGCATGGTTTATGCAATTTGCTTAATTGTGTGGGAAGCATCCAATGTTAGATTCTGTGTTTTCTTGTATATGCATGTTGTTCACTTGTTGCTTATCAAATGTTTTGCCCTGAAGACCATCCAGTTGGTATTCTGGAGAATTTTGTAGTAACAGGTCTTTCTTTCCAATGAATTTTCTTTCCATAAAAATCATCTCTCTTTCTTCCTTTATTGAAATATTTTCTTCTATTGTTGTGGGAGGATGGTTTAGGCTTTTTCCAAGCCTTTGCTTAGACTAAAAACTTTGGTATTTTCCATATTTCCAGTCTGGGACTCATAACCTGCAGAGAAGTTGCAAGTAGTTTAATGCTTTATTTTGGGGTTCTGTTATATTTTACTGCTCAATTTGGAATATAATTTGCTATTTTTAATTAGAACATTTGGTACTATTTCATGGATTAAGTTCTTAGTTCTAGCACTAACTTTGATGTTTTGGCTTACTTTGAGATCTAGTACATTTCAAGTCTCACACAAGCATTGGCGTATTGCCATGAGAAGCATGTGATCCACAGGGACATCAAGCCAGAGAACTTGTTAATTGATCACGAGGTAAAGCTAATAAAATCTTGTGCAATTGATTTTCATAGTAGAGCATGAGTCTTTGTTTTGCGGTTGGAGAAAGTTGGGGCAACACTTCCACATTTTTGTCATGCTCTTCTGAGCACATTTCCGAAGATCTAATCCTATTAATTGATAGATTTTTTCAAATTTTCTATGTGAATGAAGAGAATTATTGGACATGTACCCAGTCATGAAACTATTTTCAGTCCTCATTTCCACCTTTGAATATAAAGRTTGTGTGAATATGAGAAAGTTCCGTGCCTGCAGTTATTGAAGTAATACTCAATCCTCAGGTGTAGAGCATACTATGAAACTGAGGAATTTTGAATTTAAGTGGCATCTCTATAATATTCAATTGCAGGGCAGATTGAAGATTGCTGACTTTGGATGGTCTGTACAATCAAGAAGCAAACGACACACCATGTGTGGGACATTGGACTACTTAGCACCAGAAATGGTGGAGAATAAAGCTCATGACTATGCAGTTGACAATTGGACTCTGGGTGTTCTATGCTTTGAGTTTTTGTATGGTGTCCCTCCATTTGAGGCGGAGAGCCAAACTGATACATTTAGAAGGTAAGCAAGGATGCACTTTGTTATTTCATCAGGTGTTCATTAACCAGATGAAAGATTAAACTTATCCTGTGCAGAATATTGAAGGTTGACCTCAGCTTTCCTTCCAGTCCCAACGTGTCTGCAGAAGCCAAAAATCTCATTAGTCGGGTAAGTTTCTTGTTGAACTGTTCACATCATCTACATGGGAAGCAGGCCACAAAGCCAAGTTCCCTGTTTTAATTGGTTAACCTTACTTCTATCAGCTTCTAGTAAAGGACTCTTCAAAAAGGCTCTCGCTTGAGAAGATTTTGGAGCATCCTTGGATAGTTAAAAATGCTGATCCCATGGGTGCATGCTTGAAGTAGCTCATTTCCTTTTCTTGGGTTATGGTGTAGCTTCTAACTACTCACTGTAGCTTGTGTTTCGTGGAAAAGTAGGGAACCAGATTGGCGATGTTCTTTACATCTGCCTCTCTGTCTATACTATAGGTTTGTAACTTCTTACACTGTGTAGTTTGTTTTTAACACTTACAGAGTATTGTGTAAATCTTGTAACATCAAATGAACTGGTTGATGGACTTAGTGTTAAACAAGGTGTTCAGGACTTAGAAGATCGAATATAAGTTGAACCTTATTAGATCTGCCCCTAGGATAGTTTGCTACGACGAACTCATTGCGAAAAATAATCTTTCCATTAGTATGCAAATACAGGCATGCACTATAAGAATCAACAACCATTAGTACCCATTCAGTCTTTCCATTATATAATATTATTTATTAGGCTGAAATTTTTTTAGCAATATTGGCTCTGTAAGCTATAATACCGTATGTACCTAATTGCTTGTTGGTTAAACAGAATTTTTCTTTTATCCCTCAACAGCTTTGAAATATCATTCTTGTAAGGAATTTCATGGTGAAATCTGAGGGATGATCAGTCTGTAGGAAAAAAGATAATCTTGTCTGTAAATGGAGAAAACCAAAATTGAAAACACAGGTGTTTTCCTGCCCAATCCCAAAGCTGATTCAATGAGAGTTCTTATACCCTTTAGAAAAGGGTTAATCCTTTTCAACTTTAAGGCTTGTTCTAAGTTTAAAATTCTTTTCATGTTTAAGGTTTGTTTTAACTTTAAAAGTCTTAACTTTTTTCATTATACTTGCCTAATAATTTGTCTAAAAGAAAAGATGTATGTAAAATTCTTAATTCTACCTTCTCTCCAATGTTTCGATCAGATAAGTTGATTTTGTTCAGTTCAATATCTCATAAGGTATTGCCCTCATTCTTAATTTGAATTAAAAAATTAATTTTTGATGATAAAAATTTTAAAAGATTTTTAATTTATTACTTTCTCTAAGAAAAACGAAATCGTTGGACATGACGACTGCATTAGCCTGGATGACTACGCGCACACAACGGTCAGGACCACTGTACAGAGAGTCCCACTATTGATGGCACTGACCTCTCTTTGCGAAATGGCCGCTTACACCTTCCATTTTCGTCAAATGACCCAGGCTTTGCCGTCTCTTCCACGGCCTGTCGAATCGAGATATGTCTTAATTGGGCCTTGCTATGGATTTCTCGTAAAGATTTAGCGAGACTACACTACGTTGCAAATCTGATTATTTTAATTCTTTAAAGTGTTGTTTACTTCTTGTAGATTTTATTTGTGTTGTCAATATAGTGTTTATCCAAAGCTAGATGGATAAAAAAACTCATAAGAGTACGTAGCAAAATAGCTTATTTGTGTGATTTTATCCATTAGGTTTTATTGTTTAATAAAATTTAGCGAAAGATCTGTCCTGACATCCTCATTCCACTTTTAATCTTGATAAAATATGAGATTGCATGTAATGATGCAATTTCATATTGCACTATTAGTTTCTATATATTTTTATCGTAATTTTACATCACAAAAAACTCTTCAAAATTTGATAAATGAGAAAACTAATTAGATTGTTAATCTAATTATCATATTAAAGACATATAACTATAAAAAACATACATATAGAACGTATTAATCTCGTACCATAAGAGTAGATGAAATACAAGAACAATAACAAATAGATAACATTTGTATCCAAGTGCATAAATTATTTAGCATATTTAAGAACATGATCAAAATCCTCTAGAGCATAGGAGTTCTTATATCCCTACTCTTTCCATTATCTTAATGTAATACTCAAAACGTTATTTTTCATTTTACAAATTTGATATGATCGTAAAATTTATATGCCAATTCACCAATTTATTTATCATCATGAAATTTTGGTGTTTTGGTCATTTTACAGCCTAATGTTCGATGTGTCAATTAGAATTTAATGAATTTTTTATATATTATTATTGTTTATTTTGCGTTTTTGTAAGAATACGTTTATTTAAATATGAAACTTATTGTGCTAATTAAATTAGAGTTTAGTTAATTAAATTAGGTTCGGCCTGTTAGAGTCCATTTATTTCTTTTGAAACCTAGTGCTAATTTAATGTCTAATTTTGGCCGAAAGAAAAGCCCTCCACTTTAATTTATTGAAGCTTCGATGGTTATGGGATAAGCAGCCCGAAAGCAAATTATTTAGAGCCCAATTAAAAAAAAAAAAAGGGCGAGGGGCGAGGGGGCAGATTGGGGTTTTAGAACCTAAACCTAATTTCTTTTCCCCCATCTTCCTTCCCCCTTGCCGCCTCCACCCCCTTCCCCTTCGGCACTCACCACCTCTCTTACTTATGCTGCTGACGCCATGCCAAGCCTTGCCATTACCGCATCACTGCCATACGAAGCTTCTGGTTTGCCCTTTGCCCAAAACCATTTGCAGCGATTGTTGCCAATCCGATGCCATCATCTTCCAGTTGTCCAGATCGCCGCCACTAGTCGCGCGGTGGACTGCTGCGCGTTGCTCCTCGCCGTCCAAAAAATTCTTCCTCGCGAGGGTACCGTTCAGATCTGCAGCGGGTGTTTGACCAAGAGAACAGGGAGCTACGCGTCTAGAGCTCGCGGTGCCTTGCCAACTGTTGGCATGATCGACCAGCTGCTATCGCTGCTTCTCTACAGTCGCCGACCGAACAGAGTGCCGAAATTTTTATAAAGCTTTTGTATTAAAATATTCAAAATTTTATTTTTCATAGATTTTCCGATATAAGAGTAAGTTACTAAAGTTCCTCGATTAGGACAATTTTTAATTGAGGAGTGTTACAGTTTTGGTATCATATAAAAATATTTATAAATTCATGAAAGATATATGAGTATCAAGCYATGCTATAAGTCTCTCTCCCTAGACCATTTGGTAAGTTTATGTTTTGATTAAATTCTTGAATGATGTTAGATGTCAATTGTTATAAGTATGTTTTGTTTATATTTTAGTTTAAAATTTGGGGATGATGTTTAATGTTCAATTTTTATAAACACATGCTTTGTTTATGTATGAAGTTCTTATACAAATAAATTTTTCTAGTTTAGTAATGGTTCATACTGTGCATTCGCAAGACCAAGACGCAGCGGTTTAGCCTCAGGACGAAGGAACAGGTAGTATCCTTGTTGCACAAGGAGCTCCAGTGACCATGGAGGCATTTATGGAGGCATTTATGTAGGCAATGACTATCTTCGGACAGGCTAACCAATCCAGAAGGAGTGAAACACGAGGAAACGGGAAGATCTCGAAATTCAAGAGACTTGCCCCATCGCCATTCTCTGGCACCACTAATCCTTTAGAAGTTGAGAATTGGTTGACGGAAATCAAGAAAACTTTCTCTGTCATGAGATACACAGGCGAGGAGAAGGTTGACTTGGCTGCGTACATGCTCCAAAAGGAGGCGTACGACTGGTGACTGATGGTTCAGCGCCAACATGAGAGGGACACTAGACTTTTCACTTGAGAAATGTTTATCGAGGCCTTCAACGATAAATATTTTTCCAAGAGTGTGCATCAACAGAAGGAGCGAGAGTTTGTGAGGCTGGAGCATGAGAGTTGATTTGTTAGCGAGTATGAAGCTAAATTCGCTCAACTAGCCAAGTTTGCTCCTGACTTGTTGCTACAAAAGAAAAGAGAGCAAGGCGCTTTAAAGAGGGGCTTAGATCTCATATTAAACTGGCAGTGATTCCTTTTGAGCTTTTCACAGATCGAGAGATTGTCAACAAACCTYTTTTAGTAGAGAGGGCTCAATCGATGAGTAAGGAGGAGTTCAGAAGTCAACCCATAAGTCAGAGATTCAGAGGTGGAAATTTGAAAGGCTAGGTTAAGGGTGGTCAGAAGAGGAGGTACGACCAAGACATTAGACATGGAAATTAGTAGAGCAAACAACAAAGGAAAGTTTGCTTAAATTGTGGTAAGAAACATCTGGGTGAGTGCCTCCTAGGCAAGGGGGTATACTTTAAGTTTGGGAAGCAAGGGCACGTTGCTAGGGAATGCCCTAGTGAAGATAGTAGAGGTGGTAGAGAGTGTTTTAAATGTGGGAAGGCAGGATATCTGGTCAAGGACTATAGGGTGAAAAGGCCAGCTACTCAGGCACGAGTCTTCACCATGACAAGGAAGGAGGCAGAGGAAGCCCTAACTATAGTGTCAGGCACTTTATTTGTGTGTAATACACATGCTACCATATTATTTAACTCGGGAGCTACCCATTCGTTTGTTCATCATGCTTTTGCTGAGAAACTTCGAACCTCGTGTACATGTATGGATACATAGCTTAGTGTGTCCACGCCTTCTGGAGTAGTCGTAAACTTGAAGTATGAGTTGAGGGATTGTCCGGTTACACTGGATGGGAAGGAGATGATGGCAGAACTTATAGTATTAGACATTCAGGAGTTTGACGTCATTCTAGCAATGGATTGGCCGTCGAAGTATCACGCCACTATCGATTGTTGCAAGAAGAAGGTGGTGTTCGGTCCTCCTGGTGAACTACACTTTTGTTTTGTCGGGTCTAAGGTGAAGCTATCTATTCCTATAATATCAATTATGAAGGCTCGTTGAATGATGAAGAAGGTTGCACTGGTTACCCAGCTTTGTTGAGCGACATTCCTGAAACAGAGCTTACTATTAAACAAATTTCGATTGTTCGGGAGTACCAGGATATGTTTTCGGACGACCTCCAAGGTTTGCCACTAGTAAGGGAGATCGATTTCGGCATTGACTTGGTGCCCGGAACAACATTGATCTCTAGGGCACCATATCGTATGGCTCCTGTAGAACTTAAGGAGTTGAAGAAGCAATTACAGGATCTCATGGATAAGGGTTTCATCCAACCTAGTTTTTCACCATGGGGTGCACCTGTGTTGTTCGTAAAGAAAAAGGATGGATTGAGAGGTTATGTATAGATTACAAAAAGTTGAACAAGGTGAAGATAAGGAAGAGATACTTGTTGCCAAGGATTGATGATCTGTTTGATCAACTTCAGGGTGTGGGATAATTTTCCAAGATTGATCTATGATATGGCTATCATCAGTTGAGATTTCGAAATGAGGACATTCCAAAGACGCATTTCGAACTCGGTATAGGCATTATGAATTTTTGGTAATGCCATTAAGGTTGACCAATGCACTTGCTGCATTTATGGATKTGATGAATCAGATCTTTAARGAGTACTTCGATCAGTTCGTCATAGTCTTCATCGATGACATATTGGTTTACTCCCGATCTAGGGAAGAGCATGAAGAGCATCTGAGGAAGGTACTCAGGTACTTAGGGTCGAAAAGTTCCTTCCAAAATTCAAGAAGTGTGAGTTCTGGTTGGATAGTATGCTATTTCTAGGACATTATTATGGCCAAGGAAGGAATTGCAGTGGACTCGAGTAAAATTGAGGCAGTTCGAAGATGGCTAGAACCTACCAATGTTGGTGAGGTTCGCAACTTCCTTGGGTTAGCTGGTTACTATCGGAGGTTCGTGGAAAGGTTCTCTAAAATTGCCTCTCCCATGACCCCAGTTGACCAGGAAGAACATGAAGTTTCTGTGAAGTGCAGATTGTGAGCGGAGTTTTGAAGAATTGAAGAAACGGCTGCCAACCGCTCTGGTCTTGTCAATTCCATAAGGTTGTGAAGGGTTCATGATTTTTAATGATGCCTCGATRAAAGGGTTGGGTTGTGTCTTGATGCAACATGGTAAGGTAATTTCTTATGCCTCAAGGTAATTAAAGAAGTATGAGAAAAACAATCTAATGCATGATTTGGGGTTGGCTGCCGTTTTTTTGGCATTGGAGATCTGGAGACACTATCTATATGGGGCAAGGTGCGAGATAGTCACTGACTGTAAGAGTCTTAAATATTTCTTCACCCAAAGGGAGTTTGAATATGAGGCAACGATGATGATTAGAACTTGTGATAGATTATGATTGTGTGATAAACTATGACCCAGGTATGGCTAATGTGGTAGCAAATGCACTTAGCAGGAGGAATCATGGAGCCGTACCTGCTTTGTGAGTTTGTCAGAAATCATTGTTGGCAGAGATTCGAAAACTCGAGTGGAAATTATTTGGCGAATATGACTCTTACACCCACTCTACTTGAAAGGATAAGAGATGTGTAGATGGATGATCCTTTAGTGTTGAAATGGCGAACAGAAATTGCAGACGGGAAACTTCTAGACTTTGTAATCACGGTTGATGGAGCCTTTTGCTATGGCGATAGACTTGTGGTTCCAAACGGTAAAGGCCTGAAGGAGGAGATCTTGAGAGAAGCTCATAATACACCTTATTCGATTCACTCAGGGAGTACGATGATGTAAAGGGTTTTGAGGAAACATTTTTGGTGTGTTAGTACGAGCCGCGATGTAGCAGAGTTTGTTCAACATTGTCTTACCTGCTAGCAAGTAAGCTAAACATCAGTGACCCTCAGGTTTTCTGCAACCTCTTATGGTTCCAGAATGGAAATGGGAGCGTATTGGTATGGATTTCATCGTTGGATTGCCTAGGATGAGGAAGAGATATAATGCTATTTGGGTGATTGTGAATCGTCTTACGAAGTTGGCACACTTTTTTCCTGTTAAGACTACCTATAGCATGGAGAATTATGCAGAATTATATGTGGTTGAGATTGTCAGACTCCATGATGCTTCACTATCCATTGTGTCTAATCATGACCCAAGGTTTACTTCTGCATTTTGGAAGAGATTGCATAAGGCCATGGTACTCGTTTGAATTTTAGCACAGATTTTCACCCACAAACAGATGGACAGACTGAGAGGATGAATCAGATCTTGAAAGATATGTTGAGAGCTTGTGTGATTGACTTCTAGGGAACTTGGATGAATTTCTTTCTTTGGTGAAATTCTCCTATAACAATAGTTATTAGGCTACTATTGGTATGGCTCCTTATGAGGCACTTCAAGGAAGGAAGTGTAGGTCGCCAGTTCATTGGGAGGAAGTTGGAGAGAGGAAGTTGCTGGGTCCCGAGATAGGCAATTGAAAAGATTCATCAATGGATGAAAACTGCTCAGAATAGACAGAAAAGTTATGTGGATAGAAGAAGGAAGCAGTTGGAATTTGGGATTGGAGATAAAGTCTTTTTAAAGGTGGTGCCTATGAARGGGATAATGAGATTTGAGAAGAAGGGGAAGTTGAGCCCTCGATTCGTTGGACCCTTTGAGATCCTCAAAAGGGTAGGCGACTAGCCTATCAGGTTACTTCACCACCAACCTTATCAGACATACATAATGCGTTCCATGTTTCCATGTTGAGGAAATATGTTTCGTATCCCTCCCATATTGTCAGTTATGAAGTATTGGATCTTCATGAGAACTTGTTTCACAAAGAGAGGCCAGTGAAAATATTGGAAAGAGTAGAAAATGTATTGAGAAGGAAAGTGACAACATTAGTCAAAGTTCTCTGGAGGAATCATGTGGTTGAAGAGGCTACTTGGAAACAAGAGGAGGAAATGCGTGATAAGTACCCGCACTTATTTTGGTGAGTCCTAAATTTCGAGGAGGAAATTTATTTTTATGGGGTAGAGTATCGTAATATCCAAAATGTTATTTTTCATTTTACGAATTTTATATGATCGTAAAACTTATATGCCAATTCACCGATTTATTTATCATCATGAAATTTTAGTGTTTTGGTTATTTTGCAACGGAGGGACTTGGAGGTCCTAATGTCCGATATGCCAATTAGAACTTAATAAATTTTCTCTATGTTATTATTGTTTATTTGTGCGTTTTCGTAAGAGTACGTTTATTTAAATATGAAATTTATCATGCTAATTAAATAAAAGTTTAGTTAATTAAATTAGGCTTGACCTGTTAGAGCTCATTTATTTCTTTTGAAACCTAGAACTAATTCTATGTCTGATTTTGGCCCAAAGGAAAGCCCTCAACCTTAATTTATTGGGCTTGGATGGTTATGGGATAAGGAGGCCCAAAAGGGAATTGTTCAGGGGCCAATTAAAAATTAAAAAAAAAAAAAAGAGGAAGGTGGGATTGGGGTTTCAGAACCTTAACCTAWTTTCTTTTCCCCCATCTTCCTTCCCCCTTGCCGCTGCCACCCCCCTTTCCCTTCGGCACTCACCGCCTTTCTTCCTTCTGCCACCGATGCCGCGCCAAGCCTTGCCGTTGCCACATCATCACCATACGAAGCTACTGGTTCGCCCTCTGCCAGGAACCATTTGCAGCGACAGAAATTGCGACTGAGATCCATAGATTTGCCGCTAGTTCGCTACCATCGTCTTCTTGTTGTCCAGATCGTTGTCGTTGGTCCCCCGCGGTGAACTGTTGCACGCTGCTCCTCGCCGTCCAAACCTTTCTCCCGCGCACAGGTGCCATTTGGATCTGCATCGTGTGTTTGACCAAGAGAATAGGTAGTTGGCGGCTAGAGCTCGCGGTGCCTTCCCCCTTGTTGCCATGACCAACCGGCTGCTGCCGCTGCTCCTTTACAGTCTTTCGATCGAACATACTGTCGAAATTTTTATAAACCTTTTATATTAAAATATTAAAATTTTTATTTTTCATAGTTTTTTCAATATGAGAGTGAGTAAGTTAGTAACATTTTTGGATTAATTAGTAACATTCTCAGGTTGGAAAGTTTTTAATTTGGGGATATTACACTTAAAAAGTTAGAAACAATGATAAAAATATAATGTTCAAGCCAATGGAATTCAATGTTCCATCATGTTAGAACGTTATGGGGTGGGAAGTGTATTAGTCAATATTATGATTATAGCATACAGAAATACTTGCAAAGCAAAGAAAAAGACATCTTGTATCATCGTAGAATAAGCACGGGGAGCCAAAAATCCAATCAAAATCCCTCTCTTTTGCTTCTACATGAAATTTATGAAACTCGTGGACTTTCTTTCATGCTCGGGAGAGAGTCGTAGAATCCATTCCACCTAAGACTACAAAATGTTTTTTCATTCAAGTTTTAAACTCCACAATTTTAATTGTTTAGTTGATTTATAACCCTATTCCTAAAGTTGAACCCTATACTCTTCCAATATGTTCGTGCACATACTAAGAAGAAGACTACATACCAAAATAACTTGTTTGTGAAGAGATCAGATGCTTTATATTATCAACTTTGACGATAGAAACAATTTTAATGAGACAATTGAGAAATCATAATATTAATATAGAATGTTATATCCGTAAGTCATAAAGGACGAAAAAAGATTTGCCTTGGTTTCAAAGTCGGATATTGATTTAGTTCTCTACGAGATTTAGAAGGAGAATTATTCATATTTTAATAACTTTTTATTTGATTGATTCTATGAGTTGAAAAGTGAAAATTATGAATTTTATTTAGGAGAAGTCCTCCGTGCAGTTCTAACTTTCAACTTTCCAAATTCGAGGAAATATTAAAGGATCTTTCTTTTTATCATTTTTCTGAATACTCATAGCAAATTATTTTATTGGACATATGTAYATTTTTAGCTTTAGTGAAGATTGTGTCAGATTATTATTTTTTATATCTGACGGTCGAGAGGTAATATATATATCTYTAGTAATCAAGAGACTTTTGTACACRAGCACTTCAATTTTACAAATAATGAAATACACATATTATTACAAGGAAAATTACATAAAATAGACCAATTTCCATGGTTTTACTGCCTCTTTGGTTTCGAGATCAAGCTTTGACTTTTGAAGGATGAGTCAAGGATCGAGCATTTCTTATTCTTTTATTTAAAGAAAACTAGCTATATCATCTTAATCGTAACATTAATAAAAGTAATTTTCCATCTAATTGTTGAGTCTTTCACAACTGAATCAAGAAAGAAGAAATTGCTACATGCAACATCTCAAACTTTTTTTAAAAAAATCATCAATACCTTTGTCATATTTTGATATGTTTATCTCTATAGCATTTCTTTATTCTACCTTCTCTCAAAAGTTTTGATTAGATTGATTGATTTTGTTAAACTTTAGTACAATATCTTATAGGACATCACAGTGATTCTTGATTTGAACTTAAAAATTTCATAGTTTGATGATAAGTATAATAAAAAATTTAATTTTCTTTTTACTTTCTACAAGAAAAATGAGATCATTGGGCACGACAACCGCAATAGCCTGTTTGTCTGCGTTGCACACGCAGACTGTGTCCAGGACCAGTGCGTCACAGGCGCATGCAATAGCCTTGGCCACTGTGTGGGTGTAAGGTAGTGGCTGCTGCTGCACAAAGCATGAGATTCGGACTGTGTTAGTGTTGAAAATTTCAACCCTAGTCCCACTATCTATCGAACTCATATCATTCTTTAAGCTCTTGTTCTGAATTGCTCTCTTACACTGTCCACAACCTTCCATTTTCGTCAAATGACCCGGGCTTCCCTAACTCTTCCACGGTCTGGAGAATTTTAATATATTTCTTAATTAGGCCTTGCTATGGAGACTTGTAAAGATTAAGCCAGATTACACTGCTTTATACATGTGATTATTTTAATCTTTTATAGTGTTCTTTACTTCTTGCATATTTTTTTGCATTGATAATGGAATTCCAAACCTGTCTTGATTCACATGTGAGGGTAGAATGCCTACTTTGAGGGATGTTGATCTGCATAGTTTTTCAACCAAGCTTAGCACATAACCTTTTTTTACACCCACCTACTGCTTTTCGCCATAATGCAATCTGGATTACATCATCATGAAGGGATAACAAAGTCTCAAATTGTGTTATCAACTTCTATCCGCTTTTACTCGAATCTCACAACACAAATATCTTCTCAAAATTCGATAAAAGCTAATAGCACAATGTTAGATTGTGTTTCAATTGGTGATATAGCTATCGCATGTTACATTAAGGTGAACAACAAATAGAGGATGTAAAAGAAGTTCTGTTAAACTTTATTGAAAATAAAATCGACGGATATAAAGTTCAAAAGAGTACTTACGACAATAGCATTTTTGTGCGATATTGATCCATATGATTTTGTTTTTCCGGCAAATCTCAATGAATAATCTTCTTTTACACCTTGATGCAATGTGAGATTTTGTCATAATGAAGTGATAACACAATATGTGCTTGTGTTATCAACTCTATCCCCTTTTACTACAATCTCTCATTATAAAGGACTCTTCAAAATTCGAGAATATCTGATAATGTAATGTGAGATTGCATGATAAAAAAAAAAAATGAAGACGAATTCTCAAATTACTTTAAAGCCAAAAGGAGTTGGAGGGTGTAAAAGAAGCTCATGCGCTGAGCTATGTCGAAAAACAAAACCAGACAGATCAAAAACTCATAGCGATACGTACCAAAATCGCTTATTTGTGTGACTGTGATGTGTATGACTTTGATTTTCAACAAATCTGTTGCCTACCTTAACACTCTTTTCCTAATTTAGGCCTTAATAAAATATGAGATTGTGTGTGATGATGCAGTCTCAAATTGCATTATCTGCTTAGATATACTTTTATCGCAATCTTGAATAACAAAGAACTATTCGAAATTCATTAAAAGAAAAACTAATTAGGTTGGTTAATTTACTTTATCGTGTTTAAGATATATAACTAACATGAATATGAAATGCAATACTCTCATAGCAACTATACGACAACAAAAAGACAGCATTTGTATCCAAGTGCAAAAACTATTTAACGTATTCGAGAACGAAGATCAAAGTCATCCGAAGTATAGGAGTTCTTATATACTGACGCTTTCCATTATCTTTAAAAAAATCAAAGATAAAGATCAAGCAAAATGTTCAAATCAATGGATTTCATTGTTCGATCATGTATTAGTCAGTATTGTGGTACAACGCATTTAAGTACCTGCAAAAGCATAGAAGAAGATATTTGAAAGCATTTTTAAACAAGCACGAGAGTGAATAGTCCAACCAAAGAATCCCACTCTTTTGCTTTCACATAATTTTTATGTAACTTGTGTACGCTCTTTTCATCCTCGGGAGACGGTAGCAGAATGCATTCCAGCAGGACCCTGCAAAACTTTTTATTGTTCAAGTTTTAAACTCCACAATCTTAATTGTTTGGTTGATTTACGATCCTATTCCTAAACCTAAATCCTATGCTTTTCCAATATATTTATATACATAATGAGAAGAAGTGTACATATCAAAATAGCTCCTTTGTCCCAAGAGAATATATGCATTATATCAACAGCTTTGCCAATGAGATAATTCTAATGAGCCAGTTGATTTACTGGGCTGGTCCTTTATATTTGGATCCATCATAAAGAAGCCTTGGTTACACTCAACACTTTCCAACTTGAAAGTCGGACATTGATTTAGTTATATATAAAATTTTAAATGAAGAATTATTCATTTTCTAATAACTCTTGATTTGATTGATTCTGAGAGTTCAAAAAAGAAGAGTGCCAAGTATTTAGTAGAAGACCTTTGTGCTGCTTTTGGAAATCTAAGAAAATCTTCATAAATCTTTCTTTCTATCATTTACTATATATTCATAGATAAATACTTTTATTGGGCATATATATGTTTAATGTTGATAAAGATTGCATCAGATTCTTAATATAACTACAAAAGACACGCATATAAAAGGTAATACTCTTGTAGCATAAAAGTAGATGAGGTAGATGAACTATAACAAATCGAAAATATATGTGTCCAAGTGTAGAAACTATTTAACATATTCAAGAACATGGAACAAAACCATCCAAGGTATAGGTGTTCTTATAACTTCACTCTTTCCATTATCAACAGAAAATTAAAGACAATGATTAAGTAAATGTTGAAGTCAATGGAATTCATTGTTCCATCACATTGGAGTCTTATAAGGTGGGAAAGTGTATTATTCAGTATTGTGGTTACAACGTATATAAATAACTTCAAAACCATAAAGAAGACATTTGATAGCATATTCAAACAAGCTCAGAGAGCGAAAAATCCAACCAAAACTCCTTTATTTTGCTTCTTCATGATTTTTATGAAGAATGTTCGTGAAGGTATCTTGGTGTTTAATCTGATTGGAATAAAACTAACACGACCAAAAGTAGTAAGAGTGAATCGAGTGTCAATCCCACGAGTATAGTTAAATGAAAGAAAGAATTGTGTAAACTTTATATAAATGTAATAAAAATGTTGTAGCAATAGAATGGACAATTAATGGGAATGTCGAAAAAGTAAATGACTAAAAGCAAGTAAATGTTATAAAATGACTGAAGTAAATGTAAAAGAAAGTTGTAAAACGTAAGTGGAAACGTTAGAACTTAGAGCCAGTTYTGGATACTATAGCACTAATAAACATTCTCATGTAATATCTTACATGAAGCCATTTGTAGTGCAAATGTAGGAGATGTAGAGAGAACATGCCATATTTCTATGGTAATCTTCCCAATAATTTCGTAGTGCTATAGGATCGTTCACTAGTAAGCGAAGAATCCTTATCTCTGCCAGGTATTAGAATGCTATAGCGATAAGTTACTAAAGGCTTAGAGATTGTTATTCCTTTAACTTTTGGCAACTCACCTATAGATTTCACTTCGTACACAAACCATATGTCTATGGCTATGATAGTTAGTTACTTTTCTTGTTAATGTTGCGTTCCAAAAATGGTTAGGTTAAGCTTTTGGCTTCCTAAACATCAAATGGATTTCCTTGATATCTCAAAACAAATATAGACAACCCTAATCTTGGGCAGTTAGTTTTGTCAACTTTCTACCCTTGAATTAGATGATAAAACCACAACCTTTCAGAATAATAAAGAACCTAGAACTCACTAAAAACCTCTATTCTACCAAAGCTGCATTGAAATGTAAGAAAGCTTTTGATTAATTATGAAGAAAGATTACACTAAGAGATAGGCGACTTTCGTCCCTTTTCTCAACATCTAAACTACAAACTGAAATAAAGCTAACTAAGATGATTCCTTYTGTCAAAGAGAATCCTAAGAACTAAACACTAGTCTAAAAGTYTAAGTTTTAACTAACTCACTTATCTTGCTTGAAGACTTGTTCCTTATATCGAGCTTGAAATGTTGCTGAGTTGGCAATTGCTATAGTATTTCTCTCTGACAGCTGAGTGACAACTTAATAGACATTCATCTTGTAGTGTACATTTTGGTCCTCAATACTTTTCTCTTGTCTGGACATTTCAAGTAATATTTTGAAGTCAACTTAGACACCTTCCTTTATGTCATTCTTGCTTACATTCTTCATTAAATACAAGGGATTTGTGCCGTTGGTAGATGCTCTTCAAACCCAATCTTTGAAAATATAAATGCYGTAGCATTTTCATTATCCTGCAAAACTTCCTTAATGATCAAGCTTTTCAGGTTCAAATAGTTGCTTTTGCATTCTCAAATATATTATTAAAAGAGATATCTAAATTGAGGTCAGAAATCACTATTAACATCATAAAATCATAAGGACCTAGTTAAAATTGAGCAAAAATTGGAGCCAAAATAGGGATATTTTCTATGGTTATCAAGATGTACTTTGTCAAGGATGTCAATTTGGTAAGTCACATCACCTTCCTTTTGTGAAATAAAAAATCCTAGATCTGCTATGTTTGAATTGGTTTATATAGACTTGATGGGACCAACAACAACACCAAGTTATAATAGATATCATTATTTCATGGTGTTGGTAGATGATTTTACAAGGTACACATGGGCGAAATTTTTGAAAGAGAACAATGAAGTATTATCAAAATTTATTTAATTCACGAATGCTCTAGAGAGGGAATTTGGGAAGAAAATCAAATGTTTGTGAGTCACAATGGAGGCAAATACATGCCAGGAGATTTTTTTCGATATTACGGCAATGTATTCTACGACAAATGACATGTCCAAATACCTCTCAGTAGAATGGTGTTTCTGAATGGAAATTAGCTCATTTTACTTCTGTGAATCTATCTTGGTTGCATGATAAAAACCTTTCTCGAGAGCTTCGGGCTGAAGCTGTTCAATGTGCATGACATGCAATAAATAGGCTACCTCTATGGCCAGGTAAATAGAAATCTCCCTTTGATTTTTTATATGATGAAAATCCAAATTTAAGTTTCTTTTGGGTCTTTGGTTCAATTTGTTATGTTCATATTCCAAAATCTAACTGAACTAAAATTGACCTGAAAGAAAAGAAGTGTGCTTTTTGTTGGCTATGATTCATGTAGAAAAGGGTAGAGGTGCATTGGTCAAAAAATAAAGAAGTTTGTAACTTCTAGAGACGTGATATTTGATGAAGTGTCATACTACTACCCTGCACAACAAACCTTCACTCAAGAGGTTCCTTTTGATGATGATCAACAAGATTTGCTAATGTATCCTGAGAATACCATGGAAGCTTCAAACAATGATGTATGTCCACCTTCAAACTCCTCAAATTAGATGGTGGTGAACGAGATATTTTAAGGTCTACAAGATAGAAGAAATAGTCAAGTTATCTTCAAGATTATCAGGTAGAGCTAAATCTTGTACTATAGTTTCATCTTTTTTTATTGGAGTAGTAGATGAAGAACCAGCACTTTATGTGGAAACCAAATATTGTCCAGAATGGGAAGCAACTTTGCAAGAAGAAATTGAGACTTTAAACTAGAATCAAACATTTGAATTGGTGTCAAAACCAAAAAATTGAAAACCCATTACTTGCAACTAGGTTTATCATTTAAAGAGGAAATCAGATGGCAGTGCTGATAGATACAAAGCCCAACTTGTTGCACGTGGCTTTTCTCAAAGCTACGGGTTAGATTATGAGGAGACATTCAGCCTGTTGCAAAAATGATAACTGTAAGCTCTATGTTTTCTCTTGCAATTTTTAAAAATTGGAAGCTATGGCATCTGGATGTAAATAATGCATTTTTTTATGGAGAATTAGATCATAAAGTGCTAATGGAAACCTAAAGGTTATATATCGAAGCAGCATCCTCGTCATGTTTATTAGTTGAAGAAGGTATTATATGGCCTTAATCAAGAACCATGCGCTTGGTATGGTAAAGTTGTCCAATACTTTATTTTTTGTGGGTTTAAAGTTCATTATGCAGATACCAGTTTACGCATTAAAGCAGAATCAAATATGCATTTGCCAGTTTTAGTATATTTTGATGATATGATAATCACCGGAGATAGTGAAGCTGAAATTTTGAGGTTAAAACATGATTTATCTGTTTGTTTCATAGTAAAGAACCTAGGGGAATTAGGCTGTTTTCTTGGTTTGGAGGTTGAAAATTAGACCAAGTTTTCTTCATATCTTAAAATAGGATATGCAAAAGGGCTTGTGCAGCGTCTTGGCTTGGGAAATTCAAAAGAAAAAACCACTCTAATGGAGCCAAATCTCAAGCTAATGGAAAATGAAGGAAAGCTACCAAAGGATGTTGCAAAGTTCAGACAACTTGGTGGTAGTTTAATTTATCTAACTATCACAAGACTTGAAATTGCTTCTTTTGTTGAAGTCTCTAAGTTCATGCAATGTCCAAGAAGTTCTCACTAAGATGTAGACGAAAGAATTCTACATTATGTAAAGCACGCTCTTGATTATGGCCCTGTAACACCCCTAGATTAGAAATTGTCCCAACCCGRGAATGTTGCCAAGTTTACTCACTCTTATATTAAAAAAAAAAATGAAGAAAACAAAATTTTGAATCTTTTAATTCAAAAAGATTTATAAAAATTTTAGCAGAGTTTCTTCTGTAATATCTACATTTATCCCCCGTATGCAATCAGAAAATTCCACAAACATTTCTAATACTCATATATAATAACTTCAAAAACCCAAAAAACACTCAGCATTGAAATAATTTCCATCCCAAAAATCATTTACCAACTAAATGCTCCTGTATTTAAAATTCAGCGGAAACCTTGAAAGGATTAATGAAAGAATGAATAAATAGATGAAATAGCAAACAAATACATAAAAGTTACTGATACAACTATTTCCATTATTCAACAATAATTTACTCAAAACAAACTCTCGGTTATCAAAGCCTGTCGCAAGCGACCTCCTTGCACCATCTAGCTACTATCATCTGAAATGCAAAATGAGAAAAATGAAATGAGCGATAAAGCTCAGGAAGCAAATCCTATGCATGAATGCACGTATAATGCACTATATGCCATGAATTTCAAAATTCCACTTCCTCAATAAAACTTCCCAAACATTTTCCTTTCATCAAAATTTTCGCAAAACCTTTCATTTGAAACTGTGAGGTCACTTGGTATAGAGCTTAATGGCTAGGTGATACACCAAGTGAGCTCACGTTAGAAATGAAAAACTTTAGGAAATTTAGACAAAATGAATTTTAGGATTTATAACAAATAATGCATGTCTTATGCATTCATCATAAGGAATTTACTTACTGAGCTTTGTAGCTCACCCCTTTTCCCTTATTTTGCATTTCAGGTGATGAGTAGCCAGATGGTGCGTGGAGGTCGCTTGCGTGTAGGCTTGATAAACCCGAGTGTCTTGTTTTGAAATAAATTATTGTTAAATAATGGGAGTAATTTCATAGAAAAATCTTGTTTCCTGTTTTCATTTGTATATTTGCTTATTCGTCCATTGATTTATTCTTTCAAACTATCTCTGGGTTGTAATTCAAAGGAGTATTTTCTTGGTTGATGAGGTTTGGAGTTGTTGGGGATTTGAGGTACGTTATTTCTATAAGATGGGTTTTAAATTGTGGTTGAGTGTTGTTTTCTACTTGTGAATAGGGGGAAAATGTTGAAACTACAGAAGAATTTCTGTCGAAATTTTTATAGAACCTCTTTTCTATTTAAAGTTATCAAAATTTTTATTTCCCCTAACTGTCACAAATTTATGTTAGTGAGTAAAGTTGGTAACATTCTTGGGTTAGGATAGTTTCTAATCTGGGTACACAGTTAAGAAATTTAGACAACATTAATAGAGCTTGTCGAATCTGTAAGTCTTAAAGGGCGCAAAAAAGATTTAGTGAATGAGTCTCATTCATTTGGAGCCATCATGAAGAAGCCTTGGTTGCAAACACAACGTTCTCCAATTTGAAAATCGAGTATTAATTTTAGTTTTATAGGAAATTTACATGAAGAATCATTCATCTTCTAACAAGTCTTGATTTAATTGATTCCGACAGCTGAAAAAAGAAGATTAAGAATTGTTTAGGAAAAATCCTCCCTGAAGCTCTACCTTTTGCAAATTTGAGAAAAAGTTTGATTGGTCTTTCTTTCTATCTTTTTCTAGATACTGTGCATATATATGTTTAACCTTGAACAAGATTATCGCATATCCTTTATATATCCCACGATCAAAATGTGATATATATCTTAAGTAATTAAGATATTTTTATATACAAAAACTTTTATTTTACAAATAATGAATTTCACATATTATTACTTTTAAGCCCTATTTGGTTCAAAGATTCCTTAGAAATTATTTTTCTTTGTTTGGTTCCAAAAGAAAAAAAATAGGGGAAAGCAAAAATGGGAAATTTCTAAGGAAAATTTAAATAGAAAATAGGAAAACCAACAAGCAAATATATTTGTTAATGTTCTATTCAATAGTTTTGTTATAATAAAAGGGGCAAAAGAAGGAAAAGTTTATAGAGAGAAGGAAGAAGAGAAGAGAATCGTCTATCAACTGATTGTTATTAACTTTGATATGAACCAAAACTCTCTATTTATAGAGATTGAACCCTAGAGTTTCAAGGGTAAGATAGTCATTCACCAATAATTATTTACAACACTCCCTCTTGAATGATTAATCTATACAACAACTGTCTCCTAAAAGCTTGTTTGGGAAAAACCTAATGGGAAAACTAAATTAAGAAACAAAGAAGTACAATTGATGTTGGAGTAATTAATTGCTGGCTCGTTAAAACCTTGTCAGGAAAACCCAATGGGAGAAAACCTGAATGAAGGAAAAAGAGTACAGCTACTCCTCCTGATCACTGAATGTCTTTGAGTCAACGCATTCCAATTTRATGTATCAACTTTCTGACTATTGATGTTAGCAACGCTTTGGTAAATAAGTCTGCCACATTATTACATGAGTGAATCTGTTGAATATYGATGTCGCCACTTTTTTGAAGCTTATGCCTATAGAAGAACTTTAAAGAAATACTTTTTGTTCTATCTCCTTTGATGTAACCTGCTTTCAGTTGTGCAATACAAGTGTTGATGTTTAATCTGATTGTAATTAAACTAATACAGGCACRAGTATACATGGCCAAAAGTAGTAAGAATGAGTAGAATGTCAATCCAACGAGGATAGTTTAATGAATGACCCAATGTGTTAAACTTTCAGTAAATAAACAATTATGATGTAGCATCAACAGTGTTCATTAATAAAAGACAGTGTATAGTAAATAACTGAAATAAAGAAAAAATATAAAGTAAATAAGCAAAGTGATGACTAAAACTTAAATCAAGAGTAAAAGACTGAAAGCATTAAAAGTTAGGATAGTAACAAGAAAGTAAAGTTAGAGTGAGTATGAAYGTTGTAGCACAGCAGGCAGGTTTCGGGTGATGTCTTACACAAAGCCTCCAATTGTCCAATTGTTGGACAAGTAAGATGGCTACACCATATTTCTATTGGAATCCTCGTTACAAAGTCTTGTTGTTGTAGACACTTTCCTTAGCAGATTAATTCTCCTTATCTCTACTGAGTAATTGCTGTCTCAAAAAGTTATACAGGGCTCAAAGAATGTTGTTTCCTTAAACCTTTAAGTAAAACTCTAATAGATTTTATTTAGGGCATTAACCATATGTTTATGGAAATAACTCTTATTTACTTTTAGGTTGTTGTTGAGTTCCCAAAAAAAAGTGAGTTAAGCATGTAGCTTTCTCAACCCTCAATGGATCTTTTTTATGTCTAGAAAAGTTTTACTCAATGACATAAACCTCAAACCATGGACAAATAACTTGTTTAAGCTTTTSCTACTTAAAGAAAACAAAATCAAAGATGAACCTATACTGACTTGAAACTTTCAGTGACTTGAAATAACTTGGAAACATTGTAGATTAAAGTGTTGAAAGAGTACAGCTAAACTAGGAGGACTTTCACCTTCTCCTTTCCTAATATGTATTTAAAGTAAGATAAATCTAACTAAATCGGGTTCATTTCATCAAAGAGAACCTTAACATCTATTCTAGATTCTAAGAACTAAAAACTACTCTCTCATCTTGTTGATCGACTGGTCCTTATATAGAGCCAGAATGTTGTTGATTTGCTGACTCAGCCAACATTCGACTTGTAGTGCTCATTTCCAGTAATGTGATCCTCTCTGCTTTTCTCYTGTTTCAACATTTTGGGCAATAAACTGAAGTCAACTTCGACATTGTTTTCAATCTAACTCTTCATTAAATGCTAGAGATTTGTGCTTCTTCTTTGTTCTTTGTCTTTCATTCCCATGCCTTGCAAGCTTGAATGTTGCAGAAATCCTCTCTATTCTACAAACCTTCTCAAAAAGTCAAGCTTTTTAGATGTATCAAAGTATTTTTTTTGGTAATATGCATTCATTGTTGTGCTGATCCTTAAGTGTGTCGAAAATGAGTTCACGTACCAAAATTAAGAGCGTAGAAGAGTAAGGGATGCATAAAATAAGCAAAAATAGGAGTAAAATGGGATATTTTCTATGGTTATCATCCTCCCAAACTTAAATAATTGCTAGTCCTCGAGCAATGCTATAGCAATCGATTTATACTTAGTCAATCTCCTTGGGTTTGTCATGTGTCAAAAGAAATCAAGAACTAGCAAGAGTGGTGATCAAAAGGGTTAAGTAAAATGTGTTTGTGCTTAGTGATGAATAAGATAAGTCAACCAATATTTTTATAATTCTTCAATTCATCAAGCTTGTTGCAATAGCAAAGAATTTATCCCACGAAAGTTTTTTAAGACAAGGAGTTCGATGCAAAAAGATAATGATTTGATCAAGAGAATTCAAAATTAAAAACAGAGTGGGTTTTGATATAGCAAATAAACTTTTCAAAACTTAGGTTGTTTTAGATTATTCTCTTATGTCATAAGTGCTTTTTGATGCAACAACGTACATAGGGCACATGAGTGCTCCTAGTTACTCAACACATGCCACAGCTTACGAATTATTGTAGCATACTCGTCTTCTTCCCCCTTTGATGCAAAAGCAGACATGGGTAACATGAATGCTTCTGGTTACTTAGGTACTAAAAACATTGAAGTAGTTTTTTTTAGGCCTTTTTCTCTTTTCTTTCTCCCAGACTTATTTGAAAATTTCTCTTTTCTCAATAATGAATCAAAACAAAAGGAATCCTAAAGAAAATTCCCATGTCTAAATTCGATACTAGATCCCCTTGTAGTTAATTACAAAAAATAGGGTTTAACAGAAATCTTATTCAGTGCATGATGGAATAACACATTTACTTTTTAATGGTTAATCAAACTGCTATTTTACCTCAAACATGTTAGCATGATTCACCTAATTTAAATATACTTAGCAGATCAATTTTATGCTATAGCAAAGCAGAAACATAGCATGATTTCAAAAGATCAAACTAACCGAAACAAACTACTAGAATATATAAATATTAAGCATCAAATCATCAGTCAAACTAAAAATCCACAGATAATTCATACGAAATAGCAAAAACAAAAACATTCAACAAAATATTCATCTTATCATCATTATTTTCAACATCACCAAGATTCAGCAAATTCAAGAAAGGGATTACATAGCCTAAGGGTTGTACCAGCACGCATAAGTTCAATTGCTAGTTTGCTCGACTGCTTTGTCTTAGCATCATCCTCCATCTCATCATCCTTGGCTTCTGGTATGAACTTTGCGAGAAAAGTTGGACGGGCACTATTTTCTTCACCTTCAATGCCTTTGCCATGTTCAGCCAGTCAACCGCATCATTTTTTTCCRCATAAACCCAAAACTTAGTCATATGTTCCTTCAATGCCTAGGATTATTGTAGCTTAGCAATATTTCATTAATCTTTGAAAGTTCACTACCATGTTGTTCTTTGGGTTTTTCTACTACTRCATCCTTTTTTTCCAATATCCATATCTTCTTCATACGCTTTATCCTCCTCTTCTTTTTCAACGTCATCTCATTTCTCCAGATCATCTTCCGTCTCAAATTCTTCCTCTATCATCAACTAAGCAAGATCATACTTGCATTTTCTTGYGGTTAGTGTTGAAAGTTCCCCTACTTCATTGGAGATTTGTGCCACAGCGTACTCGTTGATTGGAGTAGTATTCTTCAATGTTTCTTCCTTTGGGTTAATGACAACACCAACTTACTGATAWACAAGGGTTTTGAGAAAGAAAGAAAAGCTTTCCTTCTCTCTTTTCTCCACATTCATGGACCTCAACAAAAATCAAACATTCAACATTTATAAAATTTTCAGTCAAAATTGATATTATAGCATCATTCTTTCGTGGGGTATAGTGTAATTATGAGTGTTAGGAAGGATTCACGACTTAAGAAAATGGTACCAGATTTTGGCAAGACGGATGAATGAAGACCTCAAAATAGTGTTTGCACTATAGACAAGATCGTCCACTCCATTCTTTCTATAGTAAAGGTTTTGAGGATCTCCTCACTGCCATCATCATCCACCTCCAGCACGAACTTCTTATGGCCGGACTTGCCATCTCGAAGTCTGTAGATTTTGTTGATAGCTTTTGACTTGATCGTAACCGCTACACCTCTAACTGTGATTGCACCTTCTTTGATATCACCCAAGTTAGCATAGAATTCCCTAACCAAGTTAAGTACTGGATCGTCTGGATGCTACAATAATTCTTCCCACTTGTGATGTGTAATTCCTTTCTTTACATTTTCGATAAGCTCTGTTGATTCTTTCGTGAAGTAGAAGCCCTTCTCCAATAGTAAACTCTTTTCTTGAAGTTTTCCTCGAACCTTTTTCCTACTTCCTCAATGATAAACCAAGCCAAATATGCTAACTTTTCAGTGTCGTAGCAAGTTTCCTCACCATTTTTGCAGACATGCTATTTAGGGTTTCTTCTTCTTTCTTAGACTATTGGTTAACTTTGAGAAGTCCTTTTGTAGATATGAATTCTTATTTGGATCTGAGAGGTACTTCTATTGAAGGGGTTCGACAGTTCAAAAACTAATGGTTCTTTTAATCACTCATCACAACTTTTGGGTTCCCGAGGGAAGGAATGCCTACTTTGCGTGTTAAAGTAAACTTCCCATGCAGCCAAGAAATGGATGCTGGCACATGTTTCACACTCTGTTGTACTATTACATTTGTTGACGTGGGCTCTCCCTAGTCTTTAATTGCAACATCAGAATTCCTGGCTAACTCAGATTCCACTATGGCTTTTTTAATTTGTACCTTTTGTCGATCCCAATTCCTACACAAAAGACAAAAATCTGATGTCAAGTAGAATTCTACCCACCAAACATGAATGAATCCAAAGTGAATTAAAACAAAGAAAAGAGAATAAAAAGAAATAAAATGAAAAGAAGAATTTTTTACTCATGGATTGCCTCCTTATAGCAATTGATATATAGACATCATCCTAACTTTACTGTAGCATTACTATGTTTCAATGAATATTATGAAGGATCTTTCTCGCTTTTGCTCTTCAATTTGGTAATACTTCAGCCTCTGCCCATTTACTTGAACTGTACCTCCACTCTTCTCATCCTTCAATTCCACTGCTCTATAAGGATGCACTTTGATGACCTCAAAGGACCTGAACATCTAGATTTCAATTTTCCAGGGATCAACTTGAGCTTAGAATTAAATACTAGCACTTATTGTCCTTCCTTGGATTCTCTTTTCAAAATTTCTTGATCATGCCATCTCTTGGTATTTTCCTCGTACATTCTTGCATTCTCATAAGTAGCATTTCTGAATTCATCCATCTCATTAAGCTATAGCATTTTGTGTTGTCCGGTCAGCTGTAAATTGAGATTTAATGCCGTGTGTTCCAATTCAAATGGCAACTGACAAGCCTTCTTGTAATTCAATCTGAAAGGAGACATTCCCAAGGGTGTTTTGAATGTAGTCRTGTATGCCCGTAGCGCCTCATTTAGCTTTAAAGACCAATCCTGTAATACTTACTTTTWCATTTTTATGAATTTTGTATGATTGTGTGAATTGTGTGCCAACTAGGGTTTGATAATTTCCTATGTGATCATTATTTAATTATGTGTTCAATTAAGTATGGGATTATCATGTTAATTGAATTAGAATTTTTGGTTAGTTAGTGGCTCGACTTGTTAGGCTTATTTGTTTCTCATTCACAAACCAGATTTTTACCTAAAGGAAATCCCATAGAATTTAATTTATTAGATTGGATTCGCTATGGAATGGGGAGGCCCAAAGGTTTTGGGTTAGGGMTCAAACCTGAAAAAATAAAAATAAAAATAAGAAATATAAAAAAAAAACCTAAACCTTTCTTTTTCCTCTCCTATTTGCCGCTGCCGCCGCAGCCACCTCTCTTCTCACCATCTTCTTCTCCCTCCTTTCTCACCATCTTCTCCCTTTCTTCTCTCCAGCAGTCGTTCCTTTTCTTCCTCTCTYTTCTTCCTCCTGCCGCATGCAGCTTCRTCGTAAAAAATCCAAAGCTACCATGCAGATCTGGATCTTCCTTGTGGTGCTTCTGCCTGGGGGTGTTACACTACCTCCAAGAGCGCTATCATCGCCAGGTYCGTCATTGACCTTGTTYGGTTCGTTGCTGGTCGTCGGTTCGCTCAAGCTGCTCCTAGCTCATCGATTTCCTGCCATCGTTGGTCACCGAAGTTGGACTRCTGCACACCGCTCCCCACTTGCCCAGATCCAAGCTTACCTCATCTAAATCTRGCGCATCGATCAAGTATAGACTTGCTGAACCGAAGTCCAGYGAGTGGACATTCTTCAGCCGTCCACTTCTTTCACACGGTGCGCTTACCGTTGCMGTGACCGGTGCTGTTCGAGCGCTGGTATCTGTCCTGGTTAGTTGAGTCTGGCCAGGAGCAAGAGTCTTCAAGGCCATCAGGCGCCCAGCAACCGAGCACCCAGACGCCCAAGCGACTGAGTGCCCCGAYGCCCAGGCGATCGAGCACCCAGACGCCCAGGTGACAAGGCCCCGTGGACGACTAGGGCTGTTGTGCGCTCGCTGCCTGAGCGCATGCCCGGGCGCAACGCCACTTCAGCGACACTTAGAGTTTGTCAATTTAAAGGTGAAAATATTGTTATTCGATTTTAGAATTTGATGACTTATGCAATCATGTCCTATAGTAAAATTGTGGGAGAACATAGATTAGGTTTAATACCCGATCTAAGAATGAGTTTAAATTGTATAAAGTATGTGTTTTGACTAAGAAATGTATTATTTTTGGTATTACCATTATCAATTTTGAGAGGGCTAGCTAAAAAGCTATGAAATAAGTTGTACCTTTAAGAATGTGATAGTTTTGGCGATGTGGGAATTAAGTACGGGTTGATATTGGTAAATGACGTTCATAGGATAAGCGTTAAATGTTTTGAGTCGTATTAAATGAATTTTCTTTTTGTAATCATAATTAGGTCATTTTCGAGCACATTGATGTTAAGAGCGGTCGAGGGACTTCGCTTTGCACTTTAAATAGAATTTTTACATTAAGGACTCCAAGTGAGTAAATCCCCATACCCATCTACTTTTTYCGTTGTGTGTCATATGGTGACTAAATTGGAATGTGTTATTGTAACACCCCAAAATTTTCCTTTATTAAATTTGTTTGATTTAACGTGAAATTTGTGTGCCAACTAGGGTTGGATATTTTATATGATTAATATTTTTAAAACGCACATATTGTCCGTATCAAATAAGAGTTACCATTGGCTAAAGGCTCGACTTGTGGGCTTATTTATTAATTAAGTCGGAAGTTGGGCTTTTGTTGAAAGGAAACCTATTACGTTTAATTTACGGGTTTTGGATTAGATTTGGATAGGAAGGCCCAACACGTTGAGTTTCAGCCCAAAATAATATTTTATAAAAAATAAAAAAAGAGAAAAGAAAATATATAAGAAAATAAAAAGAAAGAAAAAGAAAAGAAAAGAAAAAGAAAAACCCTAGAAACTATCTTCTTCTTCCTCCCGCCGCCGCCATCGTCGTGCTGCTTCCCCTCTGCCTGACACGAGCTGCTCGTCGTGACCCTTTCCCAGCTTCTCCTTCTCTCTTCTCTTCGTTCCTCCTTCGACGCCACCACCGATCGCAGTCCGATCGGTGATACGTGCCATCGCTGCCATCGCTACCATCGCTACTCATCTGGAGACGTTGCCGTCTCTCGCGTAGTCGCAGCGCCAGCCCGAAATAGTCACTGTGTGCAGCTCAGACTCGCGGACGTTCAGCCAGAGCAACCGTGCCTATAAGTCACCTTCGTCCTCTCTCTCTGTGTAAGAGCGAGCGGACCTGTGCAACACTGTCGCCAGGCCCGTCGTCGTTATTTCTCTTTCTCTGTAAGATCGATCGGACCTGTGCTATACCGTCACCAGGCCCGCCGTCTCCTTCTCTGTAGGACGACCGATCTGTACGACACCGTCGCCAGATCTGCCGCCGTCCTCTCCTTATCTGTAGAAGAGCGACCGGATCTAGGCAATGCCGTCGCCAGGCCCGCTGTCGTTATTGTTCTTTCTCTGTAGGAGCGACCGATCTGTGCGACGCTATCGCCAGATCTACCGCCACTGTAGAAGCCACCGATCTGTGCGACACTATCGCCAGATCTGCCGCCATCCTCTCCTTCTCTGTAAAAGTGACCGGACCTGTGCGACAACGTCGCTAGGCCTGCCATCATTATTTCTTTTCTCTGTGGGAATGATCAGATTTGTGCGACACTGTCGCCGGATCTGCCGTCGTTACCCGTTTACCTGCTCGGTGCAACCAGATCTGGGCGACGCCGTCGCCAGATCTGCTGCTGCTATGTTTTTCTCCCTCTGCTCAACGAATTTTCCCCTCAAAACTGAAGCTAAACCTTTACAGTTGGCCTTCGATTTGGCCCTCTGTTCTTGCTACCCATGTCGGCGGTTGTTCCTTGCCGTCAGCCAGTCGCCGGAAGTCGACAAAAACATTGTTGGCTGGCTAAGACATTTTTTGGTCAAGAGCAAGACCAGCACAGTAGTGCCAGATCCACCCAGCACACATCGCCCAGGGGCCCAGTGCCCAGCAAGCACAGGCGCCCAGTGCGCGACGCCCAGGCACCCAACGCCTGACGCCTAGGCGCACCGTCGCCCAGACGCCTAGGGCCGTTGTGCACATCGCTTGAACGCACGTTCGGGAATTCATTACCGCTTCCGCAACATCCAAATATCGTGAAATTTAAGGTCATTTCGAGGGCTTACGTTGAGATCGATTGGAGGAGTCCACTTCCAACTTAAGTAAGAACCTATTTACATAAAGGACTCCGGGTAAGTAATCCTCCCATTCATCAATATTATAAATGAATGAAATTGAACGCTTTAAATTTCCTTAATATGTTTTGTATGAAATTCTGTGTTGATGTGTGTAATTGTCAAGAATGTTAAAGTGTTCGTATTTAGGAGCACCTTTATGTTGAAGAATATGCTATTGTGTTTTCATATCCTGTGCTATTTGTTGAACGTTACATTACATAAGCTTGTATCTGTTTCATGTCATGGGCATGTAGTTAGAATTCTACATCACATTTGGCATGAGCCTTTCACACACTTAGAAGGTTTAGGAAATGGAATTTTAAAGGAAAAAGGTTAAAGTTTTTTCTGAAAATGTTAAAGGAGTGTAATACTAGCCACAAAAGGTGTGAGTGGGAAATGGGGCATGGGGGACTGGCACACCCTAGAAGGTTTAGGAAATGGAATTTTAAAGGAAAAAKGTTAAATTTTTTTTGAAAATGTTGAAGGAGTGTAATACTAGCCACAAAAGGTGTGAGTGGGAAATGGGGCATGGGARACTGGCGCACCCGACCCTACCCTCTTGGAGGATAGGTATGAAGTTAAAAGAATGAAATTTAACCGCTTTGCGGTTCTATCAGTAGGAATGGAATCGGGTTCCAAATAACATGGCCCACTGCATAGCTATGTGGCTAGCCTTTACACTCTAGTGAGCTCGCGAATGAAAGGAAATGGAAAGTTTTATAGTAAGTGAATTTTCAAGGAAAGTTTGTAAAGGAATTTTGAAAAGAGAATGTTTCGGAAAGTTTTTCATTTAAAAAGGCGAAACCTYAAAGTTTCATGATATGTAGGACATGTTCATGCATTCATGCATAAGGTTACTTACTGGGCTTTTTAGCTCATTTCTTTCCCTCATGTTTCATTGCAGATGATATGTAACCAGATAGGGCGAGAAGGTCGCTTGTGGGCGAGCTACGATACCCGAGAACTGRTTTTCAAATTTATTTATGAAATAAGATGAATATTTCTGAATGTTTTAAATTATTGAAGTTTTTTTTGTGATTTTTGTTTTTGAATGGTTTAGAAAGCTTCCGCTGTATTTCTCTTTTGAATTAAAAATTAGGATAGTGAGGATTTATTAAAATGTATTTTTGACTCCTTGGATATTGTTGAATAAATGTCGAGTTTCAAATAAATAGTTGTCTATTTTCGAATGGAATGACGTAGTATTCTCAGCTTAGGACAGTTCCTAATCTGGAGGTGTTACAGTTATGATTGTGTTGAATTATTTCATGTAATATATATTTTGTAATGTTATTATGTTAAATGGTGTTTAAATACGATTTTATGTGGTTCATGTCACGAGCATGAAGTTATAGTATTCTATATCATTCCTGGCATGAGCCATTCATAAATTTAGAAAGCGAATGATTTTGGAAATAAAATTTGAAAGCAAATGAAATTTATAAATGAATTATTATCAAGAAAATGTTAAGATTTTGGAAAGGAGTGTAAACCTAGCCATGAAAGATGTGAGTAGGAAATGGGGCGCGGGGGACTGGCGCACCGACCCAACCCTCTTGTAGGGTAGGGAGATAAGTAACATTCACCTCTTGGGAGGTGAAAAGATGAAAGGAAAAGTTAAGTGATATTAACCGTTATGCGATTCTACCAGTAAAAAATGTGACCGGATTCCAAAGAATAATGGCTCACTGCAAGCTTAATGACTAAACGTTACACTAAGTGAGCTCACGACTTTAATGAAATGGAAAGGTTTTAAAAACATTCTTACATTTTGAAATGAAAGTTTTATGGAAGCATTTAGAAAGTTTTATTGAGGAAGTGAACTATGAATTCATAATATATAGTACATTTCACATACATTCATGCATGGAATTTGCTTATTGAGCTTTATAACTCACTCTATTTCCCTCATTCTACATTTCAGGTGATGGTAGCCAGATGGTGCGTCKAGGTCGCTTGTGGACAAGCCTTGATACCCCAAAGCATTATTTAAATAAATTTGAGTGAATAAGATAAATGGTTGATTAGAAAGTTTTATGTATTGTTTAAGATATTTCTTTATTGATTTAACTATTTATGCTTCAAATTCTTTCAAGTTCTGAAAATTTCAATTTTGCTAAATGTTAAGTTAGTAGAAGATTGTTGGAATACTCTATTTATTTATATTGGAGATCTGTTGGTTTAGATTGCATGCCGTTTACTAGTATTGAAAATATTTGAGTACCTTTTTATTGTCTACAAGGGGTAGTTGAAATTATAGAGGAAACTCTGCCAAAATTTTCATAAAACGTTTTAGATAAGTATTCAGATCTCTTTTGTTTCCTACAGTAATTAATATGATTATGGGTAAGGTCAGTAATATTCTCAGCTTAGGACAGTTCCTAATCTGGGAGTGTTACAAATCCTTTCTATTTAGGCTCAAAATTTTCTTCAAAATTCTTTTGATCTCTTGGTTCGTTTGTCCCCTAGTTTAGGGATGATATCTCATAGCAATTTTATGCCTCACCCCATATTTAGCAAAGTACCTTCTTCATCAATTTAGTGCATAAATGTGTTTCTTCGTCACTGATCGATGTCCTAGGTGTGCAAAATTTGGAAAATATGTTCTTTTGGAGAAACTTAACTATTGCCTTAGCATCATTGATGGGAAATACTATAGCTTCAATCCATTTGGACACGTAATCCATAGCCACAAAAATACAAGTATTTCCAAAAGAGTTTGGAAATGGCCCCTGAAATTGATTCCAGACACATCAAAAAGTTCGATCTCTAAAAGATTATTCAAAGCATCTTATGCCTTTGAGAAATGTTTCCCCTATTCTAGCATCTATCACAAGTCTTAACACATTCATACGCATCCTTAAACAAGGTTAGCCAATAATAACCAGTTTGTAATACTTTTGCTACAGTACAAATTCCCCCAAAATTTCTTCCATAAGGTGCAGTGTGACAATGCCGTTGCAAACTCTACACTCTCCATCAGCAACACATCTTCTTAAAATTTGATCAATACAAAGCCTGTATAGGAAGGGCTTATCCCAATAGTMGAACTTTTTATCGTGCGAGAATTTTTTTAATTGTTGCCTACTCAGTCTAGGAGGTTTTATCTCACTGACTAAATAGTTGACAATGTCGACATACCAAAGTTCTGCAATCATTTGAGATAGTCAGAATTTGTTCATCAGGGAATGATTTAGCAATCTGCACTTGAGGTTCGTTTTCTTCCTTTTCCAGTTTAGATAGGCAATTAGCCACTTGGTTCTCAATCTCTTTCTTTGTTTGATTTCCAAATCAAACTCTTGCAACAATAATATCTACCTTATCGGCCTTGGTTTAGCATCCTTCTTTGAGATCAGACTTAACTGCAGAGTGGTCAGTGAACATAATGACCTCTGTTCCTGCCAGATAAGCTCAGAACTTCTCAAATGCAAAAACTACTGCAAGTAATTCTTTCTCCGTGGTGGTGTAGTTTTACTATGCATTATTAAGAGTTTTGCTTGCATAGCAAACAAGATGAAACAACTTCTTACTCCTCTGGCGAATAATTGCTCCTACTGCATAATCACTTGCATTGCAYATCAAGTCAAATAGCAATGTCCAGTCTAGTGTTGTGATTATGGGAGTTGAGCYAATCCTTATTTAAGTTGTTTAAATGCTTTGCTAAAACATTTATCAAAGATGTGTGAAGTGTTATGTTGTAGCAACGAACATAAAGGCATTGAAATCTTTGAGAAGTTTTTGATGAATTTTCTTGTAAAAATCGGGATAACCAAGGAACTCCTCACTCTTTTCACAGTAGATGGTGGGGGTAGCTTTTCAATAACTTCAGTCTTGGCTTTGTCTACTCCTATTCCTTCTTTTGAAATTCGATGTCCTAACACAATGCTTTCTTGTACTATAAAATGAAACTTCTCTCAATTTAGTACAAGGTTGGTCTACTTGCATCTTGTCAGCATCCTTTCTAGGTTGTTCAGGCAGTCATCAAATGTTTCTCCGAACAGAGAAATCGTCCATGAAAACTTCCAAAGTCTTTTCCACCATATCAGTAAAAATTGTCATCATGCACCTTTGCAATATTGCAGGAGCATTACGGAGTCCAAAGGGCATCCTTCGAAATGTCAAAGTTCCATATGGACCAGTAAATGTGGTTTTCTCCTGGTGCTCGGGTGCTATAGCAATCTAGTTGTAGCCATCAAGAAAACAATAATATCTTTCGCTGAAAGTCTTTTTAGCATTTGATCAATAAAAGATAGAGGGAAATGATCCTTCTTTTTAGCTTTGTTGAGTTTCTTGTAGTCCATGCATACTCTCCAATCGGGATGATTCTTGTTGGGATCAACTCATTTTTCTCATTTGGTGTTACTCTTTCTTTCTTTAGGACACACTGAACCGAACTCACCCATTGGCTTCAAAGAATGGATAAATTATTCCAACATCCAACCATTTGATGATTTTCTTTTTGACAACCTTCTTTATGATGGGATTGAGTCTCCTTTGTGGCTCCACAGAATTGCTGCAGCTTTCTTCCAAAATGATAGTGTGCATGCATGTTGTGGGGCTAATTCCTTTTATGTTTGCCATTGGCCATCCAAAAATTTTTTTTATGACTCCTCAGAACATAAATGAGTTGATTCTCCTTTTGTTCTCCCAATGTTGTGAAAATGATTACTAGTAATTTTGTCTTCATTGAAGTAAGCATACTTAAGGTGTGATGGTAATGTTTTCTCCTCTATTGTTGGTGGGATTTAAATTGATTATTTTAATGGTTGCACACTCCTTTGAGATAAATTCAATGATTCAAATATTTGACCAACTCCTTTAAATTTTTGCTAATAGTTCACCCACGCCAATGTTGCATCATTATTTGAAAATCCAATTTCCRYATCATCATCTTCTTCTTCATCTGAGTGGATAATGTTGCAGAATTCTTCAATGTGCTTGGCATACATTGCCTCAACATCTTTCAGTGTGGAACATTCTTCTAGTCMTTAGGGAAATTCAATACATTGAAGATGTTTAAAGTAACTTGTTGGTCATCCACACTCATCATCAATTCTCCTTTGTGGACATCAATAATTGTTCTTCCAGTAGTAAGGAAGGGTCGTCCCAAAATGATGGGGACATTTTTGTCAATCCACTGGAAATATGAACTTTTCAACTAGAACTAATACATCATTAATTTTTCCTTCAGGATATGCATAGGTAAGATCTGCAAGTTGCAAAGTAGACGTGGTTGGTAGACATGGGCATAAGATTTATGATTACCTCAAGATCACACAATGCTCTGCCATGATAGGGATTCCCGGTCGAATACGGTATGGTRAAACTTTCTGGATTCTTTAGTTTTGGAGGTAACTTATTCTGACTAATTGATGTACACTCTTTGGTCAATTCTATTGTTTCAAACTCTCTCAACCTTCTTTTCTTCAATATGATTTCTCTAAAAAATTTGATATAGTTGGGCATTTACTCAAATGCTTCAACCAAATGTATATTGATGTGCAGTTGTTTTAGAATCTCCATAAATTTGTTAAACTGCTTGTCTTGCTGCTTCATGATGAGCCTTTATGGAAATGGTGGTGATGGTTTATCAGTAATGTTCCTTGGTCTAATTACTGTAGCATCTAGCTCTTTTGTTGCTAGATGAAGAGCTTCCTGACTAACTTCCAAGTTGTTGCCTTCTTGAGTGGGAGTTAACTCTTTTGTTGATTTTTGTGCAGCCACTGAATCTTTCAACTCATTTTCACTTTTGAGGGTTATTGCTTTATAGTGCTCCTTTCCATCTCTTYTGGGATTTTCTATATCACTGAGCATAGTGCCTTGTTCTCGGGTGTTTTGTGCTAAAGCAATCTGTCCTACTTCATCTCCAAATTTCTTAATGATGTAGCTTGGTTCTAAACGATTGCATCATTTCTGCCCACGTACTCTTTTAGAAGTGTTTCCATAGAGTTTGGTTGTTCATAATATACTTTTGATGCTGATTCTATTGCGAAAATCTGGGACGATGAAGTGGTCTCTGTTATTGATTTTCTGTAGTATTTCATTCTTGGTTACTCCACAAAAATTTGGATGTTACCTCCATCAAGGATTGTGAGTATTCGAGAAAGGATTATTTCCTTTGCTGAAATTACCGATATAACAAACAAACTCTAGATTAGATTGGTAGTAATCAAAAGTGTGCGAACCTTCACAATACACACAATTATAGTAGATTGCTGTGACATTTATTGAGTAGTAGGTAGCTTCATGTTTTTTAGCATATTAGTCAAGGATGTAACTTCTACTAAAAGTGTTGTGAGAACATCTTGAATTCCTTGAATCTTTTTTGTTGTTGCCATTCTAATTATTGTCCACTGGTAGTTGTTGCTTGCTATGGTCTCTTARATGTTTAATGCCTCTCTGTAAGTTTTTGACAATAGTGCTCCATTTGCTAAAGCATCTACAGAATTCTGGTCTGAGCTTTAAGTCCATTGTAGAAGGTTTCCATTTGGATCCAATGTTAGATGCCACGGTGTGGGCATTCTCTAAGCAACTCCTTGAATTCTTTTCATGCTTCATATAAGGTTTCATCTCGATGTTGCTAGAATAAGGTGATTTCATTTCTTAGCGTTGCAGTCTTTGTTGGTGGGAAGTATTCATCAAAAACGATTCTATCAGATCTATCCATGATGTTACTGAATCTAGGAGCAAAGAGTTTAGCCACTCCCCTGCTTCTCAAGGAGAAAGGAAATAACTTCATCCTAAGTGTTTCTTTTGATACGCCTTGAAGTTGGAAAGCATCACTCACTTCTACAAACAATCATAGATATAGGCGCGGATCTTCAGTGGCTATTCTGTTGAAATGTCCCACTATCTGTAACATTTGGAACATCACTGGTTTAAGTTCAAATTGTTGGGCTTGAGATCTAACAATGCCAGCATTCAGATCGTGCAAAACTGGTATGGCATATTCTCCTATAGCACGGTTTCTGTCATCTGGCAATGCTAAAGCATTAATCCTAGGAGTGTTATTATTGCGATGCATTTACTTGTAAGGCTTCCATTCTATCTTTCTTTCTTCTTTTTCTGATGATTTTTTAGGGTCTTTATTAGGGATGGATGCTTCAGAGGTTTGTAGCTTAGCTTATGTTTTGGTTCTCATACACTAGCCTTCCAAGTGTAAATGAGAGCTGAAAAATATTAACAAATGTTGAAACAACAAAGTTTATACATTTTGATTTCATTAGTGCTATCCTCGACAATGGCGCCAAAAACTTGTTGGGATCTAATCTGATTGTGATTAAACTAGCACAAGTAAAAGTATACACGGTCCAAAAATAGTAAAAATGAGAAGAGTGTCAATCCCATAAGAGTAGTTTAATGAAAGGCCCGATATGTTAAACTTTCATTAAAGAAACACTTATGATGTAGCATCAACATTGTTCAATAATAAAAGGTTGTATAAAGTAAAAAACTAAAAGACAAAAAGTTTAAAGTAAATAACTGAAGTGAAGATTGAAAGCTTAAATAAGAGTAAAAAAAAAATTGAAAGCAAGAAAAGTTAGGTTAGTAACAAGAAAGTAAAACCGTTATAGTCAGTATGAATATTGTAGCACAGGCAAGCAGGTTTTGAGTGATGTCTCATACAAAGCCTCCTATTGTGCAACTGTTGGACATACAAGATGACTACACCATATGCCTATGGAAATCTTCATTACAAAGTCTTGTTRTTATGCACACTTTCCTTAGAAGAGTAAGTGTAATACCGGGGATATTACTTTTTCATTTTTATGAGTTTTGTACAATCACATAAATTGTGTGCCAACTAGGGTTTGATAAATTTTCTATGTGATCGTTATTTAATTATACATTTAAGTAAGTATGAAATTATCGCGTTAATTGAATTAGGGTTTTTTGTTCGTTGGTGTAGGCTCGACTTGTTAGAGCTTATTCGTTCCTTATTCAGAAACTAAAAGCTAATTTAATACTAATTTTGACCGAAAGGATTGGATTGGATTGGTTATAGGATGGGGAGACCCAAAGGTTTGGATTAGGGCCCAAATCTGGAAAAAAAAAAAAAAAAGAAAACCCTAATTCGGTATAGCCTAACGCCGTCTCCCCCTCTTCCCCAAACCCTTCCTACTGCGTGCACTGCCCCCCTTTTTGCCTGCTGCCAATGCCGCACCGAGTTCCTGCCATCGCTGCACCACCACCCATTCGACGTGACTGGCTCATCCTCGATCCTGAGCACTCTATAGCGACCAGAAACTACAACCTGAGCCGCTAGTTTTTGCCGCTTCTCTGCTCGCCTCCACTCGCCAGTGCTTAAGCATGCTCGTTGGCCGCTTATCGCCCTGATATGCATCAACCTGTCGTCTCCTCGTCACAGCTCAGTTTTCGCTTCCGTCTAGCACCAGATCTGCTCTCACCAAAGCCGCAACTGCTCGGAGGAACCTCAAAGCCTACTACTCGTCGACTTAGCCAACGCCTGGAGTTGCTGCTGTTCAGACCTTCCTCTACCCGGGCCATTCTTCATACCGTGCTCGACCAGTGCTGATTGGATTTACTTGCCAAAACCTGCTTGATCGCAACCGAAGCTTGCAAGCCGAAGTCTTCCATAGGTTTGCTCGCTGAGCTTGACCAACGTATCCGTGGTCCAATGCACCGAAGCTGCACCCTGCTCGTTGGCCCTCTGTTGTTGCCAACCAGAAGCCGATCGACAGAGGTGCACAACCCGCGTCTTCCAGATCTGCTTCCTCACAGAGATGCCGTTCTCTTTTACTAGATTGGTGCTATCCGAGTTCCATCCTACTTCTATTTTGGTCAGTAGATTTCTAGCCAAAAGAAGCAAAGCCCATCATGCGCCCAGCAACCAAGCGCCCAGGCACCCAGGCAACCAAGCGTCCAGACATCTAGGCCATCAGGTGCACAGGCAACCGAGCGCCCAAACACCTAGGCCACTGGATGCCCAGGCGACCAGGCACCTTACGCAACTAGGGCCGTTGTGCGAATGCTGCCTAAGCGCACGCCCAGGCACAACGCCACTGTCGCGCACTTAGAGTTTGTCGATTTAAAGGTGAAAATATTGTTATTCGATTTTAGAGTTTGATGGCTTATGTAATTATGTCCTATATTGAAATTGTGAGAGAACATAGATTAGGTTTAATACCCAATCTAAGAACGAGTTTAAATTGTATAAAGTATATGTTTTGACTTAGAAATGTATTATTTTTTGTATTACCATTATCAATTGTTGAGACGAGCAAAAAGCTATGAAATAAGTTGTACCTTTCAGAATGTGATAGTTTTGGCTATGTGAAAATTAAGTGCGGGTTAAAATTGGTAAATGACGTTCATAGTATAAGCATTAAATGTTTTAAGCTTGGACAATCATATTAAATGAATTCTCTTTTTGTAATCATAATTAGGTCATTTTTGAGCATATTGAAGTTAAGAGCGGTTGAGGGACTCTGCTTTGCAATTTAAATAGAATTTTTATGTTAAGGACTCCAAGTAAGTAAATTCCCATACCTACCTACTTTTTCCGTTGTGTGTTATGTGGTAACTATGTTGGACTGTGTTATGGAATGTGTTATGATTGTGTTGAATTATTTCATGTAATATATATTTCATACTATTATTATGTTGAATGGTATTTAAATACGATTTTATTTGGTTCATGTCATGAGCATGTAGTTATAGTATTCTACATCATTCCTATATGAGACATTCGTACATTTAGAAAGCGAATGATTTAGGAAATAAAATTTGAAAAGAAATGCAATTTTATAAATGAATTATTATCAGAAAATGTTAAGACTTTGGAAAGGGGTGTAAACCTAGCCATGAAAGATGTGAGTGAGAAATGGGGCATGGAGGACCAGCGCACCCAACCCAACCCTCTTGTAGGGTAGGGAGATAAGTAACGTTCCCTCTTGGGAGGTGAAAAGATGAAAGGAAAAGTTAATTGATTTTATCCGCTATGCGGGCCCACTACAAGATTAATGGCTAGGCATTATACGAAGTGAAATCATGATTTTAATGAAATGGAAAGGTTTTGAAGAGTTCTTACATTTTGAAATGGAAGTTTTATGGAAATATTTAGGAAGTTTGATTTGAGGAAGTGAAATTTTAATTCATGGTATATAGTGCATTTTACATACGTTCATGCATGAGATTTGCTTATTGAGCTTTATAGCTCATTCGATTTCCTTCATTTTGCATCTCAGGTGATGTATGGTCAGATGGTGCGTGTAGGTCRTTTGTATGCAAACCTTGATACCCCGATGTGATATTTTAAATAAATTTTAGTGAATAAGATAAATGGTTGAATAGAGRGAATTTATGTATTGTTTAAGTTTTTTTTAATTTAACTATTCATGCATTAAATTCTTTCAAGTTCCAAAAATTTCAATTTTGTTAAATGTTAAGTTAGTAAAAGATTGTTGGAATGGAAGATTTATTTATATTGGATGGTTGTTGGTTTGAATACATGATATTTGCGAGTATTGAAATTGTTTGGAAAATTTTCTGATTGTATACAGAGAGTAGTTGTTGATATTACAGAGAAAACGTTGCCAAAATTTTTATAAACCTTTTAAGACAAAGTATTCCGATTTTGTTTTCTGCAATAGTTAATATGATTATGAATAAAGTCAGTAATATTCTTGGCTTAGGACCGTTCCTAATCTGAAGGTGTTACAGTAAGTCTCATTATCTCTACTGAGTATTAGAACATTGTCTCAAAGAATTATACAAGGTTCAGAGGATGTTGTTCCTTAAATCTTTAAGTAATATTTTAACAGAGTTCACTTAGAGCATTGACCATTTGTCTATGGAAATAACTATTAGTTACTTTCAGGTTGCTGTTGAGTTGCAAAAAAAGTGAGTTAAGCTCATTGCTTTCTCAACCTTAATGGATTCTTTTTATGTCTAAAAAGGTATTACTCAATGATATAAACCATGGACAAATAACTTCTTCAAGCGTTGCCTACTTTTAAACTTTCAAAGACTTAAAAATAGCTTGGAAGCTTTGTAGATTAAAATGTTAAAARAGTAAAACTAAACTAGGAGGACTTTCGCCTTCTCCTTTCCTAATCTATATTTAAAGCAAGACAACTCTAACTAACTCTAGTTCCTTCCATCTAAGAGAACCTTAACATCTATCTAAATTCTAAGAACTAAAAACTACTCTCTCATTCTGTTGATAAACTATTTCTTATATGGAGCTAGAATGTTGCTAAGTTGGCGATGTTGTAGCTTTCAGTTCTGACAAGTGAATGCTGACTAAGCCAACTTTTGGCTTGTAGTGCTCAATTCCAGTAATGTGGTCCTCTTTSCTTTTCCCCAGTTTCAACATTTTGGGAAATAAATTGAAGTCAACCTCAACATTTTACTTTATGTTGTTTTTTATCTGATTCTTCATTAAATGCTAGATATTTGTGCTCCTTCTTTGTTCTTTGTCTTTCATTCTCGTGTCTTGCAAGCTTGAATGTTGTAGCAATCCTCTCTATTCTGCAAACCTTCTCAAAGATCAAGTTTTTTAGACGTATCAAAGTACTTTTTTGGTTAATATGCATTCATTGCCGTGTTGATCCTTAAATATGTCRAAAATGAGATCACATACCAAAATTAAGAGCATAGAAGAGTAAGGGATGCTAAAAAATAAGAAAAAATAAGGATTAAAATAGGATATTTTCTATGGTTATCAACAAGCTGCGTTGTCTTTATATAGTATGGTTGGACCCTCATTTATTGAAGCTAATCCACAGGAAGTGCATCATATTCCTCAACCATACACATTCTCAACTGGCATCATGGATTGCAATAATTTCTGAGTGGTTTAARGATGTAGCTGTTAGAGTTTTCTTAATAGATCACCATGATATTGTAGTCCTTCCACATATAAACAAGTAGCTTGTTTGTGATTTGGCTTTATGTGGATCAGAAAGATATCCTACGTCCGCATATCCCACTATAGAGCATTCAGGCTTTGTGAATAATATAGCCCCGTATCTGTTGTACTTTTGGGTATCAAAGGACATGCTTAATTCCATTTCAATGTCTTTGATGAGTGCAGAACTATGTCTTGCAAGGATATTTACAGAAAGGGCTATGTCAGGTCGAGTGCAATTTGCAAGATAAGTCAATGCACCAATTGCACTGATGCATGGTATTTTAGGACCAAGAATCTTTTTCCCATCTTCAATTGGGCGAAATGAATCTTTATTAACTTCAAACRACCTAACAATCCATAGTTGATGCCAATGCATGGCCATTGTTCATATAAGCTTGTTTTAAAACATTTTCTATATATGTGGATTGATGAACAAATAATCCCTTAGGGAAATGTTCAATTTGCAAACCAARACAAAATTTATCATTCCTAAATCCTTCATCTCAAACTCATTTTTCAAGTATTCTACAGTTTTGTTGAGCTCTTCAAGAGTCCTGATTAAATTTAAATCATCAACATAAACTGCAATAATTCCAAATCCTATATTTGTTTTCTTTATGAAAACACAATGGCAGACATYGTTATTTTTATATCCCTCCTTCAACAGATATTCGCTAAGACGGTTATACCACATCTATTGGGATTATTTTGATCCTTATAGTGATCTTTGCAGTTTGATTGAGAACATATTCTTGGGACAATTCACATTTGCTTCTAGCACTTTAAATCCTTCAAGTATTTTCATGTATATGTCACTATCAAGTGAACCATATAGATACGCAGTAACTACATCCATAAGGCACATATCAAGCCTTTGTGACTTAACCCAAACTTATTAAATGTCTAAATGTGATAGTGTCTATTATTGGAGAATATGTTTCCTTATAATCTATTCCTGGCCTTTAAGAAATCTTGTGCTACGAGTCTTGCTTTGTCTCTCGTAATTTCGTTGTTTTTCTTTCTTACAAAGACCTACATGTATCCTATAGGAATAACGTTTTCAGGAGTTCAAAATAGAGGTCCAAACACTTTTCATTTTTCTAAGGAATTCAACTCCATTTGTTGACCCTTGAGGTAATGGAAACATAAATTACTCATTATCTTTGCATTATCTCATCTTTGTCTTTAAGGGACTGTGGTTCAAGGTCCTTATTTTCCATTACCTCAAGCATCATTAAATGCAAAAATATTATCTCTAACAATTTTTTCTCGCTCCCACAATTTATGAGATAATGAGTAATTTATTGAGATTTCATTATTTTCAGACACTTGTTGTTCTCCTAGAACCTCAATATTTTCATTCGATTGATCAATATTTTCTTTCACTTCTTCTTTTAGAACTATTGGTTAGTTGTTCTCTTGTACCTTTCTTTTTCGAAGTACGGAGTCTTTGGAACCAATTGGTTGACCACATTTTTGGCATATGTTACATTCATTTTGCTATAGCAACTTGTCCTACATCGACATAAATTTTTGTAGAAACGTTTTCTGCTGGTATATAAGATTTTGTCACCTTTTTTGTATTAACAAACTCATCTGTAATTGATTTGCAACTTTTTGCAAATAAATGATCTTTTCAACTTCTTGTTCATATTGATTCCTATGAGCATTGAAGTAAGACAGAGTTGTTTCTTTCCATGAAAGATTATGTTGTTTCGAGGGATATAGAGTTGTCCCTCCTAAGTTGGGAATGTCATTTCTTCAAAAGTTGCAATCTACAAATCTTGTCATAAACAAATCACCCGTTAATGGTTCCAAGTACCGAATAAAAGATGGTGAACAAACCCAAAATAAATTCCAAGTCTTCGTTGAGGACCACTTTTGTATGTTGTGGGGATGAAATTGGTACTTGTACAGCACAACCAAATACTCGTAGGTGAGAAACATCAGGTTCTCAACCAAAAACAAGTTGCAAAGGAGAATAATTATGATATACAGTTGGCCTTATTCGGACCAATGTTGTAGCATGCAATATGACATGACTCCAAGTAGAAGTCAGGAGCTTTGACCTCATAAGTAATGGTCTAACAATTAATTAGAGTCATTTGATAGAAGACTCTACTAAACCATTTTGTGTACGGATATGAGCAACTGAATGTTCAACCTCAACCCCAATTGATATACAGTAATCTTCGAATGGTTGAGACCTAAATTCAATAGCATTATAAGATGTATTTTCTTAATTGTGTAATATAGGAATTGAGCTCTTAATTTTATGATTTGAGCAAGTAGTTTGGAAAATGCTGCATTCCTAGTTGAAAGCAAGCAAACATTAGACCATCTTGTTGAGGCATCAATCAAAACCATGTAATATCGAAATGGTCCATATGGTGGGTGTATTGACATACATATATCTCTAGGAATCCTTTCTAAAAGCTTAAAACTTCACTATTCACTTCCACTTTGGAAGGTCTAATAACTAACTTGCCTTGTGAACATACCATGCGTGAAAGATTATTCGGCAAAAGAATCTTCTGGTTCATTAAAGTATGCCATTTTGTGTTGTTGATTACTCGACTTATCATTGTTGTTCTAGGATGTCCAAGTCGATCATGCCAAAGATAGAATTTTTTGCGTCAACGAACTTTAGGTTCCTAACATTGTTTGATTCAATTATTTTTATGTATTCATAGTACATTTGAGATGGTAGTGTAGGCAGTTTTTATCTTATCTTCTTTTTTCCAAATAAAATGGATTTTATACAAAGATATTCTTCACCATTTTCTTACATTGTCTCAATATGATAACCATTGTAGTGGATATCCTTTAAAGTTAAGCAAATTTCTTCTGGATTTGCTGGAATAGTGTGCATCACTTATGCAAAACGTTGTATCATTTGGTGAAATATCACAAGCCCTTTTAGAGCCTTCATTTCACTTTGATGCACTTAATATTGTGTTAACATTATTTTACACTAACCTTAATTTAAAAAAGTACTTTTTGTCACGAACAATGGAATGTGCAATTGCACTATCAATAAGACAAATATCTTGATCCATCTACAAAAATATAATAAAGTAAATTAATAATTTTAAAAAAAAATTTATAGAAAATATTAAGGTAATAATAAATCAACCAAATAATGAAATAGTTCCAAATATAAAAACTTTGTTATGAAATATTTAATGATTATGTGGATGTCCAAATAGGTTTCTTRAAGAGGCCTAACTTGCTAATTATAATAGAGTTTGTATATTCCACATTGTTTATGTATTCTATTAACTCTTGTATTTGAGCCTATAAATAGGCCTCATTAGTGACATTAATAAAAGGTAGAAATAGTTCTGAGTATTCATATGTCTCTCTCATTCTCGCTACTCCTTTCTTCTATTGTCCTTATACTATAGTTTATACTAGTATTATTCTTGTATTGGATAAATTTTATAACAAACTTAAAAAACATAAAGAAAGTCCATGAATACATAAACAAAATTTATATAGGGAAATACATAAGAAGGAAAAACTAATTTTTATCTTCTAACACGCCGACACAAATTAAATGGTCAATGTTTCCCTTTGGATCAGGAAAAAAATAGAGGTATCCATATTAGTCATATCAACGAGACCATCAAAGTCATGGAAATTTGCTTCCACGTTCTCCTTTTCCTTGATTGATTTTTGATATAGATCTACAAGATATTCTGTTGTACGATGGTATGTGACCAATGCCCTTCCATGTCACATCAATAGCAACTTTTTTCATGCACCCTTTGGGTGGGGCATTATCTCTTGTTACTTTATGCCTTTTGTTGATGTGGCCTTGCTTATGGGCATATCCACGTTCATGCCCATATCCATGCTTTATCCCCCGTTCGCACCCATCTCCATGTCTATGGTGTGATGTTGCATTTGCTCTAGGAAATGCAGTACCATTTGCTTCAGGCAATAGCGTGAAACCAGTTGGACGTATTTCGTGATTTTTCATAAGTAATTCATTATTTTGTTCGACAACTGATAAACAAGATATGAGTTCTAAAATACTTTTTAAAACCTCATGCACGATATTGTTGTTGCAAGAGCACAATGGAGGTATGGAAGGTGAAGAATGTTTTATCCGACATATTTGTGTCATTCATTTTCTCTCCAAAAGTGTTTTAGAAAAAAAAATCCTAAATAGCTCACAATTATACTCAAATACATATCTGAAATCTTGTAGATGCAAATGTTACCATTCATATCGAGCTTTAGGGAGCATTACAGTCCTTTGGTGATGAGATATTCAACTTTCAGGTCATCATGGAGATGGTGGTGAAAGAAGATCAGTGCCTTTGCACGATTCTATTACTTTCCTCATATATTTCATTTAGTGTCTCCCCAAACATTTTGAGATGAGGTGAATTTCAGCATCAAGGATCCAAGACAAGTAATTATTGCCAAATATGTTGAGTGCAAAGTAATCCAACTTGCTAATATTTGCCATGTGTAGTTCTATCAAAAAAATAATACATAATGTCATCATGACATATATTCCTTCAGGAATTGTATTAAAATATCCCCAATTCTTTTCAAAACAAAATGCTACTTGGAAGCATAAGAAAAATTTACAAATATAATTTTGTTTAAATGATTATTACTTCAAGAATAATATTTCAAATGTATTTTAAGAATATTTAGATTATACTGTACTTTTCATGGGTAAATAATTAATTTATAATAATTGTGTAATATTCTTTAGGAATATTAGATGATATTTTTTAAGAACACATAATTTTAGTAATTTACACTAGAACTACTTCAAGAATAATAGCTTAATATTCTTCGAGAACATCAGTATTATAAATATTCAATAATAATAAGTAAAATAAAGAGAGAGAAAACAAACAATAAAGAGCAAAGTAAAACAAATAGAAACAAAAGCACATGATAATATACTAACGACATAGGAACATAGAATGACAGCGTACATGATAGGGATCTAAGATTTAAGAAACATGCAAAAACATAGCAACATTGATTTATATGAAGAAATGTGGAGAAACTTTGATAGGAAAGTAAGTACATTTCAAAACAAATTATTTAAGAAACATGCACTATCACTTGCAGACAATAAAAAAAATCAGAAGTAAGGAAGTAGGGACTTGTGACTTGCATTCAATCCAAAATGGTAAGTTTCATGTTGATAACATGTTATAATAAAAGGGTGAAAATGGAGGAAAATTAATAGAGAGAAGGAAGAGGAGAAGAGAATTGTCTGTCGATTGATTATTATTAATTTTGATGTAAATCAAAACCTCTTGTTTATAGAAGGAAACCCTAGGGTTTCAGGGTTTCTAGGGTTTCAAAGCTAAGACAGTCATTCGCCAATAATAATTTACAAAGAGTTTAATTTTTTTTCTTTTTCTTTTTGTAAGCCAAATCTAATTTTTAAATAAATTTTCTTAATCTTGTCATTGCATGTTTTACATTTCTATTTTCCTTCAAGAAAATACATTTAATTATTTAATCACATTCATCTTCTAATTAATTCTTCATCCTTCCCATTATATGTGGCCCTATTTGACACGTTACTATATTAAAAATCTAACATATATAACAAGATAAAAATATAATATAGAATATTTAAAAATCTATGTCACTCTAATTAAATTATGAGCTTTGTACCGATAACAATTATCATTTATTTTATTCTTTTTTTCTAAAGAGTTTCATGTAAAATAGACAACAACTAACTTTTATAACGTAAAATGGTGAAGGAATCTATTTTTTTATTTCTTTAAGAAGGTTAATATTAATTTAATAATATATACTTGTATACTATATTCATATTTTTTAATTTTATATATATTAATATTAGATAACATGCATTATATATTTTTTATATCACATGTTCTTGTATTATTTTATAAATTGTATCAAATAAATATTTTAAATATATGTAAAACAATATTCAGTCAACGCAAATGGTTCTTGTAGCAATACTAATATGATGTCTACATGTGAATTAAAAGTTTAAATACAATGTCATTTGAACTAATTGTAGTTTCAATTTTCAATTTATTATGCTTATTTTGTTAGGATCAGATCATGCTTAGTTATGTTATTGTGGATGTTTAAATTCATAGTATTTTCCTCAAGTCTTAGTCAAGTTGGCAAAAAAAAGTAAGAAAATTGAACATGAAGAAAATAGTTGGGAAGAAAATAGAGAAATGTCTCCCGTCATTGGACCGATACAATATAATTATATTTGTTATAAATTTTAATTTCTTATGTTACTATATTAGGTTATGTTCAACCATATGCATTTAGACTTGATCATTATTTTTAGAATTATGTTACCTTTTGTTGATTTTAAGTTATTTTAGAATCTGATATGACATTTTATGCAAACTTGATGACTATATAATTACTACTTCTTAATTATATATTATTCTTCATGTGAAATCCTACTCCTTTTATTTATTCTTGTTATATATAATTCATTTAGTTATAATGAGATTATGTGTACATACATATAAGAATGTATTATACAAAATTCTTTTATCATTATTATGCGACCTTTCATATTTTAAATAACTTGATCTGAAACCATATAATTCAAATAGAACCCAATTATGTAAAAAATGTTCAAATCAATAAATCTCATAGATTATAGTCCTTTCCTTTATTTTTAAAATTTTGTTACTTTTATCTTATATAACCTTTCATATTTTAAGTAATGTTATTAATGACAATATCTATACAGTGAAGGGACAAAATTGTCCAAAAATGATTCCCATAATTTGTGATATTTTAATATAGTATAGATATGAGCGAAGCTTAAAAAGATCAAAATCGATACTTTTTAAACTTGAGCTCGCAATTTTTGTTCGAACTTAACCCCAATTAATACCTATTTTAAACTTATCCAAAAATACTTGGGCGACAAGCATAATTGCCCATCATAAGTAGTTTAGCACTACTTGTGCTTTGTGAATCGGCTTGCCCGAGCCCAGGATGGTCCAAATTAAAAATGTGTCAATATAAGGATTTTGCCACTCAAAACGCGTGAAGTTCATTCTCGAATAAAAAAGAGGTTGTTAAATATAATGATAATATATTATTCGTAATGATATAAAATGTCTATTATGCCTTCGTATAAAAATTAAAATTCCTTTATAACTATCAAAATTTTTCTCTMTCTAGAGTTCTTTTCTCTCAACTCCTACACTCTAATATAAAATTTTGAAACTCAATTTACAGTTTTTTCACTAAATCTCTCCAATAACATGTTAGTATTCGGATCGATCTATTTAAATATATGTTTTTTTTTCAAAAACGATTAGTTTAAACCCAAAAATAATCAAAAAGATATATCTGAAGAGGAGTTGCTGTGTGCATGTCACATGTAGGGAATCCACACGCGATGGATAGCATTCTCTCACCCGTAGTAGACCCAAGAAATTAAAATATTCATTTTTTTACCTTTTACTCATTATTTTTTGGGGAAAAAAAGTTATTTAGATAGATTTGGATGAATACTAACCTTTCGTCGGATATATTTTGTGAAAAAATTTCAATTCGAGCTTCAAAATTCGATACTAGAGTGTATGAGTGAAGAGAATAAGGGTATAATTATAATTTCATATAGCTATGCATAGCGAATGGTCGTTACGTTTAGCATATTTAATAAAAAATGGTGCCTAATAGGGCTTGTTCTCTTAAGCGTACAAGTAGTTAATTTATAAAATTTTTATTTATTATAAAATCAACTATTTTTAACCTTATTATTACAAAATCAACTATTTTTAACCTTATAAAACTATTTCTAAAGGTATTCTTTTTTATTATTTAAAAAGGTTAATATTTAGAAATATGTATTTATATAGTTTTTATTATATTCATATAATCTATATTAACCCGTAATATATTAAATATTTATTATTCTTCTCGAACTTAGTATTTCAAGCTAATTTAAGTCAACATCTTCGCCCGTTTTGGGCTAATAGCTCTTCTAAATTAATAGAAAACTAAGACAAAATAGTAGCCTTTTCTTTGACAAAATTTTAAGTCGATTTTATTTTTTTAAAATATTGGAACAAATTACTTTTAACATTGTTTTCTTTRTTGTTGTTGTAATTTTTCATTTTCATCCCAAAATCCAACATTCAAACCAGAGAAATTATTTTCCTGGAAATCATTTTAATAAACCAAACAACGTTTGATTTTTCATTCCTTAGAATCTCCTTTCCTTTTTCTTAAAATCCTTGAACCAAACCGGCCTAAAGATTTCCAGTATGCTTTGGTGGAAACCTCCTAACAAAGCTAAGCCCATTGAATCTGCTTGGGAAATGATGAATTTGGTTTATGATGAAAGAGAGAATACTTTATCATACATGACTATTTTATAGGGAATATGAGTAAACGGTCTACTGACAATAAATTTTTTGTGTAAAAGGCCCTTGACCAAAATAAGAGAATAAATGGCCCAATAAATATTATTTTTATCCAATAAATAATCAATTTATATTTATATCATCGRTATATTTGAACACAACGAAATAATTTTATACCCCAACTCATGTGAATTTTCATTTTCACCACTCACTAACGTCTTCCATATAATTTTTGAAAGTAGCATCTTTCCACTTCTTAGACACTCTGCTTCTTCTTCTTCTTCTTCTCTACTTTTCCAGTTTCACTTTTTCGAACATTCATCCTCTTCGCAATCGGTTTTCCAGGCTTTGGATCATCTTAACTTGGGAAGAGCTCAAATATCTCAAAACATTCTTCATAAAATAAAAACCTCACTTTACATGCAAAAAACAAATTAAATTTTCTAGGATATATCAATAAAACAACGATATATACCTTGATACCTTGATTCCAAGAATTTATTACTAGTAAAACATGAATGAATCATCACAAAACCTTGATTTCTGACATTATATTGGTGAGTACATTCATCACAGCAGGCCGCAGTGGTCCGTCGTGGTAGAYGTGTTTATCACGATGGCCTGCTGTAATAAGCATATTTGRTGCAACACTTTATCACAGGGCCACCACSATAGACCTGTCTACCACAGCGACCTGTTGCGATGAACGCAGTCACCAATATATGTGCACCACAGAAGGCCAGGCCTTCGGGAAAAGCATGACAAAAAAATAGCTCGAATGGTATGATACCTCTGTCACCCCATAATAGAAGGGGTGATCTCACCGTGTTTATTACGGTGGCCTTCTGTGAGGAAAACCAAACAATACACTAATAACAAAAGGCCACCGTGATGGATATGTCATCACAGTGGCCTGTTGTGATGAGCATATCGGGTGCAACCCTTCATCACAGCAAGCCACTATGATGGACGTACCCATCACGATTGCTTGTTGTGATRAAGCTTGCACACATTATGCTCATCACAACAGGCCACCGTGATAGGCATGCTAATCGTGGTGGATTTTTGTGATGAAGCTTGCAGCTATTATGTTCATCACAGTGGATAACTGTTATGGACATATCCATCACGGTGGCCTTTTGTGATGAGCATATTAGGTGCTAGCTTCATCACAGCATGCTACCATGGTTGGCATGTCCATCATGGGGGCCTTCTTTGGTGAAGCTAGTAGACAATATACTCATCACAACTTGCCACCATGATGGACGTGTCYATTACGYTGGCATTCTGTGATGCACGTATTTCATTAATATCAAAGAATTTCATTTGTATTAACTTGAATTCAGTAAAAATAAGTTTTCTTTTTAATTATATTTTGATTATATATGTTGTATAGGTTCATCACAGCAGCCCATCATGGTAGGGATCACATCATAGCTGGTCTATTGTGATGAGCCAAAAGAACTACAAAGATTGATCTAATGTATAATACTTTTTTTATGTTTTTGCAGTCATGGAATTCATTGAAGATCTAGCTAAGCATTTCAAGGCTATGATCACAATCCGATGCACCTTGTAGAAAATAGATGAGGCGACAGATGCTCTTGATGATGATCATTGTGAGCTGTTATCTGAGTCTTGTTTTGGCCCCTTAACAAGAATAGGAGATTTGAAGGTTAGTAATCAGCTTATTCATGTTGTGATGCTTAGGTGCCTGAAACTCAAAGAAAAGAATGAAATTTGGTTTCAATTTGGGGATAAGAGTTGTAGGTTTGGATTTGAAGAGTTTACTCTTGTGACTAGCCTACCAGTGATTAGAATCGATGATAAAGAGGATTCGAAGAAAGAGCAAGAGACTAAGCTATACAAGAAATACTTTTTCAAGTGTAAAGGATACCTCAAAAGATCAGCTGTTCTAGATATATTTTAAAAAAATGCAAWGATCCAACTGACAAGTACAAGCAGGGGCTTTTAGTGATTTGGATATATGTTTTATATGCGAAAAAAGAGAATACAGTCGTCAGCTCGTGGTGGTTCTATTTGGTGGATGATTCGGAGAGATCCAATATTTATGAATGGGGAAGAAAATCATATTCAGAAACTATTGAGTTACTCCGAAGAGATTACATGGAGGCAATGGAGAAATCCATGGAAAAGAAAGCACATAGAATCAGCTACCCTGGATTTCCTCCATCCATCATGGCATAAACCCTATTGTATATTTTTCAAATTCTATTTATGTATTAAATAATATAATTGCATATAATGTGCATTGGCTTTAATTCTTTTTTTTTGTTTCCTTTCTACAGATTTGGGCATTTGAAGCCATTCTATATTTAGCCACCAAGTTTAGATTTTAATTTGGAGAAAGAATTTCAAGAATGCTAAAATGGACTTTAAAGGCAGAAGGCCCACCACTGGAACATGTCTCCGTCTCCCAATTTTTCAAGAGCATAGTTTTAGAGTACTTAGGAAGTTAGTCCCTTCTTTCTCAGAAGTTAAGGAAGAATTTTGGTCGAAGTTTGTTCCATCCTCTGATGACGAGGATGAGAATGTGGATGAGGAAGCATATTCAGGTGCTATAAAGGATCATCTTTTCCCTCCTGAGGTAGCAACAAATAAGGCGGATACAGTGGCTGCTTCCCCAATTCATGATGCCCCCTCAAGCATATCCCCCCCCCCTCCACTTATCCCCCTCCCGCAATGATTATTTGATCTAGAGGATGCGGGCAGTATTTGATAAGAGGATAGAGGAGGTTGAGAGTAAAATCAAAAGGGTTGATAGGAAGATTCAGGGGATTGAGAGGAAATTGGATTTAGTTGAGAAGCAATTAACTGATCGTTGAATATGTTAGAGGCGAGCCTAGATTAGTTAATTTCACAGTTGGCCTCAGGACGTGACAAAGAAAGATAGGAAAGAGAAGAACAGCCCCCTCCCACTGTTTCAGAAGAACAAGCCAAGGAAGATGGGTTTTCTTTTTCCAACAATAACTAAATTTATTATAATTATAATTTATAATAGCTTACTCTAACCTATCTTCCACCTATTTCTATAGCTGAGGTCGTTCCCACTAATGATGATAATGCCTTGAGTTTGGTTGTCGTTACTACCCCTATTGTTGTTACTCCCCAAATTGAAGGTCAGTTCTTTTTTCTTTTTCTTTTTTTGTTTGATTATTCTTAAAAGTATCACAATTGCATATATTTTTTTTTTCTGATCAATGATTATTTTTTTAACTTGGTCAGGAAATGAAGAGGAATTTTAGACTGCCACAGTGACAGCCACTGAAATGTCATTTGAGACTGCAATAGTGACAGTTGGAGATGATTCTCCTCGAGCTAGAGGATTGCGCAAGAAGAGGGATGCCCCTCCACTGTAGTCTCCTTTCATCAATCCTTCAAAGAGAAGAAAGTATAAGGGGCTCAAACAATTTGATCCATTTCAAGCAGTTGATCCCGCAAAAATGGAAGATTTGAAGTCATGGCTTAATGATGAAACTGTCCGGTATATTTCTATTTTTAAAATTTTTCCATTCTTGTCATGTATACATTTACATCTTAATGCTAACAAATAATATTTTTCAGGAATTCTATTAGCTTTCCGCTATTCGATGTCAATAAAATGTTCTTTCAAATCACTATGAAGGCTGACGGTTGACTTACTAATGATGTAATTAAAATTAACTTAAACTTTTAAATAGTTGATTAATGATATAGACTAATGTTTAATGTTGAATGTATAATATGTCATGTGGATCTCGCTTTATACTACATGACAGAAAGATCGATGAAGTATGCCAACCTTTTTAGACAAGACGCTGCCATCTTGGACTCAAGATTTTATCAGTTTATAAATCATGCGCATATTGACAGTCAAAAGGAGGAGTATGCAGCTTACATGGAATTCTTCATTTTTGATAAAGTTATTATCAATTATATCAATGGGGAAACTCCTTCACTCGGCAAGTCATGAAAGGAGTGCAAAGTTTTATACTTGCTAGTTTGCACTCATTCACATTGGATTGCACTAGAAATTGACATGGATGAGTGCTTAATTACTATTTTTGATAGCACCGCTTGGGTAATGCGTGAGAAGTAGCTCAAGAATGAGTTGCAATGCTTCATAGGTTTGCTGTTGTCGCTCATTTATGGCAAAACCAAGAAGGATAAGACCTTACGTTGCCATTTAGCCTTAAGCGGCAAAAAAGAATGCCTCAACAAAAAAATAGGTATGTTTTTCTTATAATATGCAAGCAAGATGGTTATTATAATATTTATCATATTGAAAGACTAACACTTCATTGAATTTTTTGTTAGAACCCAAAACAAATAGGCATATTCATGTTGAAGAAAGTCGAATTTCGTTTATCCGGACATGACGTGAATATGATTTATCGAAGTTTTCTGCTTACATGGAGGCAAAATACGGCAGTCGATATTTTTGCTCAAGAATTTGACTTGTAGAATAGGAGAAATACTTGTATATAAAATTACTAATTTAGATGATATATGGGGATAGTTCTCTTTGCAAATATATAATCTTACTGATTTAGATGGTGTATCAGGATATTCTTTTTGGTGTATATAAACTTGGATTAGCAGATATATTAAAAAAGGTACAAATTGCTAGTGTTTGTTTTCAATGTATTGCGTAAATTGTTTGTTTACATGCAATTGAAAAATATGGCCAATTAATAATACTCATCACAACAGGACAACCGTGATAGGAAACCTATCACAGCTGCCTGCTGTGATGAAAAATTCTTCAAAAATTTTAATTAGTTTTAGTTTATCTTAATTCTAAATCATCTTAAAAGACATTCGATTTGGTAACATTACAAATTCAAGCAATAATTTCTCATCACAATAGGCCACCATGGTAGGAAGTTTATCACAGTAGCCCTTCTATGATAAGCAGAAATCAAAGGGGCAATTCTCATCACAGCAAGCCAACTATCACAGCCCCAATCATTTCTTTACTACTTTTCTAAGCTTGTGATAGCAATTTGAGTAACAATTGAAGCAAATATCAAGGTTTTCTTCAAGTACTAGCACATTTTGAAACCCTAGAGATATATACAGGGAAAAAAAAAGAGTGAGTGCAAAGCAGGAACCTAAAAAAATATAACTCTCCACTCTGCTTCTTCACTTCTTATGGTGGTAGATTCTAACTCTCTCATAAGAAGTGAAGAAGCAGAGTGCAGAGTTATATGTTTTTGGGTTCCTACTTTGCACTCACTCCTTTTTTTTTTTCCCCTATATATATCTCTAGGGTTTCAAATTGTGCTAGTACTTGAAGAAAACCTTGATATTTGCTTCACTTGTAACTCAAATTTCTATTACAAGCTTAGAAAAGCAGTAAACAAATGATTTAAGTTTTCTTTCTTTATTATAGTATCAGTCTTCCTATGACTGAGTGGAAAAGAAAGATGGAAGTTGTTAGTATATACACTTCAATCAAAAACCCAACGGTCAGAAACCAATAGCCAAAGAATGCACAATGCAAGTTTGTCTTTTTCCCTCTTCGCTATACACAAATAATTCTCATTAAAGCAAGCCACCGTGTTAGGATGTTCATCACGATATCCCTCTGTGATGAGCATAAGTGGTCAAATGTGGAGCAATGACCATCACAGCCACCCACCGTGACAAGCAAGTTATCACGATTGACCGCTGTGATGAACAATTCGTCAAAAAATTTTAAATAATTTCAATCCATATTAATTCTAAATCAGCTTAAAAAACATTCAGGTTAGTAAGTTTTCCAATTCATGAAACAATTTCTCATCATAGCGGCCAGCTGTGTAGGCAATATATCACAACGACACCTATGTGATGAGCAATGTTTAAGAAAATTCATCACTTGTAGTCACTTTTTGTTTATAAAGGATCCTTTAAATGCTTCAATTGAATGTTATAATGACAYAATTTCTATTTCTATAAATTGAATTGCTAAACAAYGTGTTACTTCTCTTTTTACTATAGGACAAAGTGGGATAGAATATACTATAGGACAAAGTGGGATAGAATATATATATCTCAATGTTAAAGATGTACAGATCAAAAGTAGCCCATTATTCCAACTAGTATCTATAATTCAATTTTAAAGGTTGTAGCTTTAATAATTTTGCTAATATATGGAGTAATGATCATCACAATGTTCCACCGTAACAGGCAACTTATCACGATGACACGCTGTGATGAGCAATTTTTCAACAAATTTTAATTAATTTCAATATATATTAATTCTAAATTAGTTTAAAAAGTATTCAGTTTTATAAAATTTTCAATTCACACAACAATTTCTTATCACAGCGGCCAGACGTTCTATCATGGTGGCTAAACTTATTATTTTTATGATATAAAGTATTYGAAATGAGTAAATAAAGTTATTATTTCAAAAAGTATTCGAAATGTGTAAATAAAGTTATTATTTTTTATGATATTCTAAACTTATGGAGTATATGCTCATCTCAATAGCCCACCGTGACAGACGTTCTATCATGGTGGCTTCTTGTAATGAGAAATATTTTTTTCTTATATATTTGCATGAACTCTAATTCAGTTAAAAAAAAAAAGATTGTTTAAACATGATTAGATTTAAGGTGTATATGTGCATTACAACATCCACCATGTGATTATCAAAATTAAATTCAATATATTTCAAAGTATATAGATGTCTTTACTTGAAATAGAACAAAATTTATTTACAAGACTAAATAAAGATAAATGACTTCACTTCTCAGGCAAAGGATTTGTACAAGTACTACGGTTGTGTTCAATTTCAAATACCTACTACACTTGTGGAGCCTGCGTACCTCTCCAATTAATTGTTTTCATAGTTTTGGTGGGCATTCTGCATGTTTTGTTAGTGGTTGAAGGACCACTCTTGACATCACTTGTGCAGGAAGTTGCCTCTCATTCTCGTTCCGTAGTGGGTTAATATTTGAATATACAGCTCTCCAACAAGAAGTGGTATAAAAGGCAAAACAAAGATCGTACGTGTTTGTACCATCCTGCCTGGAAACGGCAATTGCATGTGGATAAGGAAATTTTTCAAGTCAAATTATCTGCAAGCACAAGTATGTTTTTCCAAGTTAATCACATATGATTTCAACTAAAAACAACTAGAAACTCAGCCGATGATATCCTGATTGCATTCTACCCATTTGCCTCAGGATAGTTCGAACACATCTTCAGCTCTATAGGTGGGGTGAGGTGACTAGTGGAATTTCTCGCCGCCTCATTTYTTTTGTAATACCATTTCTACAATAATTGTATAATGTACTCGATCATACTAACTATAGAAAAATATGAGTCTCTTTCAACGTAGAGTTCAAAGATTCTGCATTATTTATTGTCATTTTATTGTATCGAGTCCCTCTAAAATGTGCTTTATTCCAATAATACTAACCAGTAGCTTCTAAGTACTCTCTGACCCCCATCTTTTTTATCGCAAAGTGCTGTTATGTAGTTCTCAAAATTTGTTAAAGTATAAGCCTCTGCAGTCTTTTTGAACAATGATGACAAATCAGCCCTTGGAAATTTAGCCTTCAAGTTATTGCTAAAGTGTCATACGCAATTCCAATGATGTGAGAACTGGTAGACATTTCTAAATGTATTTGGAATGCTTTTCTCACGGTCCGAGATAATGGCTAGTTTCTCCGTATCACTTGTTATTTCCCACAAATGATGAAAGAACCAAGTCCATAAAGCTTCACTCAACCATGCCCTAATGCAAGTGGATATATTTGACTGTTAGCATCTTGATAAGTGGCAACAAGTAGAGTACCTCAATATCTACTTGTCATGAATGTACCATCCATGCAAATGATAGGTCTCGTTAACTCATATCCACATATACTTTGTTCTAGTGCCACAAAAAGGTACTTAAATTAGAAATATATGTCAGTTTTAATGAATAAGATTGTTACCGAACAATGTGTTATAGAATATGACAATACAAGAAATGTACCTGAAATGCATATTGTCGTCAGTTTCGATGGATGTCATTGTGCCAAGATTAGCTTGCTCTAAAATGTGACAGTACAATGATAATTTGGCATGACGATCTTACGGTGTTCCTCGAACGAGTCCATAACCAAAATATTTAGCAGAATATGCCTTATTATAAGTTATAGTTATATCAAACTCTTCACGAACATTATTGATGATGTTTTTCGGTTTGTGAATTCTTACAACAACTTCAAATTTAGAGGTAATGTGAGTTCCAATTAGTGAATAGATAGCATGTCTATGATCTCGGTGGTTAACACTCATGGAGCATGTGTGCTGGCTATGGTAAGTATGAACTTCAAATATTTCTAATTTGTTCAACTTTGTAGCCTGTAAATGCCACTTACAGCTCTTCTCAAGACAAACAACTATATGAATAGACTTATTTAACTTCTTAAATTTAAACTCAATGTGACACCTCATTGCAATCCAGTATAACCTCAATATCAAAGCTTTTTTGTTGAGGAAGAATTATGTTCTTTGCAAATCATCGCATTCTGGTATCCTTGATGATCACTCAGAGGGAGTTGAACCTAAATTAGCCATTAATTTCTCTACCATTGGCCACACAATCACCTTCAAGAAGATACTCTGAATCCATACCATCACAATCTATTTGCATCTCAAATATTATTGTAATTGGTGCTTCATTCAAATTGTCTTCAACAATAGGTGCTTCACTATCATCTGCAATAGGTGTTGCTTGTACTTCACTCTCTCCTAAACCATCGTCTTCCTCAATCTCCTCAAATTCTTTCTCCAAAAGAGTAACACAAAGAGGAAATTCTTTACTAACTAAGAGATACCATTTCAATTTGTATTCACACTCAATCTTCATTGACAGTATTAGAAAGTTAGAATTTTCGAGCACCATAATTGTCATCTCTATATCATTTATTCCAGAATCTATCCGTACTGCCCCTTGAACTGCTTTACATAACTCGACATGGATAATGTTTTTTGAAATAAGCATCAGACCTACATTTGTTAAACCATTATACTTGCATGTCCACCCACCACCACTCTATTTTTCAATAAACTCACCAAAGTAACAAACAGATATCCACAAATTATCCGAAGTAGCCATAACTGCAATTCAACAACCTAAGATTAGCATTTACAAAACATTGTTAAACTAATTTGTTAATCATAGCAGCCCACCGTGGTAGGCAGTGTATCACGGTAGCCTGCTGTAATTCGAAATATTTAATGAAATTGTACTAATTTTAGTTTTTCTTAATTTTATATCAACTGAAAAATATTTTTGTCCAAGAATAAACTAAAATGAAAATTGCATATGTTCATCACAGCACCCAACCTGGTATATAATTTATCACGATGGCATGTTRTAATGAGAAGTATTTYATATTAATCATCACAACAGGCAACCGTGATAGACATTCTATCACGGCGATCTATTGTGGTGAGAAATATTTCATATTTACCATCACGGAAGGCCACCGTGGCAGCCATTTTATGGTGCAAAAAATATGAAATATTGGCCATCACAGCTGGGCATCATGACAAAATGTATACCACGATAAGCTGTTGTTATGTATGCTAATAAACTAACTTAAATAATTTCGTCACAAATATTATTTGCCCATACTTATAGATGAGAAGAGGCCACTAATTCATGTAATGTAGTATATGGAAGAAACAGATTATCATGGATACAAGTTTAGAAATTCTATCTACATATAGTGATAGAAATAAGAGCACATTTTTTCTTGAAAATGGTCTAGCTTCTTCTTGCTTTGGTCTTCAATGCTAAAATGGGAAAGAAAATTCTTAATTCGGAGCTTTCAAACRAATGAAATGGAGAAGAAAGAAAGAATATATTGTCAATCTTGCTGAAATTTACATGATGGAAAGAGAGAGAGAAATTTGGCACCTTCTCTATTCATTATAGGTAATTAGGATAACAATAAAATATTTTAATCATTTGACAAATCTATTAAAATAAGATAATTTAATAATTTAATATAGATAAGTATTTTAATAATTCAATAATACATTTCAAAGTTTCTTAAATAGATGAAGCATTTGAATAAAGATTATTTAAAGGAAGATCTTTTTTCCAAATACATTGGTTAACTAAACTCTTTTAACAAAAACAACTCCCTATTTTGTCGGAGCTCTACCTCTCTAAAGTTGGTTTGCCTGAAAGTTCTTCTCTTATTTCTCTATAAATTAAGAAGATTGATCAATCTCTAAAATACAATTTGATATGATGCAGCTCTCTGTTATAGAACCAAACCTGATGGGTATATGAACAAGAAATATCGACATCTCCCACCTTTTGAAGTCCCTAAAAATAAATACTTAGATTCTCGATGTCATATTGAGAATCTGGCTCTGTGATAAAATTGAAAACATACAAATATATAAACAAATAATTAGAAAAAATTGTGGCATAAATTGATGGTTGCTTCCTATAAACAACTTGTACAAGATTGTATATGCACCACTGAAAATTATATGCATAGAAAACCAGCAGCCTTGATTGTCATCAGCACTCTTCCCCCTGCTATAAAGAATTTTAATGTAAAATATGAAGGTTTTCTTGACAATTACATGATATTAGTGATTTTGAAGTCCGTTTTTTGTGGTATCTTTTATAGTAGCCAACCACAACAAAAGCTTCACTATTACAAAACTGCAACCGTTAAAATCCTGCACAGAAACAAGTAAACAAATTACTTCTTATTGTCTGGAACTGCAAGCAGACAACTAAATATGGCTGTAAGAATCAATCTTACAATCTTTTGAACCATTTTGCAGAACTCATAATATACTATGTTACATAGACTTAGGTGCAAGTATCATTGTGTATTCAGGTGTTACATGTGTCCTTCCCTGAAAAACTAGAATATGCGGACACTTGAGACGGGTGCATGGGCAGTGTGCGCAACATATCTTCCACCATAATTCTTTGTGGAATTTAGAATATAAACTGATATGAATACACTTTGTCAATGGAACTACCAAAGTATCATAAAACAAAAGTTCTCTTGTTCTCTATTTTGTGACAACCAAGAGACCTACATAATGTAATTATCCTTTCTTCTWTTCCTGCTCTCTTAGTGGTTGGCTTGGCAAGCCAGTAAGTTCTTTCTTTCCTCTTGCTCTGAGAATTCAAACTATGCAAATTTATTTGACCACGCCTGACAAGTATTGCAGACATATATGCATCATATTGAACATACTTGAGGCAAGGGGAACAATTCCAGGAGGAAAAAAGATCATCATGGATGACATTGAAATGTTGTTTTTGGTTTCGGCCTCTTTAGCCTTGCCTATCATTTTCCTATATTGCTCTTCATTTGGACAGAACCTGTAAGCATATGATAAGAACAAAAGGAAGTTTTAAATACTTACCATGTTCACGATGTTGATTTATCCAAGATACTTAAGCAAAACTCCATCATTTCCTAGAACAAAACCCTGCTTATCATTAATAAACCTGCATGGCAGAAAAAAGTAAAACTGTAAGCTAGTAAATTGATCCAAGAATCAGGAACATAGTATACAACTACTGCTGCTAAAGTTAACAGTGCTGCATGGCAGAAAAAATAAAACTGGACATTCTAGTTCCCTCTTATGCAATTATAGTTAACAGTGCTCCTACGAATGCTGCTAGCCCCCTTTTAGTTTTGGAGGTAATAGGGTAGCTAAGTAGTTGCACCAGCACTGGGTTTGGAAGAAATGAAAAGTTAGAAAAGGAAATATAAAGAGTAAATGGGAGTTTCGCCTATACAGTGCATGCTTTGGATTCAATTTTCTCAACTTACCATTCAACTTATGAGAAGGCCAATAAGTATAAAGGAAAATACCAAAGAAGTTTGAGCTCACTTCACAGAATAAAGATTGGCAGCAATACTATCAGCAGCTTTGTCACGAATCCATGACTTCCCACTGTTAGTAGTTTTCAGCAAAATCCCACTGCCACCAGCAGCCCAAGCCTCATCCTATAGCACCGCATGGGAAATCAGAAGATACACGTCATTAACAGATAGAAAACTKGAAAGTATACATATATTTCTGTCTGGGTATGTAGGTATCTCGAGAATGAATTTGTATTCAGAGGATTTGGACTTTAGCATCACAATTGTTTCTTGCCTAAAGCCTCTCTCAGTCAACAAAAGAGCTATTACCTGCTAGCTACAGTTTCTTTCTCCTCTCTGCTGAGTAATTAATTTGACTTAAAAGTACTAGAGCTACACAAAAAGGTGTTGATGTACCACGCATCATTATTGAAGAAGATATAGTTCATACAAGACTTGAAGGGCAGATGATAATGGTCTCCCGCAGAGTACATACTTGGTGCAGCAAGTATATTTCTCTAGTGGGCTATATGGAAGTAATATACAAGGCATAGTGCTTATGTCTTTATATTACCCATTGAACTGAAGTTACTTAATATCAAAAATTTAAGTGGACGCATATGATGCAGAACATGAAACACAGATGTCCATGCAGATGATGCATAAGTATATTACCCAATGAACTGAAGTTACTTAATATCAATATTAAGTGGAGGCATGGCACTGATGCAAAGAACACCTGAAAAACACCAGATGTACCATTGCAGATGATGCATAGGTTATATTTACCCAATGAATTGAAGTTACTTAATATCAATATTAAGTGGAGGCATGGCACTGATGCAAAGAACACTGAAACACAGATGTACCATGCAGATGATGCATAGGTATATTACCCAATGAACTGAAGTTACTTAATATCAATATTAAGTGGAGGCATGGCACTGATGCAAAGAACACTGAAACACAGATGTAATGTGCAGATGATGCATAAGCATAAACATCCCCAGTGTACACAACTTCATGTTACCTGTGACCGGAAACCAACATCAAGAATACCAAAACCACGACTCTGTACAGGAACTTCTTCAAAATCCTCAGTAATCTGGAAAGTAGTGAAGATCACATGCTTAAACATAAAGCCTAAAATAGCATGTCAACAGAAAGAAATACAAACGAATGTTTATACCAGTTATATTATTGTTTGCAGAAGAAGAAAAACAACTGCATTGTTTAAAAGAAAATATTTAAAAAAGAAACAGCACAGGAAATGAGGATTAAATGCTCCTGAGCTATAATTATCCATCTCATGTAGAAATGACCAAATAGCAAGAAATAGTATGGTGGATTTTCTATACATTGCAAGGTTTRGATGCATAATTAGATTAGCACATCATCAACGACCCAATGAAATAATAGAGGCAAAGTACTAAACTTTATAATAACCAAATAATGAACTCAACAAATTTAACGATCAAGATACTCCAAAATCAAATAATTTCCAGATGACATAATGCCGTATATAGATGCCAAACGAACTGATAAAAGTGAGTGATTACAAAGCAATCTAGAAACAGCTTAACTAAAAAGAATGTTAAAGTGAAGATTTTCATGAAAACCAAGAGAAAGATGCCTTTGGCTCTATTGAAATAAGACCTGCATTTTTGCCTTGACAGGGAGGGGGTTTTGTAGTAGAAATCTGGTTTCTAAGTAAATTCTGGAGCAAATATGACATGAATTACTCTACATCCACAAAATCTGCACTCAGGCCATGTGGTAGCAGACAATTTCATGCATGACAGATAATGACCGATTGGTTGGAACATCCCAAAATCAAGCTAATGCATCAAACTTTTCACTAAAAGACGAGCATTTAGGAAGGATCTCAGATTTGAGATTACTGAACAGAAACCTACCAAACCTTGCAATTTTTTTACTATATCTTATCCTCTTTCCTGTTGAAACTATCAGCACCTTCAACAAATATTTTCTCTAAGGATCTAAATTTCTCCACCACCAACACCCTCCTTGCATTCAGAAAAAGAAAAATGTACAAACATACATGCATACCCATGTTGCAGAATAATGGACCAAGAAAAGGTAATCTCATTATTACTTACCCCTGTTCCCTTACTGAGAAAAAGTCCACCACCACGTACAAGGAGCCAGAGACCACCATCAGCTCTCCAACCCATGTTTTGGATTCTCCTTGCAGCATTCCTATTATGTGGCTGCCAAAACGGCTGGAACATCATAGAGATATAAGAAATGTGTCGCATCAAATTTAGCATTGCCAATATATGCGTTAAATAATGTCTTCGGTTGAAAGAAAACAAAGAATAATAACTGTATTGCACTTATGCACCAAAATGCGTAAACTTCTCATAATTTAAAAAGAGTTGTTTAGGAAACTTTAGGAGTTCAGTTAATCTTACCTGCCCTGGCTCCCAAGTCAAGTAAAAGTTTCCACGGCTAGAAACAGCAACATACTTTCCATCAGGTGAGCGATTCACAGTATTAAACGTGCCGGTGTAGTAGCTTGCACCACTAATACCACTAGAAACTGTTCTGCAATTGCATTAGGATAAGCAGATGTTCTTATTCTTTGGAGTACACAACAAATKACTTGAATGAACATAACTTCTTACTAAATTGCACAAATTAATCAGTTTCAGCATTTCAACGGTGATTTATGATTATCTTCAAATATAGTAAAACATATTAAAAGTTTCTAGAGAGTGTTGTCCATTTTAGGCTAGAATACAGGATTAATTGTTAAGGCTTCCCTTCGTAGAGAAAAGCAGGCTCCTTTTGTTACTGACTTGATCAGTATCTACCATAGTTTTTCATCCTAGAAGTAGAATTATTTAAGATTTATCTTGCTGAAGTCTCTTTATTTCTTTGTCACTCAATTATTGACATTTTAGCAATTAGTGATGGAAATCTTGGTTGTGTTGTAGGTTTCCATCCATTTTTTCAGGCCTGCCTATAGGTTCAAGCACAAATCATAAGTAGTGTGGGGTACTGTGATAAAGAACATTGAAAAAAGCTTGGCGTGCATGTCTAARGGAGGAAGAATCACTCTGATCAATAGCATCCTCGATATCATTCCGTCATACTTCCGATCTCTTTTTCCTATTTCAGTGGAGAAAAGGCTGGATAAAATTACTAAACTTAGACACTTGAGGAAACCAAGGCAAGATGAGAACTTGGTATTAAAAGTCTATGCTTCCTTAATAGAACACATACAGGGAAGTGGATTTGAAAGTTCTCTAACAAGGACTGGAGTTTTTTGAAAGCCAATAGCACACAAATATGGGTCTGGCAATGGAAACCGGACAAAATTTGTACTCGTTATGATGTCAGCCTGTGGAAAAGCATCACGCGACGATAGGAAGATTTTGCTCAACACATAAGTTTCAAGGTTGGAATGGGAAAAGATAGGTTCTGATCTCATTGCTGGATGGACATACTGCTCTAAAGGATTGATCCTAGAGATCTTTATTTTGCAGCAAATGAAGATGCACTAGTTTCTGAAAAAATCATCTCTCCTTTCTGATGAGTGTATAAATTGGAATCTGATTTTTAGGAGTAGCTGGAATGATTGGAATTAGAACAAGTTTATGAGCCGTTGGCGTTGCTTATTAAGCAACCAGAAGAGGGACACAGATCAGACACTTTGGTATAGTAGTGTTCTAAGAATGTTAAATCCTATTATGCCCCTCTCACTAGGAGCGATGAGGTATTGTTCCCTGGAGAGAAAGTTGGAAGAACACAGCCTGTATCAAAAGTTCACCTTTTTGCTTGGGATGTTGCTTGACATGTGGTTCTTAAGACAATTTTTAGAAGACAAGAAAAGCCATGGCTAACTGTTGTCTTCTATGTTCTATACCTTAAAAGAGACAGTAAGACATCTTTTCCTCCATTGTTAAGTTTCAAGTGAAATGTGGAGAATGATCTTCCCCCTTCTAATTGGYTAAGCTTAATACAGAGAAAAATGTCTAGACTTGGTACTGGTGCAGATCACCTAATGATTACACAAAAGGTGTGGGATGCAGCACCGCTCAGCATTTTATGGTCAATTTGGTAAGAAAGGACTAGGACTTTTGAAGATATTAAACTACCTTCCTATAGGCTTAAATTAGTTGCCCCCCCCCTTGGGTGACAGTTCTTGTGCTCCTTTAGTATCTGATGCATATCTTAAATTTTTAGGCATCTTTTGGTTCCTTTTGGTACATGTCTAGTGCTATGGTGCACCCCTTTTGGTGCAAACTTTGGAACTATCAGTACCTATTAAAGCTAATATTTTATACGCTTTTTCTTACACAGGAATAACAAAAGATGGTTTAGGATGTCAAACAAGCAAATATAAATTTTAAAGTTTTTCACTCAAACGCCACATAATGAATGATCTCTGTGAAGCATTTCATCTAGTTCAAATATTACTTTAAATTTTTTCTTTAGAAAGCAATGGAAGATACAGTCAGTCTCCAATCTCTATTTTGTACTTCTATAAGCTTAAATCTTCATTTTGACATCATCTACTTGTACCACAGATTAGAAAAATATTGAAAGAGCAAGATACCTATTTGAGGACAACAGTATGAAATTTGCAGACCACTACGATATATGACTGTTTGTTGGTACCTATGCATCAGAGCTACAGAGGTATATGCGCAAGGAATGGGGGGAAAAAAAAAATATTTACTCACTGCATTCTGAATCTTTCCTCAAAATATATGCATGCCACTATTTGTCAAGCATGCTTCTATTTGTCAAGCATGCTACTTTACGGAGGATCAGATGATCATGATACATAAAGGTTTTCATTTATCAAATTCAGCTATTTTGATTGGATGAAGTACCAACAGTACGCAGAATTGATCCTCAAAATAGCAAAAAATTGCAACCCATCAGCTAAGCCAAGAAAAGAATCCAGAAAAGAAGGATACCATTAGTCCTACACTTAAAGCAGCACCACTTTTACAAGCTATTCCAAATTCATTTATTAAGTGAAAGCAATATAACGCAAGTTTTCAAAAATATGAAGTTCTAAGCAGATGAAAAAGCACCATTACAACAACCATATACTGAACGAAGAATATTTATGGTGAAGAAACATAGTTAAGTGATTTTAAAATGAATTCAAGAGCAGCAATGTCCATGACATGATGCTACGGGTTATTTGTCAGCACTCAAAATTAACAATCTCCTTCAAGAGAATTGGTAATTTTAAGCACAGATTGTTAACGATTCTCCACTTTTATATTATAATAATAATACTAATAAATCAATCTCCTAAGTGCACCAGAGACTGTTCCTGATTGATGCTACTAGATGCCCAAAAAGCATGCATCTGGACAGAAACTCACCTATTAAGAGTAGCTGAAACAGTTTCCTGTACAGCAGCTCGCCAATTGTATCCTCCATTTGCTGTAATATAGATAGCACCTTCGTCAGTTACCATTTCTGCACTTTTTTCTCCAGTTGCCTTTATGTATACCTGGAATTTTTCATAAACGGATGAAATAAAACCCTCAGGTTAAAGACAGCTACAAAAAATGGACACACTCTGGATAAACCAAAACAACAAGAAGGCTAGACTTCATCATAAAATGAGAAACAGGAGCTTCTTTTTTCAACTTTTAACAAGAATCAAACAAATTAAAGAAAACACTTTTAATTCATGTCTTGCATTAATTGCATAGTAGTCACTAGTCATGTCCACAAAACTTGCATCCTTAAAATTTGTGTACATGCTTCTGATTGTTTAGCCAAAATGGGAGCTTATCATTCAATGGATTTGCAAGCACCCAGTTGGTTTCTAGACTTATACTTTCCAAGCATTTCATCAACAGTTCTACTACGACATTGTTTCGTTGCACGAAGAACATCCCCATAAACTGCAAGCTCTATCATGTCCAGTTCATCATCGCTGAAATTGATGTCACAAGAGTATCCTCTGAGCCGATTTGTTTCTATCTGTTCCTTATCTGATTTAAGCCTGTTGACCCGAGTTTGAAGAATCTGACAGTTCTCAGCCACAGATTCACCACCCTTGGAGAATGGAATTATGTGGTCAAATTCAAAACAGAGACACCCCTGGCAACTGTGAAAGCGTTTGAAGACTATGTTACCAGCAGCATCTTTTCGCCACCTCTCAGGATGCCGTCCTGGAACTATCTCAGCCTTACTCCAGCACATGCTTTTTGCTCTATAGTCAAAGAATCTTGGCCTCGCTACTTTGCTGCTGATTCCTCTACCACTACCACGATGAGGCTGGATTAATGCACAATCAGTAGTCAACTTCGCAGAGAGAGAATGGGGCAAGGGTTCAATCTAGGGAAATGCAACTGACGCAAGAGTTAAGATAAATTACTCTGGGAGTATCATTTAAAAGGGCATCTAGATCATGCTTTTCCATTGCTTGAAATATTTGTCAATAATACACGTCTAGGACCATCACTTTTGTTCACTGAAATAATTAACTTTTATTAGATCCATTCGTTACAAATTGTTGAGATTCCTACATTGAACACAGGTTATGAGGTAAATGATTCACTGAGCATTTTCAACTTCTGCATCAGACAAATGGCCAGAGAGCCTATTAGAATTCACGCAGAAATGCAATGGTCATCAACAGAGAAACAAAGTCAATGATAGCACCTCCATGCAAACATTTTATTTCCCTTGTAACCAAGCATTTCTTTCTCAGTTCTTAACACCACAATCTAACCTTGTAAAAGTTTTGCTGCCTTCTGGCTTCCACCACTTACTTTGATAGTAAAATTATGTATATTCTTTTGCACCTAGAGGACAGACCAATCAACTCTGATTCTTCAAGAAGGACAGCAGAAAATGCCTCCAATGGAAAGAAACCCCATTCGTCAATTACATACACCAACCCCCAAATGATTCTGCATCACTTTCTCCAAGAGAAAACACATCAAATTTCTATTTAGGAGTAGCCACAAGCTAAGAGATTCTATTCCAAAACTTCAAGAATGATATGTTTAACCATTTCTGGACGAAGGGAAGTTTCGAAGAAAAGAAGCAGCGATAAAGATAAAAAAATGGTCAGTCCAATTCTAGCTAAACTATAAGCATGGMAGTCTTCTAATCATGTGAGTCAGAGAGAAACAGAAGTTACACTAAACAAAATTGGACCTAATTAAAGTGGCCTACTTGACTTGCCTTACATATGCGTGCATCAAATCCTAAGAGAAATCCAAAGAGCTTTGGAGAATTTCAGAAACACTCATTAAATCCAGTTGCAGGACTGCAGGCAACCTTAATTCAATTTGCAGATAGTGGTCACATCGAGTTTCTTTACATCTTTTATACAGTTTTCTCAAGTAATTAGACTACTAATAGGTGAGACCCAATAAATCTACCTCTTTTCTCCACATTATTTGATTCGTAAATCATCTTGTGAATTAGTGAATTGAGTGAAATTTCATTTCAGATCAGATTGCAATAAAGTAATGTTTTCATGGAAAATGTTGTGTCTCAGTAATTTCGAAAAAAGCAAGAATTTATTATGTTGACTCCTAGGCCCGTGATTTTCAGACTTCGATGATAATTTCTCATACTCCATATAAAGCTCTTAAAGCTTTTTATAAAGTAAAAGATATAATCACCCCTCTTCTTTTTCTTCTTCCTCTTCCTTTCTCCCCCTAATGTTCATTAACCCACCACTGCCAAAACCACAGGTTTTGTATCTTTCCACAATGTAAACAATGAAACTGCTCCTCCCTTTGCTCTTTCCTTCCTCCTCCTCCTCCTTAATTTTTATTAAGCCMCCACCGCCAGCACCATATCCTCTTTAATAGCTTTCTAGTTCAAAGCAACTGCACTAAACCTCATTTGAAGACTAGCTGGTATATCATTTGATAACAGAAACCCATAGAATATTGCGCTAACCAATCACCTTTGATTATTTAAGTTTGCCAAATATTACATTGATTATTGATTTCCTAAAGTAAATCTATCAGGTTTCAAATTCAAGAACCTATAAAAGAAGTTTCAATAGTTAAAAAGAAACATTTTTACAGCTTTAGAATTTTTATAACAACTTGACTGGGGATTTAAAATTCCTAGTAACTTGTGCGCGAGATCAGTTAAGTAGAGAAAATCTACTGAATGCTCTTTATTTCTTTTGTGCATAACAATTACTCATGAAATGAGAGAAGGAAGATACAAAGAAGAAGGATGATTCTGTCTTTTGGGTTATCAAAAGGGCCAAAAAGTTTTAACGTCGAAGGCAAGAAGCTAAATGTTGGCTTGCAACAATCAGTAACCACTTTTATTATATACTGAATACATGTCCAGCTCTGAAGAAAAATACGTGTACAATTTACATAAAAGCTGCTGTTAACATGACTGCATAAAATTGAACTCCTCAAGATAAATGAAGATTCTTGCTCTACTCATTTTGGAAGTCAAAATGGTAAATTAGCCTTTTCTTTAGCACAAATTGTCAAATCATAAACCAAGATCTGAGTTGAAGGCTTGAAGCTATATATTGAGCAAACAAGAACTAATAGTAGTAGATAAATAACATTCAGAATCTCTTGTTCCAATGCTAATCGTAGTAGATAAATAACAAGAACTAACCATAGTAGAATAAGGCTAGACAAGCTGTTCAAGTTCACCAAAGCAGTTGTCCCCCTACAAACTAACCCCTGTTATTTTCTTGCCAAAGAAAGCACTTCTTCAACTCCCCTAATCAGGTCCAGRAGCTGGTAAAACAAGTGAAAAGATTATTATCTCTTCCTAATCCAAAGTCATAGGTATTATCACAACACTCACAAAGGTTGCAATATAGTAGCAAAGCCTGCCAGTCTTCATCCATATTTYGAGTGTCATAGCCTTCCACCATAATCAAACATCAGAAACTATCCCACAATTAGCACGCCAGTCTGCATCCATATTTCAAGTATCGTAGCCTTCCACCAATGTGAAGACAAATGCTTCACATTGGTTTGGAGAACAGAACTATTGCCTGATCTTCCATAAAATTGCTAGAGGGGAAAGAAGTTTGTGTATTAATATCCTATATCATAAACTTCGCTGCCAGTTTTAGGAACTTTCTTATCTCCTCAGACTTCTACAAAGGTCTGAGCCACTGGAAGTGTACACGCTGGCTGCAAATATAAATCTCTTCTTCTTCAGCTCAGTCTCTTGTCGCCAACCAACCACATGTCACCTTACCCTTCATCTTTTAATCCTTGGAACTTCCATGTGTATTCATATCAAATACATTTAGTAATACCTCTGTACTTTCCACCATTTTCTTTTCAGTAGATGTGAATCCCTATTAGCTATTTTTCCATCATTCACTTGCTCCAGAGTATTTCAATGTAGAAGTGGACCATTATGATATTGATGATTTCTATATTAAGGGATTGCTAGTTTTCTAGAGCATCATTTATCAAATTAAATAGATTCACTGAAAAGAAGAAATATTTAATTCTTGGAAAACACTAAAAATCATTATCCACTGAGAGTTAGAAGTCCCTGCAAACTAGGAGTATGTATGTTGAGAAAATCATGGTACCAACTCATGCTATGAGAAATAGTAAGCCCTATACACAGGATAAAAGAGGAAACAAGCTTGGTCAAAAACTAATTCCTCTTTCTTATCCAAAAATCTAGATGACATATACTTTCAGTGATAATACAAACATCTTGCTTTAGGAATGGAGGAACGACAAGATATCATGCTTACCATATCGCCAGGAAGCTGAGCACTCAATGGTACTCGCTTCCAATTTTCTCCTGCATCGGAAGTGTACAACAAAATAGCAGGTTTTCCAACAATCCAGCCCTCCTTGCCTTTGAAGCTGATGGAGTTAAACCTATAATTGAAATCTTCCTCTTCTGCGGAGGGTATAGAACGCGGCACCCAGGTGCTTCCACCATCTTTTGTCTCCAAAATGGTTTGTCTAGTCCCCAGTAGAAAACCTATGAACCCAACCAATTACCAACTTCATTTTAACTGACTGAAAGATGCATAAGTGGATGAAGAAGTACGGTAGCCAACAAGCATTGCAGTTCAAAAAAATGYTGTAAATTCCTGTCCCTTGATTTCATTCTTCAAGGACACCCGAAACCTTACTAATCCGATTATGCACTTCATTGCTATCAAATCATAAAAGTGTTCAAGACTTAAGAGGCAAAAAAGGGTCAAAGGCAAGGAAGGGCTACCATCGTTTTAGTTTTGAGATGATAGGATCAAAACTTGGAACATCATATCACATTATGACATTATTACCCACATATAAGGGTAAAWGTTTGCCTTTTTTTGGTTTAGCTCCTTTTCTGTCTAAGTTCTCCATCTTTCTCTCAAATGTGGATCAAAAACTCTTTTTTTTTTTTTTAATTATTAACTAGCACAGAAATCTTAATGTTGACTGTTGAGCCAATGAATGTCTTACAAGATTTTGTTTAAAAAGCATTGGTTTTCTAAAATTATTTTTTAAGTTCCAAAGTTAGTCTTTGGATAGGAGAAAATGTGAGAACTATGAACAAAAAGAAGCAAGCTTACAGTGCTTATGTGCTCAGTTTCCCTTAGCATAAGAAATATAAAATCAAGCRATTTCCTCTAGGATTTGATAATTCTAATAAAATGAATCATACACTGAAAGCAACRAGGATTGTTCAGAAGGTAAATCTTTTATCTTCAGGATAGATAACCGTCCGTTTGTGATATTTCTGCCCTCGTTAAATAAATATTTTACTCCCCTCATGCCTTTGTATGCAAGAATTGGAATATCTAAACATTGCATTTAATGTCACATATGTAGGTAGGTCTTAAGTTTGAGAAAGGAACTAGAAACAATACCAATCATCAAAATAGTTTTATTTTCATTCCATTATCTAGTATCAAGATATTCTTCTTGGAACAAAGCAATCTATGAAGAGGTACAAATCTTAAGCAAAATCCATAGACCGCCATATGCTAAATCAGATTATTAACATCAAGATTCCTACGCAACCATACCCTGCTTTATCTTCCCCATATTGTTTTCCCAGGTTGACATGGAAAGTATTTGCAAGAACCATTCATTTCTTCTTCTATTTATTCAACTACAGAATATATGCTTCAAGATTTGATATATCCAATGTGTTAAATTATATAACAAGATAATAAAGAAGAGAAGGCTAGGGTTTTATTGATAGCAGAATATGACATAATATGAAGTACCAACATAAAGAGCTTATTTATGGGCTACCAAAACTACCAAATCCTAACCTAACTGTAAATATCTGAACACAAAGCACCTCTTTCCCTTACCCTTTCTTTCAGATGATATACAGAAAATTTTCCTATCCCCTGGAGACCTCATTCTTTTTCATTTGGCTTTTGTAATCTAAAAGTCCACTCCAGACAAGATCAAGAAAAACGCATCTCTYAGATGACTGTAGTAGAGGCATCTCTTAGATCAAACCCACTTATCATTCATGAATCTAACATTTTTTACTATGCAAATCAAAACTCCCAAGTTTGAACGTGATTAGACTAGTACTTTGTTTCATAATTGCCTACTCAAGTACCTTTATGACATCACTTTTTTATGGTTAGCCTTATGTTTCAATTGTTCTGGGACTGTTCATGACATTACCAAATAAGGAAATTTTCGGATAAGAAACTCGAATGGCAAAAGCAACCTTCTCCATGATCCTTTTATCTAACAATGTCTAATTTTCTTGTGACAATATGACATCTCACGTAGGTAAAACTTTAAACTTCGACTTCCAAGTAAGAGGAAGATTTTCAGGTGGATTAGGATCCATTACACATTAATACTTAGAATTCTAATCTAGAGGATAATTTCAGGTCAGCAACTTTATGAGATGTGGATTATCATTTTCATTGATTTGAGGCAACGGAGAGAGGAAACGATTTAGGTATTTGTAGTGCAACAATTGGATAGTAGATAGCTATAGAAGGGAAAGAAAGGAAAGGGAGCAATCAAACATTAATCTACTCCAGAAACTCGATCCTTCCATCTCCTTCCATTTTATCTTTCCTTCTAATTCCTACATTCCAAAGATAGCACCTAATCCTCAGCTCCTCGTTCAATTTTTTGAGATTCATTGGATCCCCATTCTCTCAACGTGAAGAGTTTCCAGGACCAATTTGGTGTTTTTTCGTTTTTTGAAACATAGGACCGAGTTGGTTGTGCTTTGATTTCACTTTACATGTTCATTTCTTTAGAAATTAACAACTATTTATTTTCATCAATCCCCATAATAAGCTGCACGAATTAAGAGAATACCAAAATTACATAACCCAAATTTTTACTCCATAAAATTTTCCAATTTCCTAAGATAAAAAGAAAAGGGACAACAGACTTAGCATCCTTTGGGCGCGTGACCGTGTTTTCTACCACGAATTCCCAGTTTGAGTAACAGCTACTGCCCAATTAAGTAACAGTGAGAGCAGTAAACTATAAGGAGAAAAGAAATGACCATGATTAGGGTCATCGGGGACGAAAGCAATGTCGAGAAGAACAACACCGGGGTCAATAGGCAAGTAAACTCTTTCCCATTCCGACAGGTCTTCAGCTGCTACTCCTTTCTGTACTGATAACGAAAGTCCACTTATCAAAGAAATCGCTGTAGCTGTGACAGTTTCAGCAATCACTTGCCTTCGACTCTTCTGAGAAGCCGACGTTGAAGAAGCCGAAGCTCTAGGAATGTTAAGGCGAAAAGGCTGCAGCTGAGGGATGGAAACTGCGGAATGGGGGTGTTGGTAATGGTAATGGGAAATGGAAAAGAGAAAGTTTAGAGATGGCTTCTGAAGTAGTTGCAGAGTCACCATCGTTTCTATCTTTCTGCAGTGGTGGGAGTAGTGGCGACGGTGGAGGAGGTGGTGGTAGTGATGGCTGTGAAGTTGCAGTTGAGCTCTCCCTCACTCTCTCTCTTATCCGAACGGTTAGTATTCAACGGCCAGTGAAAGGAAATCGTGGAGTGGATAATAGGAGGAACACAAATGATAAATAAGTTTACTGTCTCCACACAGTATCGAAGGGGGATGTAGCTCAGATGGTAGAGCGCTCGCTTAGCATGCGAGAGGTACGGGGATCGATGCCCCGCATCTCCATTTGCCTTTTTAATTTTGATATTAGTGGTTTCCTAGTTTAATATCATTTTAGTTCTTAATCTTCAAGACATTAGTGGTTTCTTAGTTTAATATTATTTAGTTTTTGTTCTTAATTTTCAAATATGTGGTGCTTTGGAACTTGTAAAGCATAACAAATGTTGTTCTTTCATTCATAATATCTGTTTAAACCCTAATTAAGATCCATTTTCAAGGATAGTATAATCAATTAGGTTTATATGTATATTTTGAATATATTTTAAATTTTTATTTTTTTATATTTTAAATTTTTCAAGGGTAGTAGGGAGGCGGAGGAAAGAGAAGAAAATGGAAAATGGAATTAAAAAATGTTATATATATTTAATTAATCAAAATATTCTTGAAAATTAGATCTCTTTTAGGGTTTAAACGGAGATTTCGGACAGACTAACAACATTTGTTATAGTTTACAAATTTAAGTACAGGAACCATGCGATTTGAAGTTTAAGGATAAAAACTAAAAAATCATTAAGCTTCAAAGACAATATTATTTATTCTAAAATAATTTAAAAAGATAACTTTTTATATACGTTTAAAAAAGGATATAAATTAAACTCAAAACATACCCAATAAAAAGAACTTTTACCAATTAATTTACCACTCTATCACATAGTTATACAGAAATATASTTATTATATCTGATTTAAGTGCTCTTAATTCTCATGTTAAACCAAACGAGGAACAAAAAAGAAAAAATTAAATAAAATAAGGCTCTCATTGCACCCACATTAGCTATTTAGCTCCTTCAATAAACCTTACCTTTGTCGAAGGAATAATCCTYGTTCGCGTGGCGATAARATATTAGTTCAATTAATTAAAATATATTAATAATTTTTYTGGTCTCAAGTTGAGTTAACTAACTAATTTAATAATAAAATAGTAGTTTATAAAAAAATCTTATCTAATCAACTCTTAATCTCATTCATATCACAAATTAATAAGTTATAGTCTAAGATTTAAAACTACTTGGATTTCCTACTGCATCTAAGAAGTTGAATTCTCGTAAGGTAAGGAGAAATTATGACTATCTATTAATGCCTTGAGTGCTTCCTTTCATTAAAGTGATTCTATCATCATGAGCTTCATCATTATGGCACAATTTTAAGTGATTGTAACAATTCTTCTAAACTTGAGACCTATGAATTTATATCATTCTCACCCAAATAATCTAATCTAATTGATAATTTACATCTATTTTATTAATATTTCAATAGGTAGAAACTAATTATACTTGCAAATCAAAGTAGATAAGGAGCACTTTATATTTCTTAGACTTTTACCGTGTTTTTTATTAATAGAATAATTCATATTTTTATTAGAAAAAAATGAGTGTTTTTCTAAGCTTGTAAGTACACTCTATTAATTACTTAATCCTTCTTTAAATTAATAAAATTTATATGATATTAATGTTATTAATTTGTAGAGATTTTATTGTACTAGATTGAGTGAGTTTGACATGCATCCTCTTCTTGATCTATGAAAGAACAAAAAGAAAACCGGAAAGTCAAAAATATATAAAAACTGAATATTGTTGAGAATTAATTGAGATAGTTATAAGATCCATATGCTAGCAATAGCATTAGACGTAGCTCACATTGTAGGCATATTGTAGGTTTAGGTTTATATAGTTGGACCAAGAAAATGCCGATGGTTTCTACCCAACTTTTCTCAAGAAGAAAAAAATATTAAAATTTGGTCGGAATTACTACTATTTGAAAAATCAATAAAATAGTTTTTTTTGCCCTTATATCAGTATAATCAAGTAATAGCCCAACAAGCCTAATAGTTTATGAACACCAGAAAATTTATAAAGTATTTCTCTAAAATAAAAAATAAAATTATAAAGCAAAATAAGTTTTTACGTAATTTTTTTTAATGTTTCAAATCTTCTAGCAAATTCTTTTGCTACATCAATGAAAACACAATGTTAACTCATAAGATAGAGGAGAAGAGATGTTGGTGCCTCTGAGTGGCGTCAGAGGATCTGTAGCAATGAACGTAACAGTTAAGTGAACTAGAAGATTCTAACCCTAAGATAAATAAGAAGGGAAGGGGTGTTGGAGAGGTTGAGGATAAATACATATTGTGATGCTTGATCGGTGTTAGAGAGTGCACATGTGAAAATGTAGATAAATGAAAAAAGGGGTTGGAGGATCTACGGCTGAAAAGTCTATAGTAGATACAAGGAAATTTCATTTCTTATCAAAACATTCTCAATGGACAATAAGGTAATTTCCTTTTCCGTTTTGTTTCATTAAGAAAAGAAATTACTTGGTAATTCTTTAAATTTATCAATTATATATAATACAGTCATTAACATAACATTTAAAATCACAAAAGTACCTTGAAATATTATAATAAGTTTCTAATTTTGCATGAATCCATGATTCTTTTCTTTAAAAATATAATCAATTTTGTTATAAATATCCGAAAATATTAAAGAAAGTTTGTTTTAACTTTTTTTAAAATTTGAAAATAGAAAACACAAAATAAAGCGAAAACAGTAAAAATAATAGGACCTTTAACATTTCGAAATATGAATTTTTCACAAGAGAAATTAATGTACTTCAACTTTTGTCAAGCCTCTCAGTCCATAGTAGTTTCTAGCTATTTGTTTCAACAATAAAAATCAAATATTTTTTTATCTATCTTTATTATTTTTTTCTTCTATATGCAATACTACAATAATATTATTAGCTCATTATTAGATACTTTATGTCCATCGAGTAAATTTGTTACTCGTGACATTTATTTTAAATAAAATATTAATTTATTAAAATTTTTGACAAATCCTAGAATAAAATTTATTAAAAAGGTTATTGGATCCTTTTAGAGCATCTCTAGTGGTATCATCATAGAATGTATGCATCTCGCGGAATAGATAATTTCTCAATAATTTTATCATCATAGAATATATGTATAAGTGTCGAGCCAAYTGTCTTAATTTAATAAAATCTTAATTCGATTAGTTTTAAGCGTTGAAAATGGTTATCAAACAAGGCCTTAGCAATTGGAGATAATTATTAAGTATAAAAGATAATTTTATATTATTTAGGGATAATGCTTGAGTTTAAAAGTTATTTTTATATTATTTTATTTAAATAAAATAAATATTATAAGGCAAGATTTAAAGGATATTAATATTATGCATTGGAGGTAATTTTTTAGTYTCACTCTTCTCTCCTTTTAGTGGGTTAAAACTTTCAATTTATTTTTTTACTTCAAATAACTACTTCAAGAATATTTTAGAAGTTCCATTATTATTTTTTACATGAACATATATCCATCGCAAATTTCATGCAATGTATCCAAGAGGGGGCGAATTGGATTTTATTTTTTTTTTTTGGCAATTAATACAATCTTTTTCCCTTCGAGTAAAAATATCAAACACTTGGTGAGTGTAATAAATGTTAATTGCATTTATGATAAATGAATGTTATAACCAATCAAGATCATGACAAATAAATATTAAGAGTAAGCACACACAAGAGACAAAAAATTAAATAGTGATTTGATTTCTCTTGAAATCTACATCTACTACCTAAGGTCACATCCTTAGGATTTTCAAATCCATTAATAAAAAGTCATGAGGACAAAGTACACAAAAGGTTCGTCCACTAATGAGTTTTGCAACACAATGACTTTTAACTCTTCAAAGTTCACCTTTCAACAAATGTTCAAGTCTTGAGAGAGACTTTTTATTAAAAATAACAATGATCGATAAAGTAATCATTGATTGRATAAAGTTTAAATTTAAAAAAGTATAATAAATATTTTATTGACTTTATAATTTTAAAAAAATAACTTTAAAAAACAGATAAAAAATGAAAAGAATAATTTATTAATAAAATTAAAAACAATTAACTTGTTCTCATCTAATGYCATATAAATTTTTAAGTTTTAAAAAACCTTAGAATATTTTCTCAAAAGTAGACATAAAGTTTGGTTACATTTTTTCACTCTTAAAAGTGAGGATAGATAATGAAGATTTTAGGATTTGATTTCACAAAGATAAGTTAAAGATTCCTTGCACTTTTGAAATAGAATAATGAAAGATAGCTTTTCAAAATGTTCTCTCAAGTAAATGCCTTTAAAATCTTAGAATTGGTGTCTAGAATAGATTCCAAAGTCCTCTTAGATACCCCATGTAAAAACGATTTGAAAAATTGCCTTTTGTTCAAAAAAATCCGTCTAGTTTGGATGGTCGAAGTACAATAGGAGTGTGTTCGAAGTATCATCCGAACTCTCATTGAGAGAAATTGGACTCAGTCACAAGACCTTTCGGACTTTCAAACATATGTCCAGAGTGTCCTTTGGATGGGCAATCAAGAGACCTTTGGACGTCCGATGTAACATCAGGCATCGTCCTARGTCTCACTGGAAGGCATTCGAACTTGACATAGACTAGCTTCAGAAGCTGTTGGGGTCTAATCTATTTGCAATTAAACKAACACACGTGCAAGTATAGGCGGTCCAAAAGTGGTAAGAGCGAGTAGAGTGTCGGTCTCACGAGGATAGTTAAATGAAAGGAAAATTGCATAAACTTTATATAAAAGTAATAAAAATGCTCTAGCAATAAACGGACAGTCAATGGGGATAAACAAAAAGTAAATGACTGAAACCGAGTAAATAAATGCAAAAATGACTGAAATAAATGTAAAAAAGTAAGACAAAAGGCCATWAAAAAAAATYAATAACAGCAGTTAGAAGTTAGAGTCARGTCTCGTGTAATGTCTTACATGAAGTCATTTGTAGTGCAAATGTAGAAGATGTAGGGAAGCCAKATGACATTTCTACAGTAATCTTTCCAATAATTTCATAATGTTGTAGGATTGTTCATCGATGAGATAAGTGTTATTATCTTTGCCAGGTACTAGAATGTTGTAGCAATAAGTGACTGAAGGCTTAGAGATTGTTATTCCTTTAATCCTTAGCAACTCTTTTACATATTTCACTCTGTACACAAACCATATGTGTACGGCTACGATACTTAGTTATTTAGTTCTACAAATGGTTAATTTAAGCTTATGGCATCCTAAACCTCAAATGGATTCCCTTAATGCCTCAAAGGTTTACACTCAATATAAACTTAGACAATCCTAATTTTGGACAATTAGCTTTGTCAAGCTTCCTACCCTTGAACGAGCTGATAAAAAGACAGCGTTCTAGAAGATTGAATGATTTAAAACTCACGAAAAATCCTTACTTTTTTGCCAAAGTCTAGAACTAATTGCATTGAAATGTAAGAGAACTTTTGATTTAAAAATGAAGAAAAGTTWTAGTTTGAGATAAGTGACTTYCATCCCTTTTCTCAACTTTAAACTTCAAGTAAAAYAAAGCTTTAGCTAAGGTGGTTCCTTCTGTCGAAGAGAACTCTAAACTCTAATCTAAGAATCTAAAATTCTAACTACCCTCTTCTCTTCCGCTTGAAATCTTCTTGCTTATATAGAGCTTGAARTGTTGCTGAGTTGGAAATTATTATAGCATTTCTATCTGATAGTTCAATGTTGACTCAGCAAATATTCATCTTGTAGTGTACATTCCCTTGTCTGTTCATTTCGGATGAAGTTCAGAAGTCAATACAGACAACTCCCTTTTATATCATTCTCACTTAGATCCTTCATTAAATGTAAGGAATTTGTAATGCTTTGTTGGAAGATGCTTTTCAAACTTGATTCTCGAAAATATGAATGTTGTAAAATTTTCATAATCATGCAAATCTTCCTTAAAGATCAAGTTTTTTAGGTTCAAATAGTTACTTTTGCATTCTCAAATATATTATAAAAGAGATATCAAAGTTGAGGTCACAAACCATGGTTAAGAGGATAAAATCATAAGGAACTAGTTAAAATTGAGCAAAAATATGGGCTAAAATAGGGATATTATCTATGGTTATCAGAAGCCAAGGCAAGGATAAGTCCTGAATCCAAATTAAGTTCGGATACAGTGCTTGAAACATTTGAATGGCCAAACACAAGTCATGTCCCCTTCGAACCTTCATGAAAGACTTCAGACTTATAATGTATTTATTTAGGACGTCGAAGTAGCAAAGTCATGAGTAGAAATTTGATAAATACTTATGATTCACTTCCAACGATACTTCTAAAAGTTCTAAATACTATTGTAAGTTAAACACCTATATTTTCTTTAAAGAATATACTTTAAAACATTTGAAAAAATATTTTTGTGTAAAGATTCAAAAGCTTTGTCAAAGGAAGTCAAACCTAAGTACATGAAAAGATAAACTATATAAGCTTATGTACTTAGAGAAAAATCTATAGAGAACTAGATCCCTTCTTGAATGAGTTGAGCAACTGCAATTTGAGGTTCCATAAAGATCTTGAAATCTAATAGACTTGATTGGTGTTCCTACAAATATTCATACACAATGTGAGTACAAGTCATTATCAAAATCTATAATAAATTACAAAATAATCAATATGAGGTTTACATTTGATCTTGACCTTTTTCACGAGTTAGTTTCTCTTTCTTTTCCGTTGTATTCTTGTTACATTTGTAGTGCTCTCAATATTTCAAAAGTGATTACAATAGTTGAACTATTCTCGATTTGAAAATAAACTCCATTCATTTCTCTCTTTGGATTGGATCTAAGGGCTTCACAATTTGATGCCAAATTTGATCGCAGAACCTCCCTTAAAATTGAAGGTTAGTCTAGACTTGTTGGATGGAAGACTTTGATTACTTGGAGAGAGGGTTGAGCCTGATTAGTTATTCAGATGTAATTCTTGTCCCCTTCCTCTTCGGCTTAAGGTCTTTAGCCCAAATTTATAAACATAGTGAGATAAGGATCATGATCAGTTCGATTAATAGAAGTTATTATTTCTCCCTTTCAAATAGATTAACTGAAGGTATTATTTCTCAAGTTCAAATATTTTGAGAGATAAATGTGATAAATCAAAATATTTTGATTTGTCAAAACGTCATTTATATGGCAYCATTTAATTCGCTAAACCACTTTTTTAATTTTAATTGGTGAGTCTTTCAATCCTGATACGTGCCAACACTTTATTGGCCAAAGTATCTAAACTTAACGAGATTACTAATAATATTTTATTTTCTATTTGACTTAAATAAAATATGAAGATTTAATTTTATAAAATTTTCATACTCATAAACATCATATTATTACATAAATATAAATTTTTTATTATATTTTTAGTCATACATCTTTTCGTATCATTTTGAAATTAATATTTTAATATTAAAATTTATTGTATTAAAAAATAAAAAACTATGTATTAAATTTATATAAGTAGGATGAATATTGCATGCAGGAGATAATAGTTTGTAGGTGTTAACACGAATCTCTCGTCTGCAAAATAATAATTGTGAAAACAAGAGAAATGTGAAAACAAGCATTAATCTTATAGATTAATAAATACGTGTTACAATCTCTAAAATGTTTTTGTGGCAAGAACTCAATCCGTTGATTCTTCTCTTTRAAATTTTTCGAGGACTTCACAGCTTGATCTCGGGATTTTAATTATTTGAAATCTTTCGAGAGCTTCGCAACTTGATCTCAGGATTTGGACTCTTCGGGAGTTTCTGAAGGCTTTGCAGCTTCATCTGGGAATTTGAACTTTTTAGAAGTTTCTGAGGGCTTCGCAGCTTGATCTCAAGATTTAGACTCTTTGGAATCTTTCGAGGGCTTCSCAGCTTAATCTTGAGATTTGCAGAGAAATTTGGCTTCTCTCAACTTGAACTTCTCGTCCTCAATGTGAATCTCTAGACTTTGATCTGGAATTTTGGACCTCTTCCTTTTCTGCTTTAGCCTCTATTTATAGGTAAAGTGAAGTGATTTCATCGATGGAAGTCACCACCCTTGATTTTCATTGATTAGACCTTGTCATCCTTGGCAGATGTTATCATTTCATTGGTTGACATGTCACATATTTCCTAATTTAATGGCAATATTTAAAATTTATTTGTAATTATTTAAATAGATTATAAAAATTTAATTTAATAAAATTTTCATATCTACAAATTACACCYTGCCCTGGAACTTGGCYATGGGTACAACTCCAAGATGGTTTTTGAGTGAACAATTTCCAACTCAATTTATGTCATTCAAGTCAATATTGCAGATCCAATGACTTGGGTTATTTTTCTTGGACATTCGTTCTTCAAACATTGGGTATTTTTCTCYAATTTGTTGGGCTTGCCCCTTCCCTCAATTTGTTGAGCTTTCTTTTAATTCGTTGGGCACATTCTTCTTCCTCCATCTTCTTGAGCTAGAACTTACATAATCTAATTTTAGATAATAAAAAATCCTAATCTAGACATATCTTAAATATTGTATACATAGTGAGAGTTGTGATATATCTCACATATTGATAYATATGGGAATTGGGATACACTTAATTTTTCTAATCTTAAGACAACTCTCTATTCTTTACTCAATYTATCAATAATCTAAACATATCTTGCACACTAGAATTATGATAAGACTTGTTTTCCTAATCCTAACCCAACTYTCTTCTTCTTTTGCCTATATTTTCATCCCAMTTATATGAGTTTCYCCCATTTTATTTTTCTTTGCATCACCACCTTGATACTTTGGTAAGTCATCTTGTGCACTTTTTTTTTTTAGTAGGTCAAACTACTATTATTTACGTTTTGATGTTGATGTAGCACTTATCCTTGCGCTTGAAGATTTTTGAGAYAGACTTTAATGAGAGGTGTCGAGAAAAAGTCAAAGAAGAGGTAAAACTTCCATCTTTTATCATGAACAGTGTTTTCTTTTTCTTTTTTTTTTTTTTNGTAAGTCATCTTGTGCATTTTTTTTTCTTTTTTAGTAGGTCAAACTACCATTATTTACGTAAGTCTCTGATGTTGATGTAGCACTTGTCCTTGCGCTTGAAGATCTTCGAGGGAAACTTTAATGAGAGTTGTCGAGAAAAAGCCAAAGAATAGGTAAAACTTCCATCTTCTTTTATCATGAACACAGTGTTTTTTTTTTTTTTTTTTTTTTTGTGCAAGACTCAATTTTGCTTGCTTGTTATCTCCTTTTTTTTGTGCAAGACTCGATTTGTTTTCTTTTTTTTTTTTGCATGCATCTTTTCTTTATTTTCACTTTTGCTGCTCCTTTTTGTTTCAGCCCATGAATTGTGGGCCTCCTTTTTTCTTTGCCTCTTTTTGCTTCTTTTTTGTGTAAGGGCTGGCCCAAGTCCTCCTTTTTTTATTTGGTGTTGTGTTGCCCAACGCCCTGAGTTCGCATGCTTTATAGGCCAAAAGAAAACGGTTCAAGACCGGCCCAGATCGACGGCCTATTCGACAGTCCATGCTTCCACTTCACTTGATCCATGGGCTTTGAGAAGATGGCCCAAACCAATAACCCAAGACCTACCCAAACCCAACAGTCGAAGTCTCGGTTCCTTCTTTTCATGGGCCAGAAGAAAGTGACCCAAGACTGGCCCAGACCCAGCGGTCCAAGCCCTCAATTCCTTCACTTTGTGGGCTAAGAGAAGGCAGCCCAAGACTCGAAGGCCTAGATTTGCCGACCTAGTCCGCCAAGCTCACACATCCTTGCCCGTCTAGGTCCTTGTCTTCGTTGTCAGCTCCAGTGCGACAATGACCGAAGGTTTGCAGCGATGGACACCGAGTCTTCTGCCTTCTGTTCTATGATAGCCTTTGACTYCCAATATTGGCCTCTCAGAGATCTACAGCAGTGAAGATTTTAGAGTTTCTTCCTCCGTGATGGCCATGGTGAAGAGCAGTGAAAATTTTAGATTCCTTCCTCCACAACCAGGTGACTCTTCGCCTTCCGTTTCCTTCCGGTGGTGATGCCAGCGACAGTAAGTTGCAACGAGGAAGACAACCACAACAACCCTGTGTCTTCCGATCTCAGTCCAGCGATATCATGCGGTAATCATAGCAGACGGTGAGAACGGAGCTCTCAGCTTCTGCTTCTTCCGGAGGTAGCTATAGTAATGGTGGCCTCTTCCAAAGTTCACATTCTACCTTGCAACTCACTTTCCACAGTGATGCATAATGCCCCAAGACTATGCCGGCGAATGGCAACTAGCATTGGCGACCAGGTAGGCCTTTCTACCTTCCTTTTGTTTTGTTTCGGTGATGGCCRTGGAGATGACTTCAAGCGGTAACGAAGATGGAGCAGCGATGGCAATAAGTTGCTAGGGCATCCCTCTCTCCGAGCCATAGCTATGACTTCAATCGGAGTAAAAAATGGCCTCTGCTTTTCTCTTTTACCTTCCGATTCTCGAGATGTAAGTTTAAAGCTTCTTTTCTATTCTTTCTGGTTCGTCGAAATGGCGAAGAGTAGCGATAAGCTTCACTTTGATAATTCTCGAGRAGACTAGTGCAACGCTCTGGCAGTCGATTAGTCGCCATACCTAGGGCTTAAGCATTTTTTTTTGACACTGGCAAAGAGACAATTTGATTGTTTGCAAGTTGGGTAGATGAGTTGACTCAATTTAGGGATGACCCTTGGGCCTTTTTACTGAGGCTTAAATTTGGTTTGACCCTCTTCTTTTTTTTTTTTTTTTTCTGGTGTTTCTAAGTCGGGTTTGGGCTTGCTTCTCCTTAGATTTGGTGGCCTTTGGAGCCTCTTTTTTCTTAGCCAGGGTAGCCTTTGGCTTCAAAGCAGTGGCAACCATGGCGAGGGATTTTTTGCCTTCTGCTTCCCCTCTTTGGTATGGTTCAAGTACGGCTTCAAGTGTTCACCCTTTCAGAGCATAATCATTGCAACCCATGCTGTATCTGGGATAACTTCAACTGCCGYAAATTTTGCCTCGTCTTTATACAATTTCAGTTGCAAATAAATCTAAATCGATTGTTGAAGTGAGATACAGGGTCCTTTGAGCCTAAGATAGACATCTTCTCCCTGCCACCTACCTTAAGGCACTTTGGTGAAACTCCAACGAGTCAAACCTTCTCAAATGCAGCACTATATTTTTTATTTCTTTTTTCATTTATTTTTTTTCAATTTTTTTGAACTCTCTCTTGTTATTTTTGCAATTTCTTTTTCGCACTCTTACTTCGAAAATCAAACTTCAGGGATTCAACGTCAAGCCAACGAGGGAAGCCATCTTTTGCTTCAAGCTAGACACCAATACCAAGGAAGAGTTTAGATTTCAATCCATAGACCACCAACTTGGAGCGAGACAAGGGTTAATTTCAAGCCGAGAGCTTCAATTTCTAGCCATGGATTACCGACTCGGAGCGATGGTGGTTCATTTCACGTCATCACTACTAAGGACATCAACTTTGAATGCTTCAACTTTAAGCCTTGAATATCTTCGAGGTTCCAACTTTTTCAGGAGGATGGTTGATTTACACCATCACTACGAAGAACATTGATTTTGATGGCTTTGACCTTAAGCCTTGGATTTTTTCAAGATTCTAATTTTCTCCATGAGGATCTCAATTCCAGACCATTGTTGGACTTCAAATTGAATGATCTATTAAAGATTTAACTCTGCTATAATAAGCAAAGAAAATGATATATTATTGAAGATATAGCTCAACTTAGATGTTTTCCTAAAYTGCCTATATATCCAAAAAGAAATCAAGTCAAATGTAGTTCATCTTTTACATAATTTATACTTGCARTTTAAGCTCGTGCAATCAAAGAGCAATTTGAATTTTTGTAGATAGTTTTAACTCTTATCACGGAGTAACATGCAGTTTAGGCTCCTGCACTAAGGAGCAATTTGAATTTTGATAGATAGTTTAGATAGTTTTAACTCTTATCAAGGAGCATGTGTAGTTTAAGCTCATGCACTAGGAGCAATTTGAATTTTGTTTAAAGTATTTACACAGTTTTAACTCTTATCAAGAAACATGTGTAGTTTAAGCTCATAAACTAGGAGCATTAAACTATTTAGATAGTTTTAACTCTTATCAAGGAGCATGTGCAGTTTAAGCTTATACAGTAGGAGCAATTTGAATTTTGTTTAAAGTATTTGCACAATTTTAAGTCTTATCAAGGAGCATGTGCAGTTTAAGCTCATAAACTAGGAGCATGACATTCAGACAATTTAAACTCTTATCAAAAAGTAACATGCAGTTTAGGCTCGTGCACTAAGGAGCRATTTGAATTTTGGTGGATAGTTCTATCTTTGGCTTCAAATTCTGAGGAAAGTTTGCCCCTACTTTGAAATTCCAACTTCTTCTCATATTTAGTTGACTCATTGACATGAATTCCTCGACTTTGATTGGTGAGAATACTTATTTCCATATTATGAGCATGAGTAGCTAATTCATCAAAGATTTTTGGTTGGATCCCTTTTAAAATGTATCGGAGGCCCCAATACATGCCTTGGATGCACATCTCCATTGCAGATTGTTCGAAGAAGCGATCTCTAGAATCAARACTTAAACTTCTCTATCAATTGATGTAATCAATGACGGTTCATCATTCTACTATCGAATTTGGCTTAATTCAAGCATGCTAACAGTTCTTCGAATGCTATAAAATTGATTCAGAAATTTCTGCTCGAGTTGACTCCAACTATCGATTGATCCAAGAGTAATATCAGTATTACCAATCAAAAGCACCTTTAAGAGATCTAACAAATTGCTTGACAAGTAGATCACCTTCAGTACTTACATTGCTGCATGTTTCAACAAAGTGGGCTATATGCTATTTAGAATTTCCTTTCCTATCAACTTGTTGGAACATGGGAGGTTGATAACCGATTGGCATTTAAAGACTGCATATCTTTTGAGTATATGATTTGGCGTACCCTTGAAAAGATTTGGCGCTTCCTTCGTGCTTTTCTTCAATTGTTTTTGCAATAATATTCTTCAGGTGATTTATCGAGACCAATCCACCAGAAGAAACTTAAATATCTTGTACTTCCATTGTGGTTTTAGATTTAGCTTCTGATTAATATTGTACTCGAGCAACCTTAGAATATTCAACATTATTTTCAGTTTCTGGTTCTTTGGAGCATTTTGACTTGTTTCTCCAATATCATCGAGGCAATTCAACAATTGAGCAAGCGTGATATCTCAATATTGCGAACTTTCTGCAAGTCCTTTCACTAATTTGGCCAACTTTGCAATTTGTTCTTCAATGGTGGCAGTATCGATCATCATAACTGATACGATAAATGAAGTTGTAGTAGAATCTTCATGACAAACCTTTCCCAATCGCAGATCTTCTTGGTGAACAACAGTTGCAGAGTTTATAGAATACTTGCCATCATCTTGTTTGGATATTTGTGACTTGGTTGCAGGATTCAAAGGGATATGGTCGTTCTTATAACAGAGTCGATGCCTATTTTTCCTTCTTGAAGAGGAACATCCATGAACATGGGATTGGAGTATTTGTAGATCTAATCGTATGAGAAGTACTCCACTYATTTTTCAGCATCAGATGGCACCATACTCCTCTTCACAAGTACTGCATATGTGACTGACATGGTTGATTTGGTAGCAGCACCAGTTGTTGCACATCTGGATGGGRTAGCTTTTGAGATGTTTTTCTTAGGGGGCCATTGATGAATTTGATTTGATTTGATTTGAAGAGAAAAGATAATGGCACAGATTGTCCCATTGAGCGTGCCAAAATTTGTTTACACAAATCTCTTGTCTACAAAATAATAATTGTGAAAACAAGAGAAATGTGAAACAAGAATTAATCTTATAGATTAATAAGATACGTGTTATAACCTCTGATATAAAATGTTCTTGTGGCAAGAACTCAATTCTTCTGTTTGGAATTTCCCGAGGACTTCGCAGCTTGATCTCGGGATTTGAATTATTTGGAATCTTCCGAGGGCTTCGTAGCTTGATCTTGGRATTTGAACTATTTGGAATCTTTCGAGGGCTTGCAACTGATCTTGGGATTTGAAGAAAAATTTAGCTTCTCTCAACTTGAACTTCTGGTCCTTAATGTGAATCTTTGGACTTTGATATGAAATTCTTGACCTCTTTCTCTTGTACTTTGGCCTCTATTTATAGGCAAAACGAAGTGATTTGATTGATCGAAGTCACATTTAGGGGTGACGTGGTGTCACTTGATTCGCTAAGCCCTATCATTAATTTTCATTGGTTGGACCTTATCATCCTTGACAGATGTCATCATTTTATTAATTGACACGTCACATATTTCTCAATTTAATGAAAAATGAGTTTTCTCCACTTGATTTTATTAGTATAAGAGAAATTCTTGATATTATATAATTATTCATAATATAAATAGAACAAATATGCAAATAATAAAGTCATAAAACTATTAACATGTTAATTTAATTATATAAAATTTCAAATTAAGTATATAAAGTGTATAAATATTTTGTACAATTGCGATCACTAAAACTGTGATTTATATAATTATTAAACTTAAAGACTTTCTCGAGAGTGAAGTCTTATTAAAATAAAGTTAATTTGGTGCTGAAAGGCCGATGCAATTACAACGATTACAATAAATTGCGTATTCATTTTATAAAAAGTTATAATTCACACACTGATATTTTTTGTATTTTCATTTTATGTATTCCACTAACAATTTAAAGAAAGGAAAAAAAAAAAAGAAAGAGAGAAATAATATAATAATGTAACCAAGGGCTTATAATTTTTTATGTGGAAAAGAAAAAATAAAATAAAGAAAGGAGGAGAGATTCGAAGTGTCTGGACGCGGGATCTGTCGGTGACACCTCAATAGAACAACAGCAACTTATTTTTGTCCAATCAAACTGTTGACTTTTCCTTTTCTCTACGAAAATTTCATTTTTAGTCCAAAATGTTTTGACATTTTCATCTTAGGTACCTTTATTTCACCTTTATAATATTTGTATCTTTTAATATTTTTTATCTTTAAAGGTACATTAAATCTTTCACCATTTTTCTTCTATCAAATACTCCTTTCACTATTTTCCTTCTATCAAATACTCTTTCTAATTTGGTTATAAACATCTTATAAGAGATCAAAAATCACTTCCTTTCATCCTTTAACTCATATCCTGCTTATTCGCATGCGAAATTTAATGAAATTACTTATGACATTAATAATTGTATCAAAGATCAATAAATCAGCGTGATTAATAGARTGAAATTATAATAATAAGAAAGACAAGCGTTTAAGTAATTTAATATGGTAGATATTTGGGAAAGATATTGCTTGAAACTTTTTGGAACTTTTAATCCCCGTGTAATTGTGAAGAACTTGCCACTTTGTTTTTTAATTSGAGCAATTTATCTTTTGAGAGGTGAAGTGCAAAAAAGACAAATAACTGAGAAAATTAAGGCATACAAAGAAAAAGGATGAGGTCAAAAGTGAAAATAYACGAAAGGACTAAAATGAAATTTCCAACTTATAAGTTCAACGCGTTGKGTATGGAATGACTCCATTGAGTGTACAGGTCTGRAGTGMTTCCTATTATTAAAATAGAATTCTCAAATCCCCATAACATTCACAGCATTTCTTAAATTTATATTTTTTGACAATTGCATAGTAAAATAGATAATTCATTGGAATTGTTATTGATATTCCATCTTCATTCAATTCCTTAATACCATTGTCTCCATTAATAGTCCTTATTTTTTTTTTGGCTTAAAAAGTATTTTTATATTATTATAAATATTAATTAACGCAAAGGTTATTTTTTTCACAAAATTAAAACTGCATAAATTGTTCTAAATAAATATATTTGTCAATTCCAAAAACCATAAGTTGGTAAAAGAAAAACAAAGCACATAGGAAATAGTTTATTTTAAATAATAAGTTAAAAAAYACTGCTTCCAAACAACGAAGAATGTAGCTATATTGAATTTCAATGAGATTGATTGAATAGATTTCTAACGTAGAAATGAGAAGACTAAAATGTATAATCATCCAAGGTACTTATCAATCAAGACATGCGTTCTACTTTCAAATCCAGCTGACGTAATAATTTAAACAAAGCTCTCAATTTRTATTTGGGCATTAACACATTGGATCTTTATTTAAAGCCATTTACCAGATAATATACTAAATTTTCATACATTTATTTGATCTACATGAAATGAATTCTGAGTTGTTATACATTCAMTATGTGCCAACAAAAAAAGTGTTCGACTCCCTATTTGATAACGTTAATTCAATATTTAAAATTGAATCGAGTGCTTTTTAGATTAATATATTTGATAATATATTTTACAATATTATTTATCTTTTAAATCCTTTTATAAATTATAAGTGATAAGATTTTGATGTATTACTTATCACTAGATATCTTTATTTACATGGGTTTAACAAATCTTTGTCTATTAAAGAGAATTAACCATATCTTCTCTTCTATCTTCAGAAACAATCGCATAAACTTATGAATTTTTTTTAAAACTTATAAATTTAAAAGAAAAAAAGGATAAAATTATTAAAAAGCCAATAATATGAGGGTCTGTTAAATTAATTATCAAGCAATTAAGATAATCTAAAATGTATATTTAGATATTATAAAATAAATTTTCGACCTTAAAAAAATACTACTACTCATCAATTGAGACTAATTTTATCAAATGGGCCGATAAGTCATAATATATATATATTTATAAAATTTTAACAAAATTCCTAAATTTGAAGGGCCTTAAAAATGAAACAAAAGCTCTCTTACTTACCATAAAAAGAAAAGCCCTCATTCCTTTCCTACCCTTTTTCTCTCTGACCCTCTTTTTTATTATTTTTTCTTTTATCACTCTACAAATATAGTACACACACATCATATTAGGGGRATCAAGAACACGGCAGATCGCTCATCCTCTCACCAGATCTAAGCAACCTTTTCGTTTTCATCTCTATCCTTAACCTCTTTCTTCTTAAATTACACTTATTTTTCTTTATCTCCTTTTCTCTTCTGAGTAAATTTATGTATACAAATACACACTTATAGAAATTTAGACAGATATGAATTTTCACAGCCTTTCTGTTTTTATAGCAGAATGAATCTTTTTCAAATTTAGAATTCTGGGTCATTCTTTTTTAGTTTCTTTTTTTCTTTTTTTTTGGTCGGGTGGTGTCAAATTTTGCAGATTTTGATTTTCGGAAAAGGGAATGCAGAGGGAGAGGAGAGTGAATGGGGTGTCAGGAGTAGGATTTCGACACGATTATAATGATACAAATGGATCCATTGGAATAGCGTCGTCCTCAGCATCATCATGTACACCGTCGAAATATACATCGTCGTCGACCGCTATCGGTGTCGGCGGCGGCGGTGTAGGTGGAGGCTCGAGTTATATAGAACATCCAGTTTCTAAATTCGATACTTTGGCTGGTGTCGCTATAAAATACGGTGTTGAGGTAATTTTAAATCATTATTTTTCGCACATGAGAATCCTAATTTTTGGGTTTGTGGTACTYGATTAGGTGAAAATTTAAGATGCTCAAGGTGAGTGTTTTCTTATTAAAATTTGGGGCATGCTCCATCAATATTTGGAAGATATCAAGAATGAGAGGGTATTTGCTGTTTGGGATCTTTATTTGTTTTTTTTTTTTTTGGGTTATCATTTTTTTCTTCAAAATATGAATTTCGGAAGTCACTAACTTGTTGGGACGGAGAATTTGTTAGTCAAATGAAAATAATACAGTAACAAATAACTACTGCTGAAGTTCTTCCCCTTGTTTTTTGTTTTTGTTTCTTTTTTGAATAATTTCTTTTAAATAAATAAATTTGGTTGAGTTAACTGCTACATAGTAGTTTTAGTTTGAAGAATGACACCTTTTTCGGAGAATGTGCTCGACTTCTATTGATGTGTTAATAATGTGATGTTTCTTAACTAGTATTGAATGATCTGTGGTACATCAGGTAGCTGATATAAAGAGGTTAAATGGCTTGGTTTCGGATCTTCAAATGTTTGCTCTTAAGACACTTCAGATACCACTCCCAGGGAGACATCCGCCATCACCTGTCTTGTCCAATGGTCTGGACAATCAAGGGTATAATGATCCTCATTCTGGTCTTCTTTCTTTGCTCTTGTTCTGTTATATGTTTTTGTTGAGCTTCGCAGTTGAACATTTTATTTGCACTTAGCCGTCAAGGTTATCTGTCTTTTAGCTGCTGTTCTCTTGTACTAATAAATATGTAAAGTCCTTGTTTAATACGCATTTTGTTTTGATTTTTTCTTTTGCAATTAGGATCTTTTTTTCTACGGATATATTTCCTTGTGCAGGATTCTAGATTGGTAGAGCATGTTAGTGTATTGTTACTGGACAGAACCTAATAGCTTGTTAGCTGGCTACAGCTTCATTTCTTTCCATAGAAGATATATAAGTTCTCATAACAGATTATAGGACATTTAATAACTAAGTAATAATACAGACTTTTGGTGCAAATTTGGAATGTGCAATGTTCGATTTAATCCAATTTACTCTAGCGTATGTGAGGGCTTGAAATATTCCTAAATGGATTGAAGAAAGCCCTTTAACCTATAAATATGATACTCAAATTTCATTGGACCCTGTTCTTAATTGCTTAAAGTGATAGGCTTTTAGCTTATTTATTTATTTGTTTAAATTTTAAGCTAGAAGCTGTATTTAGCTGTTCACACTTGCTTTTTCGCCTTATGCATTTCTTTTAGTTAACTTATGATTTTAGCTTAAGAAAAGATGGACGAAGTTGTTTTGAAGAAGTTACCTTGAAAGTGCACTTAAATACTGCTTTTGCTTAATATGAACGTTATCTTAATTACTCTCACAGTTTTTTCTAAAGCCTCTTTTAGCAACTTAAAAAAAAAAAAAAAAAACTTTAGCGACCAAGAACAGGCCATTCATGCATTGTATAAGATCTCTTAGTAAATGCAAATCTACTTATTGCCGGAAAAGGAATTYTATGCTAAACTTCCATGATTGCTTTAAATACTTGCGTCATACTTTATAGGTATAATGGTGTGATTGGATTGTGAATTGGAGTGTTGTTGCCAGCAGGTGTTTAGTCAATGTTTTTGTTTTAGGATGCTGCTTATTGGTCCACATGTTGGTTCGCTGTGCTGTCCCACATTTCAAGGAACACCTGTGAGAATTGTCAGTTGTTGTCTGCCTATGAGCATACGAGCTAGCTAAAAWGATAACTATATTATGCTTGTATCATGGTAAGCAGAAAAGCAAAAAGTTTCCCTTTGGTAACTGAACGTGCTAATAGCCTCTATGAGGTTTTGAGYCACCATATCATTTTTAACAAGAAAATCATGCATTTGTTCTGAAGAATAAGGACTCTGAGCAAGTGCATTCAATAACAACCTTTTAGGTGCAAGCAGTTCCTTGAATGTGGCTATATACAGAGATTATTCCTTATGCTCAGCTCCACATTAGAGGTGGTGTGGCAAAACCTGAAGCCAGTACTGAATTTCGCAAACATGTTCTCTAATAGCATCATCTGGATAACTAGTATTTCAAATCAATAGTTGATAAAAGAAAGGGAGAAATTGAAAGTTCAAATGAGGGAAATTCAGGTCAATCCATCTAACTTAAGTAAACTATTTTGAAGCGGAACATAATGTAAAACTGCCCCAAAAAAAAAAAAAAAAAAAAAAAGGAGAGATTGTTAAAATTGGAAAAAGGATAGCAAAGATGAATAAAAGGCGATGAGTATGTAATAGTAGAGTCATATCCATCTTAATTTCACCTTCAATCTATTCTTTCGCTTGGCTCGGATTGTAAGTGTATGAGGACTGTCTCAAGAGTACGTCAAATTGATTGGCAAAGTGCTTCTTTTGTAATGTTGAATGCCCAGAGCCAGGATTAGGTGGTGTAATCTTTTAGTTGATYGTAAAAGTGAAGGTGGATAGTGGTTTACTAGAATTAATAGTTTCTCTTGTTTACTGTAGGTTGACGARTTAGGGGATAGGTTTGTTACTTTCAGTACAATTAGATGGATGATTGTCAGTTGTGATTGGTGATGGTGGCAGGACAGTTGAGCTTGTCGGAGGCTGACAAGTAGTCACAGTCAGAGTTGAGGGTTAATTGCTTTCAACTCATTAGGGACTTCTGAGAAATGTGAATCTAGACTTTTAATGTTTCATGTTTCTTAAACCCGTTTCGTTCTGTGTATGGTAAATATACTTATATTTGAACTCAAAATTAGCAGTTTGTGTCKTTTTCTCTTTACATCCTTTGATTTCTTCTGACATACTYAACAAAGTTCATGKTGGGCTTGTGGGGAACTTCTTTTGCAGGCCTAGTAGCAGTGAAAGGAGCCCATCCAGCCGGAGACACTCGGATTTATTTGATTCATTTCAATCACTCAAATTGAAGCCTTCACCTAAGCGGGAAGTCTCTCCAGCCATGAACAGTCTGCAAGGTTATTATCGTCTTAAACCAGCAAATGGAAGATCTCCATCAGAAGGCTTTGAAATGGCTGTATATCGGAAAGAAGGAGCTCATTACTTGGAGGATGGGCCTTTTGGCAGAGCCTCTGCTCTTTCCACCCCTCCACGTCTACATAGGAAATCTAGAAGTGTAGCTAATGATCTTATGTCAGAGAACGGTGATCTGTGTGATAATGGGTCTGCTCAAGATGCTGGAGATAGCAACACCAAAAAATGGATGGAAAAATTGCTGGTGAGAAGGCGTCAGAAGTCTGAAGCAGACTTTTCCCGAACCCCGGAATTGTTGCTGAAGGAGGAAACAAACAATGGTGGTGGGTTTTCAACGATTACAGGGAAAGGCTTGGCTTTGAGACCCAAGTCGGCTAACCGAATTGTCTCAGGAGCTGATCCTGAAGCAGGTTCTCCAAACCCCATTCCTGTTGGTTTAGGGGATTCCTTCATAACTGAGAGTATAAATGGAGTAAGGAAATCGCCAAGCGCTTCAAGTTTGCAAGATTCAGATTGTAGCGCACTAGCATCCCTTTGGCCGTTGAGTCTCAAGCCGGATTTGCAAGCCTTCTCCACTGCAGCCATTACCAAACCAATCTTTGATGGCCTASCCAAGCCCATAAGCGGTAGAAAAACAAAGGCTGCACTTGATTAAAGAATTCCTTATTCATGTCCGAGGATGATTTTTCTTTTTACATTTTGTTCAGGCATCCATAATTGTTGTAGAGATATAGAAAAGGAAAAATAGAAATAAAGCACTATGTGGTAATTGGATGATTACAACGTTTATTTTTGGCTCAAGGAGGCTTGCATTTCCTAAACGGGGGTTCGGATTAATCATTAGGACTTGAGATTTAGTTATCAGCAGAAAGGCTTCAGTGCYGACCGTGCTTGTAGCATAATTTTGCTATAGCATGTTTTAAGCACAGTGGAATGATATAGAGTTATGTATATTAATAGTTAGATCTGCTCAATGGAAATTAGAGGGGATGATCATAATATTGTTTATATATGTATTTATAAATTCATTTGCTCTGATATTTTCTTTCCAGTTTCATTATTGTGTCATGGTATCTTTCTATATCATTAAGATTATTAAGATTTTGCTACAGTGATACTGCTGTATGTATTGCTTCGTTCACTTGAGTTTTTAGCTTTTTGTTTTTTCTTGGCCTTCTGCTTGCCCTCTCTAGCACCCGGACTTGTTTGGTTGTCTCTTGCTCAAGAATATCAGATTTTCACTTCTTTTTTCTTGCTAGGCCTGTTTCAAATGAAGAACTGAAGCAAGATAATGGAGTACCTTTTAAGGACAGCGTTTTCCAAGAAAATAGTGGACTATCGCGTGAGAGATAGACCATTTTTGGGCTTTTCTGTCGTCTTTTACGGGAAACGCAAAGGTCATTGTTGCTCAAAGAAGGCAAAGTTCAAACTTGCAAGAGCTGATTTGGTTTGGTTTGATGTGATGGTGCAAAATACGCCAAATATAGGGTTTTTTTTTTTCAGAAAATAAGCATTTTTTTAGAAATGACGCTCACAATGAATTGTATTATAGAAATATTAATGGAGTCAATGCATTTAGTTAATGCGTTTGAAAAATACCACCGCATTTCCCGAATGAATTAGATCTAACGTACAAACTTGCGCATTAATGGAGTACGTTGGTATTAATCCTCCGCATTTCAACAATGCCTTGGTCTTTTTTTAGAAATGACGCTCACAATGAATTGTATTATAGAATATTAATGGAGTCAATGCATTTGCTTAATGCGTTTGAAAAATACCACCGCATTTCCCGAATGAGTTAGATCTAACGTACAAACTTGCGCATTAAAGGAGTACGTTTGTATTAATCCTCCGCATTTCAACAATGCCTTGTTTTTTTTTTTTTTTTTTTTTTTTTTTTTTTTTTTTTTTTTTTACTGCCATCGCATTTATAAAATGCGACTGAGAAAAAACTTATCAAAAACAATACTCGTTTTCACTTCTTCAATTTACCTAATTGAAAACCCTTATCTATAACTTCGATAATATGCAAACCTGATCCTCTGTAAATTCAATTTACCTTCGCTGCTTGTAGCCGTATGTTCGCCGCTCGTTAGCCATCCGTTCGCTGCTTCCTTCGCAGTCCAGATCTTCGAACGCAATGTCGGCCATTTGCAGAAGGTTTAACCTGTCGTTGGCCAGCTCCTTCGCACTGTTTTGAATAACAGCGAATAAATGTATAAACTTGAATATGGTTATTTTAATTGAGTAATTGGCCACCTCCTTCGCACTATTTTAATTTGGTTATTTTAATAGAGTTTTCAGTTGCTTTGCTTYATGCATTCGACATTCTTAAAGCTCCTTATGCATTCTATTGTGAGAATATTATGATGCGTTGATTGTTGCTGTGATTTTGCTTTTAGTTGAAGTTCTACCCTACTTATGATTTCTATTTTACATCTTGGAAGAAGTAGATATGATCTTTCTTCTACAAAGATGCAAAATATGAAAATGGTTGCCCTTCTTCTGTGATTCAAGGTAGAAAATTTACCCATAGGATATGAGAAATGGTTGCCCTTCATTTGCCCTTCTTCTGTTATTCAAGGCAAAATATGAAAWTGAGAGAGCGTGAACAAACTGCCATAGTCAGTAATTAATATACCTATAGGATGAATATKGATAAGATTTCAATTCGATGCTAGTTTTCTCAAAGTTACAGTAGCAATTTAATARCACAAGCTTAAACTCGTAGGAAAAACACTAAAAGAGTTACGATGATCATTACTTAAAAYAGATTTTCCTATTAAACATGATGAAGCAGTACAAACAAAATAGGCAGAAATCATTTGGGCCTGGGAAACTCAATATACAACTATTTTCTTGTCACTGAAGGGTTCCACATAAATAACGCTAGTTGAGTAACCTACTTCACAATACTCGCATTTACACCGATCATAACAGCCCTTTCTTTTCCAAAAATCACCATAACATATCTCCACTATGTGATAAACTTTAATGTAGCAAAATATTCTTATGCTGCACTGAGCATTCATATATCCTGCAAAAGTTAGTGACCACTTTCTCTAGGAAGATCCACATTGCCATGAAATGATTAAAGATCACCAGACTCCCTAAAGCTGTGCCTAAACCCTCTTTCCTTCTGTAATACATAAATACGCTATTTATACAACTAATAAATACAAGTTGCTGCTTGTTAACCAGTTCTTATATCTTCCTTCCACTTTACTTGACCACTTTGTAGTCCTAATCTTCTTTCTCTCTTTTTATCTACTTTCTTTTCTTTTTCTCCCTCAATCAATTAAACTTATTAAATTTAAACAACAGCCCAACTGTATAGCACCCAAAACATGTACATTATCTCAACCATTCATCTCTATGTACTGGGAAAGTCCAATCCCAGCATGACTTATCTAGAGAGGAAAAATATCAGAGTAAAGTCTCTCATCATTAAGTATATTTTTGTTAATTGTTCTTGTATGTTCCCTTAACTACTGGAATGGAAGGTAAAAAGAGAGATTTTCATGTAAGGGAAAAGATATGACACACTAATTTGCTTAAAGAAGTTCTTCTTTTGCCCTTTACCTAAGCAATAAAAACATATCTTGGTTGCTCCATTTACCATTCATGTTCTCAATCGTCTCCCAAAAMGGATAACTTTCCAATCTTTGATATGTTTATCTTACAGTTGACATGCTTAAACCAGCTTTTAGTCTTTCTATGCATGCGCTTAAAATTGATTATGATGTTTTGACTAAAAACTTGGGATTAATTGAACCACTTGTGAGAAAATCAGCTATATGTGATATTAGTGTTTAGCTTAAGGTTGATTAAGTTCACTTATAMGAGAATAAAACTTAGTGATGGATGTAAAGAAGCTGGCCCATTTCATGAGCATAACTGGTACGTGAGTAGTACCATGCTGTGATTGAAGGCAGAAAATTTGTTTCCTAKTTACTTCACCTTCCWAACATATTCAACCTCTAAATGGGGCATAGTATATATTTATCTTTGAATAAATGATGTGTTATAAAGCAGTAAATTCATCATAGGAATATAATGGGTACAGGATGCGGGTCCCATCATAAACTTGGCACAAATTGAGAGTAAAATAAATGAAAAAGTGCACAAATTGAGATTCATGTACTGGTGAAAATAAAATTTGTACAAAACCACAATAAAGTGCATCATCAACTTGGCACAACTTAAAAGATAATTAAAAAAAAAATTTGCATTGAGTACTACTTGACAAGAGAAATATCAGTTGAAAGAGAGTTACGAGTAATATCATATAAATTAGAGAAAACCCAATATGAATACATAGATAAAATTGAGATCCTATGTAGTTATTAGTTATTACTTATTACTTTCATAGTCATTTAGTTGTTACTTTCATACTTATGATTACTTTTGCAATGAGATATTAAATATGATGTTCACAATTTTATTAATAGATGGAACGAGTTCCTCTAGATATTCATCCGAGCCCATTAGATACGTCGTTGCTGTCTGGATAAGGACAATATAGGTCTAACTTTATATGTGTCGGGGATGAGCCATCCGTATTTAGAGGGTTACAACATAGGATTCATGTAGGTCAGTTTTGGTCAGCTTATGGTGTTTCCGACCTACGTGTTAGGGATGTCATAGATGTTGTCGAGTTTCAGGGCATTTGTAGATTAGGGAATATGACTGTTGATCACACCCTTTATCACCGCTATGGTTGAGCGATGGCGGTTGGAGASACACGCATTTCATCTATCCACTGGGGAGGCCATAGTGACACTACAAGACGTTTCTGTGTTGATGGGATTGAGGGTTGATGGTAACCCCATCATAGGCGACCTTGCTACGAATAATTTGTGAAGGTGGGAGGTTCTCTGTGTGTCTAGACTTGATTTTCGGTTGCAACCCAACAATATTGAAGGCAACAAGCTTATGGCAAGTGCAATAGAGGCACACTTGCAGACTCCACTTGYAGACGATGCYACTRATGATGATGTCGATCAGGCTCTGTGCATTATCATGTTGTTGTTTGGCRGATTATTTTTCTCYGATAAATCGAACAAGTTTATTCAGCTTCGATTTCTGCACTAGCTCAATGATCTTTGCAGGAGTGGGCAGTTGAGYTGGGGGAGTGCTGTTCTAGCCCACATGTATTGATCTTTATGCGATGCAGCATTAGGTTCGAATAGAGAGATTTGTGGTGCGATGGTCTTGGTACAGATAAACTTTTAGAAAGGTAATTGCTTAACTTATAAACATATTAAATTTGTTCAAATGATTTTAATCACTGACCATCCCTTATTGATACTTTGTATTTTTAGCTATGGGTGTATGAGCACCTTCCTACTCTACGCCCAGTTCGTTTCCAGCCACTTCCTGTATTGTTGGATCTTACTCCATACGGAGCGAGGTRGAAATGAAATTTGCATTGGACGCTGTGGAATCGGCCTTTCGATCTAAATGCGTTATATTTTTTACTTTTTCACTTTCCATGAAGCCGCCACACATTTGCCATATGCGTGATTTTTGCACTTTTACACTTTTCATAAAGCCGCCACGCATTTACCAAATGCGTGGTTTTTTTACTTTTTTGCTCTATATAAGACCGGTGAATTTGCCTTTCTGTAGAAGTTGATTTCCTCCCCAGCTTATCTCCATATAAATTGAGGGTATATTTTTTTAGTTTTTTATTGTTCCAATAAGCATGAAAGTATGTTTTTTTAATTTTTTATTGTTAAAATAAGCATTGAATGTATGTTTTTTTAGTTTTTTATTATTACAATAAGCATCTAATTAATTATTGAGACACGTGCAGTTTATTTTGGCTTGATGTTGTTGAGTTAATTTTTTTTTAATTTAATAATCATGATGTTGTTGAGATGTTTAAATTATGATGTTTAAATTGAGATGTTATTTTGACTTGATGTTGTTGAGATGTTTAAATTTATCATCATCCATATATTGTAAAACTAATACGTTGCTAGATTATATTTGAATAGGATTTGAGACAATGTCTTTCGGACAACCATTCATAGTATATTTGCATTGGGATTGTAAGACAGGGCTTGATCMGAGAGGTTCTCATTGCATTGACGGACCTATATAAAAGAGTTGGACAATAYGATGGCTGAGATGAAGCTTGGTTTGAGATTTCTCATTGCATTGACGGACATATACAAAAGAGCTGCATAATACGACAACCTGTTTCGTACTCAAAGTTGTGTAGAAAAATTTGTATTTACAAAATTTTAATCCCGAAAGATATTACTTTGGGTTCATCTATCGTATGCTTTTAATTTATAATGGAGAAGTTCATTTCCAACTCTCCAGTATTTCAGATGATGATGACTTACAAGTGTTATGGGCGATGCCCAATGTAGCACGACCATATTGGATAAGCTACTTGTTAAATTTAATGAAATAAAACCAAGCCAGAAAATGTGCTGCAGTCGTAGACAAATTCGGTGCCCGAACTGATATATTCAGCAAGTATTCCGAAATAAACTGACCTATTAGGATTTGCCATGGGCGCATATATGGCATTACTGATGAACCAGTAGCCAAACATCCTTAACTTTTCATTTCCTGAAGTACTTGAAGGTGAAACTAAACCTTCATTTAATTCACATCTCCACATGTTTGCTCAATCAGGATTGTCAAGTGCAGCAAAGGAAGGTATTTCAAACGTTCTTGCACAAATAAATTGTAAAAATTATGTCGAGATGAATGCTAATGCAGTTTGTGATGAGCATGTAGATACAACTGAAGTGGATGATTTAACACCGAGCCTGAGGATGTAGACATTTTGGATGGAGGCGGTGATAATGGTGAAGATGTTGCTAGAGTTCCTACACATCCAAACATGCCTAGTTCATCGTAAGGAGTTGCTGGAGGCAGAAGATGGTTTGTGTTTCCGATTACACTTCTTTCAGAGCATTTTAAAATATGAGTTCGGGAGAACAACAAGATGATTTCGTTGATGCTAGCGGCACCCGTCCTGATATGTGGTCAAGTAGTGATTTCGACATTCGATTGCACATGAGATTTGAGATAAGCAGCAACTTGTCGAGCTATGATTAGTTGGTCTATCAGAATGTGTTGTGAGTACAAAGGCAATAGAAGTAAAAGTAAGAAATGGGTAACATCGTGTAAAAATTCAACAGATGAAAATCATGTCCATGGTACATTAGAACTACACATAGAACTACTCATGGCCAATGGAAGATCACTATATTACAGTTTGAACACACATATCTTGTTCGTTCAAAACAACACTTACGGGAATTCTATTGCTCAGTAAGTTGCTTATGATTATTTTTTTGTATTTCTTATTCATTTATAATTGCATTTGCCAAATTATTTAATGTTTGTCTTTTTACTTATCATTACAACAGGTACATTGCATGACAAATAACCTATCTGATTATAGATAATTAAAAACGCATGTCAAGGTTATTCAGCAAGAGGTGATGAAGTTACTTATAAAAAGGTATGGAATACACTAAAATAATGTATCGAGTTATTATTTGGGTCTTGAGTATTTAAATTCTCGATTCTTCCTCGCTATGTTGAAGCATTATCAGAAACAAACTCGAGTATAATTTTCAAGTGGAAACATAATACTAAAGTGGTTAAAATTTTCAAATTTGTCTTCTGGACGTTCAAGCCCGAAGTTCTTGGATTCACTTATTGTAGGCCAGTAATATCTGTTGATGAAATGCACTTAAGGGGCAAATACAAAGGTATGCTATTGATTGCAAGTTCATGGGACGCTAACAATTATATTTTTTCACTTGTCTATGCCATTGTTGACAAAGAATCTATGAAAAATTGGGGGTGATTTATACAATTGTTGCATTTTCATATCATCAAAGATATATTTGTCTGTYTAATCTTGAATAGACATCATGATATTTTRAGCATAGTTGCAYAAAGTCGAGACTGRCAGGAACCAAAGGCTATCCATAGATTCTGTCTCTGTYATATCCGTGCTTACTTGGATATCACTTTTAAGAACAGTATGTTGAGAATTAATGTATCAGGCTGGAAATATACCAAAAGTGCAAAAGTTTGATATGTATATGAAAGAGATAAGAAAATGAAATCAGACAGCATATAATTGGTTGATGAACATTGCTTTTGACAAATAGGCTCTACCGCATGATGGGCGGCACAAGTTAGGAGTTTTAACAATTAGCTTGTTTGAATATGAATAATGTTAAAAAAACACGTGCACTTCTACTAAWGATATTGATTGATATGAGCTTTAGAAAACTTGTTGATTACTTTCACATGTACCAAGATGAGGTCAATCAATGCTGATATCTATTTCCATCTAAAATACAAAAGATTTACATTGATCTCAAAAGCAAGATAAGGATGCATTCAGTCACCCAATACAATATACAAGCCAGTTTATTTGGTGTCACTACTCTATGGAGACAAGATCGAAGGGATAACTATATTTACTCGGAGCGAAAATACATTTAATTGTCAGAAGTGACGTTTATTCGAAAGATCATGTTCCCATGTGTTTTTTGTATGTCAAAAAATAGGTTGAAAAGCTGCCAATTTATTCAGTGAATTTTACTCCAAAGACAATTAGTAGAAACACATACAGTTGTAATTTCCATCCGATTGGAAATAAGTCAACTTAGAAGCCTGCATATTTTATCTTCAAATATAATGAAGAATTTACGAAGGATTACAATCACCCGAGACGGACATATTATCAAAATATGTGAAGAATGGATTTTGCAACCCTGATTCTTCCTCAAAATGTTCAAACTGCCATCAATTCGATTATAATAGGCAAAATTATAAAAATAATAATAAATTTAAATTCTCATCATTATTCAAAAGACGGACATAGTTTAAAAATTACTATAATATAAATGAACATTTATATAATCTTTTCACTTCAAATATTGATCTTATATAGTGTTACCTTTTGCTTCAAATTTAATTCAACAAAACATACCATTCTCTTGATTATGTCATTTACATTTTCGTAATATAATAACAAAAAATTTGTACATATTTTTTTTTATTGATCATTGCAGTCGTTCATTTTACATGTGTTAAGATATTGCTTGGGACACATAAAGAGTTAATATTACTTTGTATTTCGTGTTTTGATATTTTAAATTGTATTATGTTGAAAATCTCATGAGTTGTGTCATATATAAATATGACATTTCAGTGGCATTACAAGTATTTAAAAATACACATTAATTTCATAAAATTTGAAAACCGTGAATTCCAACTCATTCGATTAATGCTATAGAGCAATGCATTTACTCATGCAATAAAACCCAACATATTCCATGAATGCGTCAAGTACTTTCTAAGGTATTAAGCAAATGCGTTAGTTCTAGTGATGTCAATATTTTATCCATCATGGACGTCCCCTTTCTGAAGGACGTAATCATAATGATGCAATAATAAGGTTGTTAATATTGTACATTAATCATGATATGATACAATACTCGTTGGAAAACAAATCCAGTTGGAAGCCCACATCTATCTCGTTCGTACTTGTAAGCAAAACCGAAGCATATGATATATGTGAAGACGATCAAATGAGAGCAGTACTGCGTGCCTTAACATCTTGTATTTTGATTCCATAAACCAAAAGATCTAAAAGAGTACAAGGTTATGATGCAAAACCAGCTTCATCGGCCATCCTCCTTCCTCCCTTTGTCTCGAGGGCAAGTGAGCCATCCGCTTCACAAGGAAGAAATTTGAACAGTATAACAAAGGTTTATAGGTGCTTTAATTTTCGTTAAATAGTTTTTTAATTGGCAAATCATAGTGCAAATTTCCATATGGGCACCGCATGTGCCTTTCCCTTCATAAGTTGGTTTTTATCAAACAAAGCAACCCAGCCAATCTCATCTACATTAACACCTTRGGAAACGATTGATATGGTACAAATTCCAAAGCATTATTTAAAAAGAGACAAAAACGAGACTTTGTTAGATTATACCTCTCAGACTACAAGAGTAACACAAAAGAACAAAGACAGAATAGACCTCAAGAGGCGAACAAGCTGTGGAAAACAAATTATGCATACTRTGTATCTATTTCATGGCCAAATGTCCAACGACTTTGAAGTAGTCATGAATGGCATAGATGATATGTGTGCTGAAATATTTACGCTGTGGAAGTAAGGCCTTGGCTACCACAATGCACCGTGATAATGTACAAAGCCATCTTTAGYCTTAACACCTATCTGTACTTCATTACACATACAAACGYGTTCTCCAAGTCACAAAGCACCGATCATCAGTCCCTACAATTTCCTGCAGAAAACAGATGATCCGAGGGTACTGCCTCCTACTCTTGCTTCATTTGCAGTATGAGGATAATATTCCAACACTGTCCCCTTTTCAATGAAGGCTACCCCCATACATCATCAAACATGTTCCAGTGGCAATAGCACCATCACCTTGCCAACAACAAACAATCAGATAGGTATGGATAGTATCGGAGATAGCAATCACCGCACTAGTACTTTCTCCTTGCCTTGTTGTCTTCTCAATCTCAACCAAACCAGTTACGAAACAAAGTGCAACCAAAGACTAAACCCTGCATCCACGCAACCTACCACTACAAAATCCAAAAAGGATGACCAATCTGCAGGAGTGTTTCAGCTTGTGTTACTGGCCATATGATAATACTGGCTATGCATGGAGACCATCATTCTGGTCCTTGTTTAGAGATTTAAAGCCTTCTCCATGCACTACATCTAGGTTTATAAACTACACAGGAGAAAATTGTCTGCAATGTGGTGCAACTTCCCTAAATGAGGTTAGGGCAGTTGAACTCTTCAACTTAGGGGAAAGTATTTACTACCGAAGTCCAAGTACTCTTAACACCAAACAAAAAGAAAGTAAGATCCACTCTATTAAATAGAAAAYACGTGTTCCACAATGACTAACTAAAACCTCCTCTCACCCTTAAAAAGGTGAAAAAATAATATAGGAACTGGCATCCTGATCCCAACAGGAAGGGCAAACAGAAAATCCGAAACTGACTGCCCAAGGCTTACTAATTAAGGGTTTATCCTTTCTAGCAACCACCTTCAAGATAAATATAAGATAGTCCTGACTTTCTAACATCGAACCATAAAGTTTCTTACAAATCCACCACTTTTGTAAAGAAAAAATAAATACATCTCACTTTTCCATCGAACAACTCTGCTCAGAATSTAAGTGCACTTGGAAGTAAAAGCAAAGAAATAAAGAACACTTCTAAATGTTAAACACTCAGCAAAATGCAATATCACCAACAATGAAAACACTAATTCTTCAAGTGATAAAAATCTAATAGATATGTGATTATGTGGAACTACGCTGGAAAGTTAAACGCGGAAAAAAAATCAGACGACTAAAACTTGTGAAAGAGACAAGGACCACTATCTTGAGAGCAAAAATGCAGTAATAGATAGAATTCATTCTCAGTCCTTTCCAGGGAAAAATGTTAGCTACAGTAAATACAATGGGGTGGTATGGATTCATGGTGAGGGACATAATCTTGCATCGGTTCTTGGTTTCTTGCAACAGCTCCTGCAAGGAAGCCCATCAGGCTAATGCTCTCTGTATACCCGCTCTACAGTTTAGTCAAAGAAGGACCATAAAGATTTCAATCAGCTACATCCTGTATTCCGTTATTGTCTATGATATATTTATTTTAGTAGTTACATGTTCCATTATTGACGGAAGCCATCTAAAGCTCATTCAATAATGATACAACATTGCATCTCTGTTTCTATTGGCTATAATACTGTGTCAAATGGTCTCTCAACTTCAGTTTGAGAATGAATAACCATGCCAATAAAGCAACTATGGTCCTTCCAACTTATTGGGAGCATGAGTAGTACATATCTACCACTCTCAAAAACCAAAAGTTAAAAGTGAGCAGGAAGAGCCCAAGAGGGTCATCATTTTAAAAGATTGACACAGGGCAACAGTAAGAAGTCCATATAGATTATGATAAACAGCAGAAAATACCAAACATGCATACACGCACAGAGCACCTATTGAGATCAGGTTTACCATAATAAAGAGGCAAAAAAGGAATATTCACTGAAGCAATAATATGAAATCGGAGCACAAGATTTTCAACAATCTGCTCAACTCATTTTGCAGAGAAATTTTGGAAAACTACTCTTAGATATGCACCATACATCAGCTACATGAAAACAGTGCTTAACATCATTCAAATAAGCTTGTATTCTGCAGAGTTCAGAAAGTCCACCAGAAACTAATCAGAAGCCACTCTAGGGCCTCAACCTTCCTTTTTGTCTAGTTTTCCATTTCTTGGCAGCTAGTCATCAAAACTCGCAGCAATTTTATTTTGTTTTTATTTTTTTCCCTTTCCCTTTTCTCTTTTCGTTTTTTTTTTTTTTTTKCCCCCCCCGTTTGGGATCAATATCCTTCCCTTCCAAATTTAGCAGAAGCACTTGCAAATACAACATTTCAAGAGTTCAAAGAAATCCAGCAAAATAAATGAAAACCAAATTTAGCTACGCAAAGGGCGAAAAAAATCAGCGGATTTTTATGGGAAAAAATTGATCATCTAACGAATTTGTGAATATCTCAGTCARTTAAAGTATTTTCACATGCCAAATATACCATTAACGCGTACATAGACATTTTCCTATATTCACAATGCCAAAACAGCTCCAGTAATATGCTCTAGTATACAGTAAAAAGTTGGGAAAATATATTTGTTAATGCTATACTAAATCTGTGATTATAAATAACTACAGACTCCTTTAAGCACATGAGACAACAGTACAGTTTAGCTCCATTCTTTTATTTAGAGAAAGACCTCCCCCATCCCCCCAAAGGAGGCATTTGGAATCTGCTTGAAAACTATAACCACTACTATTCTGGAAGGATAATAATGTCTCAGCTCAAACTATTTCTTCATATAATTACCTCAAAATCGTGAAGCAGATTAATCTGCCCAGGATATTTAGATGTTATTCGATGACAAATTACCCCCAAATCTGCAGRATAAATGCCTTGCAGTAACCTGTCAGAATTAAAAATTCAAACATACCGTGTCATTAGTAGTGGAGGGAAAAATATCAGATGAGAGAAAAATATACAGCTACTTATGCATGCATATGACAAAAAGGTCTGAACCCATGTTGTGTGCTTAGTAGCCTGAGGGGAAGTGGAGCATGCATACAGAAAGGGAGACCTATACAAGAGCTATATCAAGTTCAAATAATGAAAATAAAGTCAGAAATATAATCAGAAATATAATTCAACGAAGGTACTTCATCATGCAACAATAAAAATAGCAATAGAAAGTCCCACGAGAGAATGCTTCACGGACACAATTTACTAACAAGATATGCTAATCACTGACACCATCTTTCATCCAGTGGGAAATCTTAAAAAAAAAATGGCTAGAAAAGGAAGTGATGATCCTTTACAGAAAATACTAAAGCTATTCAACTATGATAAGAATAAAGAAGCAACAGCCCCACATATTTTTCCTTCTCTTCAACTGCAGAAATGGTTAATCACATGTTTCTCACTATCACTTCAATAATACTCACTTTCAGCTTTTCTTAATGTCCCTAATCAATCAAACTATAACAGACATTTAAAAGGGAGTGAAGACATGCATTGTTCATTCAACCCTACATACAAATGTGTGAAGATGATAACCAAAAGAAGAGAAAGAAAAGCATCATAAAAGCATAAAACTCAACGGAAAGCATCATCGAATTAACAAATCAATGATAAAGCATTCCTCATAACAAGTTTAAGTTTCTACAAAGCAAGTTTGAAATGAAATTTGCTATGCAGTTCAATAAATTYAGAATGGAACGGGAGACAAATAAATATAGACTTCCAAACCCAAAWTAGAAAATTTTCATAGGCACACATAAGGACAAGTGATACAGAAATTCTGATTTCAAATCAATTAACCGCTGAAATAAGTGACAACCAAAAGGAATTTACAAATACTAGAGATTAAGCATGCCCAGAAAGAAAGGACCAACATTTCAGTCTCACCTAGTTCAAATAACTGAAACTCTAACTATTGCAGGTATCATAATGCAACAAATGAATCCTTTCTGGAGTTCAAACAAAAACCATAGGATTCTTTGCCTCTTGCCCTCTACCTTAAGGTCACTTTTCAGCAATTAGGGCTCAAAGAGTTCCAACTTTCTCCGAGAAGATACAGCTATAACATGAAAATTAGGAATCAATTTTTCCATAGATAATACAAAGTTCTAAACTGATTCCTACCAGCATTACACAATATTTCACACAACATCAATGGATCGTCTAATTCATAGATGCTAATTTTTGTTCTTAGATAAAAAAAACAATCATGCTAATAAAAATTCAATTGTGTCTTGGACAAACCTGATCAATAGCTTCCTTCTCTGTCCTAGTCCCTGGCTACTACTGCATCTGTCTACCCCTGAGATAAAGAGAACTAAACTGCTATTTCATCAGATAATTTCAGCAATTGATTCAAACTAAATTCAAGAAACAGATTACTAGCATAATTTAACTACTCTACTCCCAGAGAAGCTTGATCACTCTTTAAATCTTTGGATGCCTCATACAGAATTTAGTGCTYAAAAGAAATAAGCACATGACAATATGCCTCAATGCTTTGATCTGACCTATAAAGTAGACAGGTCCATCCTAAAGGGAGTGGACTCTTGACTCAGAAAAATATAAAACAAAAAATTGTTTTCTTGATTTTCCAAATCATATCTTCTGAGTTTTCCAATGTCCTCCTTTTCTCTTAACGTTAAATAGCTCCAGCCGTTCATCCACCAACTTTTACCCTGGTTTATTGAAGGTAAATTCATTGAAAGCATGCAACAATACCCAGTTAATTGTTAGACACCACTGAAGTAGCAAGAACAAGGAGTGGCCTCATCTTGATATATGCAGTGGAAATAGCAGAAAAAGATCTAGGGTTAAACAGGATTGTTTGATTGACAAACTAAGGAAAAAGAAATCAAACTTCTTGTGCTATGTAGATGAAAGGATGGGGATTCTTCAAGACCAAGGACAATTAGATTTAGAGGGGCAAGGGGGCAGCTCTGTGAAATAAACAGTAAATTGCTGGGAGAATAAGGAGGAAACTAGAGTTCCAACTAGCACTTTTTAGGACTCATCACCTACAGTGAGTCATATCAAGTTCAGGCACATATCCAGGAAAATGCACAAATAATACTCACAGTGACATTATTCTTCAACATTCAACTGCTTGGAAAGAAACATCACAATAGCATAATTGAAGACCTCAAAACCCTTCCTGAATGTTGATGCTAATACTAACATTAAGATAGAATAAGGACTCCTAAYGAAAAAGAATACTCTTTACTACTCTTGAATAATTAAGTTATSAATTTATAGTAAGACTCGAACACATCTAGATAAGCAATACTGCAAGACTAAATTCCTGCAACTTCCAGAAATTAAGAAAATGAACAAGCTATCCTTGTCAAATAAAAATAACCCTTGAAACAGAATATTTAGAAAATGCCTAAAATAAAGAATTGAAGAGTTGCAACGGCCTGCAAATGATCTAAAGAATTCCAATCCAATGCTTGAGCTACATCCAGCTTTATGCCCTTTCTTCATTACTGTTCGACTGCATTCAACTTTAGATGAATTTTACTTATAAAACCCCAGAATCAGGCCTCTGGACAGGCAAAAAGCAACTTAAGAAAATAGTTGGCATAAATAAGGCGGTATGACTTCAAAGTTAACTGTTATAGTTTAACAGCMTAAAAATGTGAACCAGCAAAAGCTTAGCTGCACATAAAATAAAGTGTTGGCCATAAATTAGTATTTATATGCAAAATTCTCTTCTCATGATGCTAAAGCGTTTAAAAGATGCCAGGCAGCAATCCAAGAAGTGATTTGAGATTGATCTCTTCCTCATCAAGGGAAATTCATTGTACAGAGAACTAAATGGGCCATACCTTAGATGTTGCAAAGAGGTGGCAAAGATTTAGTTGAAATCAGGAAACATGAATTGTGCATATATTATATAGACAAACAAACCAGCGTGCATAATATGGCAATTTCAGCTTCTCAAAGTTCAAATATCCATTTTAAATCCTAGTAAAGTAGAATTGTTTCTACATGGCTTCTCGTCTTTTGGGATTTTTAAGTTTTCATTGCTTAGCTGTCATATGTAATACYTCTACCCCACTCTCCCATTTGTGGCCCACAATTTCTTCTCCTAACAATCTTCAATAAATACATCCACATTAATTTCTATCTTCAATCAATGGCCCACTCCTCAACTTCTCTCATTTTTCTTCCTTGGAGGGCACCAGGTATTAAAATTATCCTACAATGGTTCAACGAGTAAGGCATGTAGGAAAGTAAATCAGGCACGCCATAGGTACAGTAGGGGTGTAAAAACTACAAAGTATTCATGAATATACAAATCTAATACTTATTACAACATGCTGATAAATAATAAAGGCAAATGCAAGCCTTGACAAATAGGTGAGATGTGTTTAAACTGAATGGTCAACAGTCTGATTTACTTTCCAAGATGCTCACTCCTTATATCAGGTAAAAGTAAGTTGTACTAGCAAAACAGCAATATTACTATAGATGCTGGGGGGGGAGCAGTAGATCCAAGAC
>MEJB01000032.1:656701-678882 GCA_001752375.1 Rhazya stricta
ATGATAGCAAATCCTTGTAAACTTGGTTTGCCCAATTTGTCTCTGATATCCTCTCTTTTTTTTTTTTTTTTTTTCCATTTTGTTGCTTTCGGATAAAAAGTTACAAGTTCAACATGTTTGTGGACAAATACAAGATCAAAGTTAAATGCCTCATTTGACTGCATGAAATGGTTTTATGAGAGGGAAGAGGATATAGAGTGGCCAGACCACAATGTTACCTTTTGCTAATCACGCAAAAGTATGACCAGTGAGTCCAAACACATCGAAAGTGAAATGTTTACATTTTCTTTTAAGGAAATTAGACGTTACTAACAGAAAACCCGAAATGGAGGAAGCCCTCATTGTAGTATGAAAGAAATTGTAGTATGAGAAAGTAGTACAAATGGAAGAATTAGCAATTTCACAAGCCTTTTGGTGCTTGTTTGAGCCTATAATTGAGGGTAGTGGAGTTTTATCTCGTTCTCTAAACCAACCATGCACCTTTCAAATATTAAGTACTCAGCCTAGCATTTTGTTCACCTGTTTTTTGATGAATCAGCCTCTCTTTGCAGTAACTGTAATGCCAAGTCATATTGAATATAACTCACTCTCTAAAATATCAAAGAAATTAAGAAGTCCGATAAATTATTATAAAATCTCAAACACAGAATTAACTAAGGGATTATTCTTCCTCGTGTGAATAAGAAAACAAATTGCATCAGCAATCAAATGGTATGCAACAGACGCCCATTTTCAGGCCATATACCAGAGGAGGGCCTTATTACAGTCCTTAGCAAGTTTAAATGATGCTGATAGGAATATTACTAATGTAATTAATGCCAATATGGATTTAAACTTGCTAAGGACTGTAATAAGATGCAATCAGTAATATTCCTATCAGCATCATTTAAACTTGCTATCTGGTCTTAAATGCACCTCATACCAAGTTGCTTTCTTGATCTCTTGCTTTTCTTTCAGATGCAAGGTGGTAAACCTTTTTTTTTTTTGTTTTTCCCCTTTTCTTTTTTGTGGGTTTACTTGTTTATGATCACAAAGTTCTTGTACCAAAAGCATCTTCACATAACAAGTAGTTCCATTTACCTGTCTCCCTTACCACCACCCTCAACAAGACAACATTTAAATACCCCGAAGTTGTTCTAACATCCAACTGTAAGGAGAGATGTCATTTCTATATCTTCTAAGTTGGTTTCACAAGTATTTCCCTACGGAATGCAAAAGTAAACAAATGGGAAGAAAGATAAAAGTCAAATAAAGAGTTCATATCCTTAAAATCCAAGATAATTAGGTAATGGAAGCTGTTGATCCTCCTCTTTTTTGTTTACTAAAAAAAATAATGATAATGTTAGAAGCTAGCGATCTTAAAGATCTATAGAGATTTAGTTAGCTGCTTGAAGGGCAGAATACAAGATAAGTACAAGGCAAATAAGAAAGAAAAGATTTGTACATAATTTCTGTACTTGTAAGAACTGATTTTCGCCAATGAGACATCAAAGAGGGCAAAATATAAGTTAAAAATCACCGGTCAGACTATTCTTAAAACAATTTAGCATTTCAAGTCTTGAAATCTTTACCAGTGTGCTTCTACAAGCAGGAAATATTATGTCATTTTCCCAAAAAAGGGTTTCTTATTTTACCAGCGTATTTTAAAAAATTCTRTACATGGGTGCCATCGCTTGGAGCCATTCAGTAAAGCCCCAGACATCAAAAATAAAATCTGTCCATGAATGCCATATATATATTACCAATACATGTCATACAGATGCACACAAAAACCAAAGAAAAATTAAGTAACAAACGTTTGCAATGCAAAATGTATGGACCTAAGTAACTGCTCACAGAGTTATTAGAGYGAAACTAAACATGTATAACTTCTTGATAGCTCTATAGACGACATAAAAAAGAYAGTGGATAGTCTATCTAGTTTGGAGAGGATAAGATCTTTAAATTCTAACCAATCCTCTATACATAGTCGAATGATACAGGTAAGAATGATTAGAGCCTAATCAGGTAGGAAGAAAAAATGAATACCACAGACCTAGAGTACAATTTCAAGCTGAAAGCTACAAAAAACTGAAAAGGAATTTTTAGAAAATCATCTTCTTTCTACTCTTGCGTGCTGCCCCTCTTGCTTCATTTTTTCTTTTCTTGGGGGAAGGGTGAGGGGAAGGACTAGAGAATGTTGGCACAGGACAAGCAATTGTTTGGTTAGAAAACGTTAACAAGCAAACTCTTTTACTGAACAAGTAGTGGTTTTGGTAATATTGCACTCTATTAGTTGTGGTACACATAAAATGTACAAAAAATGTCCCTCTTTCTCTCCCCCCTCCCTCTTCTGCACAAAGACACCCACACTTTAAAGCTCGTTCCAAGTAGGAGAATATATTAATCTTTTCTTTAGAACTACATGTACACATAGTCATGACAAGGTAATAAATTGCAGCAGATACAAGGAACAAGATGTGAGGAAACAAGAAATCATAGGGGAACAGGGGAAGAAATACTACAGACAAAACTCAAATATGTGTTGGTTCAAAAACCTCTTCTTTAGTCTATTTGGAATAATTACAAAACTTAGTCTACTGAGTAAAATGGCTTACAATTTGAAGTATATGTTTGCGGGTTGCTTTTGTCAGCAAAATTACATTATACACATTCTTGTAAGGGCACCAAAACTTCGCAACACATCATTTTGTTGACATCCAATTGGCAATAAAAAATCCAAGCATTTCTTTTCAAGAGTGCCAAACATAATTCCAGCTTGAATGAGCACCCACAGCCTCTGAAAAAAAAAAAAAAAAAAAAAAAAAAAAAAAAAAGAAAGAGGAGTGAAATTTGATTTTAGAAAGAGAAGAGGGACATTCCAAATTCACAAGTTTTGTTAGCTCATAAGGAAAGGTACTAGACAATCAAGAAATCCCATAAATGCAGGGGAAAAGCTAAATCCTTTAAAATAGTTAAGGAAAATCAATGGAAAATTTCAGAGAGAACTTCAAAGAGCTCCCCAAGGTTGATATCCACCACCAGAGCATGAGAATGAACCATAATAGATAAATCTGAAAACAGGAACGTTGGAGCCAAAAAAGGGGGGTGCGTCTTTGGGGCAGGATGGAATAGCTCTCGGAATAGTTTCCTGCACAAAGGTGTAAGAAATGCAAATGTGCATAAGAAAGAAAACTCACTCGATCCCAAAGGCTTCAAATTAAGCAGGTCTCCAACTGATCGCAGACATGTCTGGTCTGCCTGGAATCATGTGAGAAACACCATGACCTGAGAATTACGAAGTCAAACCTCCAAGGAAGATTGAGATCTAGCAATTACAAAAAGCTTTAATAATTAAAGCAGTTTACTTATACAATCACCTGAACCGGAAGTGCCACCTGGTAATGGGTTTGCAGCAGGGGGTCGGAAACCAGCTGTACCAGCAGAAGGCCTTTCAGGAGGTTGTCTAAAATAACCTGGCACATTAAAAATCATTAGAATCGCCTTTTTGCAGCTCAGAATCCGATGCAATCCCCTAATTAACTCAGGCAGCTTTAGTGCCACACCAACTTGACTCATAACTTGTTTCTCAATGAAATGCTTGTGCATTTGAAAACCATCACCTCATCACCTCCACACATTTAACTACGTATCTACTTCAGAGAGTATCAGTGGACTCTGCTACCCCTTACACTGTTCATGCATCATGGAATCTGCAATGCATCTTCTTATAAACCAACCTTCACCACTTACCACAAATTCCTTCTCRGTGGAAATTTATCAATGATACACCACCTTAATTAACTAAACAGAATTCTATTTGTACTGGATTTTTGCATGAGAATCATAACCAATAAAATCTGACGGACAAACAGTGCCAAGAAGGAAAAACAATTTGCAGACATTGCCCTAATATAAAATGTTCATCAAAATTAATGTTCACCTTTTAAACACAATCCAATCAATTTCAAGCTAACCAGAGAAATTGGRAAAGAGCTATCATCATCTCTCTAGTTACCTAGTTAACATTTCTATCTACTATGGGTGACTGGTCCTTACTTTGATAATAATATCTAAAAGCAAAGACGACAGAATATCCCTCAATTTAGGCAAAGGGAAAAAATTATGGCTTCAAGGAAAATGATTCTAGAAGGTTAAGCCAAGAACTTTATTTTGCGATCTACTTCTAAGTATTGAGAACTGCAGTTGTGAATACAAATTGATAAGAAAAGCTCAACAAAGTGGAGATCCTTAATGTCAAGTTGGAACCCAGAGAAAATGTTATAGGAGGATATAATTATACGCACCATCCTGTACATACGCTGGACCTGAGCATGATCTCATCCCAGGCATCCACATAGCCCGCTGATGATCAACATTGAACTCATTTGGTGGCATCCTCCATCGTTCATCAGGAACAAATGGCCTTGGTCCATCAGCAAAATTAGGCACTGAATATGGTGGAGGATATGGGTGCAGGGGTTGATTTTGAACAGGAGGCCCAGGTTGCTGCCTGATTGCTGCTGCAGGATATGAAAAGTGACTAGATGCATTTTGAGGYGGGGGATTTGGAGGCAATGGCCTTTGAGTGAAAGGCATATTAACAGGCTGGAACTGCTGATTGGATTGAGAAGCTTGAGGGTTTATGTATGTGTCATTATGTCCATATTCCAAAGGCCTAGATGAATTATATCCTGAAGGTTCTCGTGAACAGCCAACTCCAACAGGAACAAAAGAAGGTGCTTGCTGAGGAAAGACTTCATTTGCAGATGCATCCACACCAGGCCCATGAGAAGCATTGCCAGCCAATTGTGGATGAGGATTCCCCTATAAACAAAAGAATTCAAAATGTAACAAATCACATTCCATAACCTGGATAACATAAAGAATGGGCTAGCTAGAAGCCTTACACTAGGTTTCCCACCAACTTCCTGTGCTACAGATGCTGGTTGATAAGTTAAGACTGATGAACTTGATGATGGCAGGGAGCATATATGTTGAGAGACCAGCGACGGCTGAGGTGCTAAAGGTGGAGGTGGGGGTAGCATAGGAGGAGCAATGGGCATTGGAGGAATTGGATGTGGCTGAAACATAGGTGCTGGGGGAGGAGGGGGTGGAGATGGAGATGTTGGAGGWGGTGGAGGTGGAGGTGGAGGTGGAGGTGGTGGATCRGCCGGAGGTGATGGAGGCTGAGAAGTAGGCAAGGGTGGAGTTGCAGGAGGAGAATCTAGAGGGAGTGGCGGAGATCCTTCATCAATAGGAGGCACCTGAACTGATGCTGATTCAAAGCTCCTCATTGAACCTATGTGGCTTTCACCAATACCAGAGGCATCGCCAGTCAAAGATGTCCTTTCATCCTTTTGGTGTCCCGACACATCTTCCATTTCAAGTTCACCATCAACATCTTCTAAGATGTGATGACGCCTCTCATTTGCAGCAATGGTATGATTTTCAGGATCTCCAGAAAGAGGAGTGTGTTCTGAAGGTGATATCTGTAAAACTTCCTTACTAGAAAAAATTGGAAAATCMTCCTCTTCTTCATCATCTTCATGGAAGGCATGGGAAGGAAAAAATCCAGGCAACTGAAAAGTAGCATTGCTGAAAAAACAAAGAGGAATAAAAATGTCACGTGTCAGAAGATAAAATGAATCTGCAAAAATATTAGTAAGACTGTTAACATAAGTAATGCTTTTGTTTGCCACAATTGAGAATTCAAAGAGGCTCAAAGTCTATTGCATCACATGGCAGAAACAGACAGATGTATATATGCAGTACACAGTGACCCGTAAGGCACAAGCAACGCAAACACAAATAGACTGATCTGTAAAACATGACAAACAAAATTGTTACAGAAACCTGAAGGTTAAAATCAATAATCAAAATTCTAGATCAAACAGCAATAACACTAACAATTAGCTATGGATGTCCCATTACTTAACCCCACGAAAAGATGTACAGAAGTGAGGAGCAAGAAATATAAAATCTGAATGTAGAATCACACAAACATAGAGAACGGGTAGCTAAATAAAGCAATGTAAACGTTCTTAGGTGACTTATCTTTCATCTATAGGTAATATTCAAAACTTTGTTAAGCCATCCCTGGCTTCCAAAGTAATTCCACCAACCCAACCTCCACCTTTTTATTCAGTCAGAATACAAAAGCACCAAAAGTGATGGTTCGTCCTTCCTATTATCTGGGCCCCCTAGGAACTGATAGAACTTTGAAGTGAAGTTTAAAACTACAGACTAGCTAAAATCTAACCAGCATTGTAATATCCCCTAGTGTCACAAGTAGCAAGAAAGGAATAAAAAAACAAAAATGATAAAAAGGAGTACCAAAAGATGAATTCAAATRATATTCAATGACATTTGTAATTAATTAATATTGGAAAGCAACTGCATTTCACATAGYTAGTGTCAACTAAAAGAGATTCCTGCATTTTATTCACAAAATATTATTTCCAATAACTATAATAGCCTTATCTTAACCTAGTAACAGACATCAAAAGATTCTCAACCAGGTCCCAGCAGCTAATACAGTTAGCCGTTATGTGGTTCAGAAAACCAAAAGGAAAAAGAAAAAGAAAAAAGAAAAAGAAAAAGAAAATTCAATTAAAGACCAAGGCATTTGAGTAAGATCCAAACCTCCCATATTCATCTACTAGCATGCCTTCCATTTCTCTGATAGGATCATCTATTGCCCGCTCCGCCCGAGATGGGCGTCTAAGGGAAAAGCCAGAAGATGAATCATCATTCAGAAAACCAATATCRTCCATATAACGGCGAAGAAGAGATTCAGGTAAGATTTTCCTCTCAAGCCATAACCGCAAAACCTATGAGAGGTGAGCAGCTTATTCAATTACTCTCCTAGTTCAGAATATTTKCAAAAATAAGGAATAAGATTAATTACCTTAAGACACTGCCGACGATTTTCCCGAGCACCAGATCCAGATGGAGCAGCTGCACCTAAGAGACGAGGTAATGCTGCTTGAACTGCAGGAATATAAGAGGCTCCTGCAATCCCTGAAGAAATATGGAAGAAAGAACCAAACTCAGATAAAATGAATTTCTCACTAACACTACACACTTCTCCAAATCCAAAATAAAAAACTAATTCGATTGCTAGATAAATACAACTTCAAAATGATAGTACAGTTCAAAGCAGTGAAAACTATACCATCAAAAAGAGAAACCTGATATGGAATAAAGTAAGCCCATGCAACCCAACTGTTAGGTTAAATCACTAGCATCGGTCAGGTAATCCTACCTTTATGACTATGAGAGCATTGAGTTATAGAATCTACAAGAAAAAACAAGTCCACTTTCCGATGAAAACTAGGCTCATTCTCCAGTTTCCGAATGAGTAGTTCCACAACCTGCGCAAAAACCACAGGTTAAGATGTTACTTAATTTCAATTCATCCAAACAACAGTAACTATCAATGAAGTAACAACGTCCAACCATTCAATCAACAAGAAAGGTTACATAAACTAAAGGTTTTATTTTATCATGTCATCTTATGATGCAGWAAAAACTAATGGAAGGAAGTACTYGTGGTGGAATTCATGGAACTGCAACGCATTAGGATCATATCGAGTTCTCTTTGTAATGTCCTCCTCCTGTATCTTTAGGACTTTATTTTACTGAAGATTGACTGTACCAAACCATTACTTTCTTGGCGACCAAGAGTGTCTAATTAGATAGAAGTTTAAGATTAAAGAGGTCTGTGTTCAAAATAATCCATACCATTTTGAAGTTTAATTGCTATTGCYTCCAGCAATGTGTTCCCTTTAGGAACCTTGTGCTASCCAGATTAGGCTCTAATTAAAGGTTTTCTAAGGTTGCCCTAAAAGCCAAAGCCAGAACATGTATCAGGACCTTTTTCTTCTGTGCTTCAGCCAGTATCATTCATCACTTTATTAATTGAAGTTATGTTAAAAATTCCATGAACTGTGTATAGGTTCTGTTTCCCCAAGTTCCTATTTAGAAGCCCAGGACTAAGAAATAGTCTTTTTCTACTTACGTACTTTTTTTTTTTTTTGCCCCCCTTTGCTTGCTTTTGTAGTTTGGACTTCCCATGGCACTAAGTTCAGAAAAAAGCCCACATAACTCGTCAGAACATGCAATCAGAGATTTCACATTTAGATACAATATTGAAGGTCATCACTTAATTGGGCTGTAAGCGGGAAAGATGGCGAACTGAACCTTAGTTTAGCTTCCCAGTTTCCTCTACTGAACTTATAGACATCCTGTTATACAAGCATCCTAATAACCCCTGGTTTTTGACAGAGACACCAATCCCTACCCAGCGGAAACAAAATGTATAATGTAGCAATCATCACAGATAAAGATTTGACATACTTTTCCTGTTATATAATGCTCCTAATAATATCTGGTTTTTAACAGAGWCACCAACCCCAGAGAATATCACAGACAAAGACTTGCCATACTTCTAGAAAGTTTTACGTGCTATCAACTTTCATTCAGAGATCTCATGGATCAAAGTCATATCTACTATGATTTTCTTATGCATTTATATAAATAAACAAACAAAAATGGAACCCCTATACTCAAAACCGGAAGCACATGTCAAAGCTATCTGTCACCACAGGCTGGGGGAAGCAGTTTTGACAATAAATAACAAAGCTATATATTATCTTCCAGGGATCTTCTCCAAAGATCAATTGCACTAACCAGGAATTATCTAAATGATAAAAATAAAAAATCAGAGAGTTGCTACAAATCCTATAAATGAAGAAATTTTGTACAACAAGAATAAGAAAACCAGGGTCTGGGTATCTCAGCTTTGCACCCATATAAAGAAGTCAGAGCTCCATAACCAACGATTGTTACCAAGGTATGGACAACATGGTACAGGACAGCTTCTCTACTAAAATGCTTCTTAAAGAACAAGCCTAATAGAAACTGAAAACCTATTCATGCTTCCAACCATATCAGATCTCCTAAAAATCAAAAAGCATAATTTGATTTACAAGAATTTGTAACTGCACTGCAGGCCCAAGGAAATTGAGATATAAACTAGCTTCATAATACTGAATTCTGGAACCTTATTCAACCAATAAAGATCAAACAACAGCTATAGATGCCATTTCAAACCTGTTATTCCATGAAGAAAAATCAAACAAATGGACAACTCACCTCATTGGCAATCCCATATTTTGCACAATCAATAGCAAGACGTGTTGCACGTCCAATACTTTCTTTTGTCCTGGATAATGTCTCTATCATTCCTTCAAAAGCATCACGAGCAACAGCAGCCTCAGTACCACCACTGAGTGATCCCCCAGTGGCATGACGTGCTGAACCAACTCTCCCCTCTTCAAATTCTTCACTATCATGTTGATTAAATGATGAAACTGGAGGAGAGTTTATGGATGAGTGTGAAACAAATGCTTGTGCATCCAGTGCTATGTTGCCGGAGGSCAATGGTTGAGCAAYAGAGGCAGGGTTGGGGCTCACTGCCTGTATATCGGTACTGGAGGCCRTATGAGAATTAGAATTGCCACTGAAATTTTGCAGATGAGCTTGTCTCCTTTTTGCCTGAGCAGCTGCAATCAGATTTTTCATGGACATAGCAGGATCCGAATTTTTTTGATCAATAGCACTCATTTTGTCATCTTTACTAGTTTGTGACCTGTTCATTTTACCAAGCAAAGGAACATAAGATTACTTTAATTTAAAAATTAAAAAAAAAAAATTAACACCTCAGAAGATAAGTGAAAGACTACAATACCTTTCCCCAGGGAAATGCATGTCCATTAGATTTCCTGCTACAAGAGCCGGATCTCTGTTTCTCTCTCCAGAAAACTCAGGCTTGCATCTATCACTTGGTGGTTGATTAACAGATGAGCTCAAGTTATCAGCAGTTGCACCAACACTCTTAGACCCAGACATTGCCTTTCTTTGAGTATTGTTGCCAGGAACCTTCCCAACAAGTTTATTGGCTTTTTGGGTGTCTGCTACTGATTTAGTAGCTGCAATAGGGGACCTCTTAGGAGAGAGAGAAACTGGTTTTGTGTCTTTGGAAGATACTTTTTCAGMGTCCACTTTCCGAGGACTAAAAGAGGCACAACTAGCTRCTGCTTTTCCATGCTCCTCCCCAGCTTGATGAGATTCAGGCACACAAGACTGAATTGACCGGTCACCAGATGGTAACAGTTTCTTCGATGAGCTACCATCAAGTGTAATTGAATCTCTCTTACCCAATGGATCATTATCAGCTCTCGGATTAGAACCTTGACCATGCAAAGGAGCTAAAACCTTTTTTGCAGATCCTCCATGAATTGGAGTCTTTGGCTCTTCTTCTTCCTCATCATCACATAAGCGAACAGCTCTCCGCCGCGATRTATCAGTTTTATGCCCAACAGAACTTCTTGCAATTCGATTTTCAGAACTCAAAGTAGACGAACCAGACATAGCCTCCAATACCCGACGACGACGCTTAGTTGGAGGGAGTACATCTTCATCACCACCAAGAGTAGAATCACTGGTAGTTGACAGCGGTCTAGTACTSAAACGGTTTTCAACTTTTCCCCGCATTATGGTCCTCTTAACATCTGCATTTTCCAATTTATTGTCATGGTTTTGAGAATCAATCTGTCTGCTTGTTTGGAGGGACGCCTTGGTGGCATCATCTGCAACATTTACCTGCTTTGACMTTTTGGCAGGATGTGAGGGTTCATTAGTTTGTGAAGTTTGTTTTCCATGCCCTTGTTTCTTGCTGGAAAGCTCACCCTTGTCGTCTTCAAAACTTTCTTTAGCATCCACCTGAGGCTTCAACCCTACCTCAATTTTCTTCTTATCTTTCAACAATTTTTTGGGCCTTTTGCCACTATCARTATCTAAACCAGATTTCAAGGCATTATGAGATGACTCCTTGGCACCCGAGGCAGTTTTTTCCTGAACATCAGCGCCAGAGGGCTGAGTAGATGCAGAAAGATCAAGRTTACCACCACGGCCATCACTTGGTACTGACTTTGGARCAGATGAGCCACTACTATTATGCATCTCATATGAGCCGTCAAGCCTCCTCTTGGATCCAGAAGCTAGCCTAGGTTTGTGCCCATTTGTTAGGTCCTTCTGCACATCATCTGGATACTCTGAAGGATCAGATGATATTAAAGGTGAACCGCTTCCTTCAACAGCATGAAAATGGGAATTTTCATTATTTTTCAAGCCCCCATTGTGACTCRCACTTTCCTTATGGAAGGATGGACTGCATGGGCTAGACGTTGATACTACCTCCTCCTTTACTGTGTTAGCACCCTTGTTAGAAATCCTACTCCCTCTTTTAGAAGGTATAGTTGGTGATATACCACCGTTTATATCGCCTGGGTCACAAGGTTTTATATCTTGATACTCTGTCTCCCCTTGCCTCAGARAGCAGCGCTCTAACCCAGAACCTTTGGACTCCRAGGACTGATTCACTCCATCATTACCACTTAGATCTGTCACGTTGGCCTTTACAGCATCATCAAGCAATCCATCAGCAGAGAGTGCTGCAGCCCCAAGTTCCTGATCATTGCCATCATCTCTTGGGCCAACAGAATTTTTTTCCTGCAACTGCTCAAATTCTTCACAAATTTCCTTCACCGCCTGGGCAAAGTGTTTAATTGCCTTCCCTCGACGAGCTGACAATCTATTTTTCACCTCAATAGTGAATGCCTCAATATCAGCAGGAGCAACAAAAGCTCTGTCCAAAAAAAAAAAAAAAAAAAAAAAAAAAAAGAATGTTGAACCAAAAATTTCCACAAAGGCCTTGTAGTCTAACCTCAAAGAATGGACACTAAAAACATGTGAAGATAGCAACTATAGAAGAATTTCTGTCACATATATCAGACAACGAAAAGAAATATACTCACATATCTCATTCAGGATCAATTGAAAATGCTCATTTATAAAATAATTCCATAAGGAACTAGTAAAGATTCAGTGGATCATGACATAACTCGGACATAAATGTGGTATCTCTATAAGGAAGTGAATTACACTTACTTGCTTGAGCCCGTCACCCCTTAAATATAGTTCATGAACTACTCATCGAAAAATGAAACAACTTTTCATGTACTAAGCGTCTGCTGCACTATCAAGGACAAAATGAGATGCGGAACAGGTATAGCGCATTATGCCTTTATACTGCACCTTCAAGGACTAAATGAGATGGGGAACAGGTATATGTATATAACCAATGGCAAAAGCTAGAAACCAGTCCCTTCCAATCCCTCCACGCCCCCCAAACCCAATAATCTTTCCTTTCTAAAACTGAAAAAAGATAGGAAAAAAATTCCACTATTCAAGGAAAAAGTTCCCCACAGGGAGGCAGCTCATAATGAAAAAAATAAGTCGTAGCATTTCCACTTTAAACTACTTAGGCTTATATAGTTAAGTTTAACAAATGACAACCAATATCCTGTATATGAATAGACGAATTATTTGGCTTTGTATAGGACATTAAGCAACAGACTGCCATACCATTCTTCACTAATCTCTTGTTTATTACTTCACTAACATCATTTTTTAGTCTTCAATTCTTCATCTTTCTGTAGCCTCACTTAGATGTCCGTCCACTCAAGTTGGCAGGTATGATAACCAAGGAAAGGGCAAAAGTTCAGCTAGTTATACCTCCGCAACTCCRCCATGCCAAGTTAAGCTAAACTAAAGTGTCTAGAGGATGGATAACATTTGAAGGTCTCATGTAATAGAGTATAAGTGACAACAGGTGATAGAATATAAACTTGCACAATACAGCTAATAAACATTCTACAGAAATTGTTATAAGAAAAGCAACACAACCACCACACAGGAGGAGAGAATGGATTGACATGATCACCAATCCAATATCCTTATTAAGTTCATGAGAAACAATCTGATGGCTGATATTCTAGATGTGCTATCAAATGCTTAACAATTATGGCTAGATCCTCGTAAAGGCACCTGGAAAACAACAAAGGGACGTGGTTTTCTATGTTCTTTTAAGGAAAAGCTCATTCCAAGGCATTACAAAAATTGAGCCCACATGTTGGGAAAAGAAAAACTCAGGGTAAATTTCTTATTCTCCATTTGGATTCTTTTGATCTCAATTCTCCCTGATCCGTGTATATCTTCTTCACAAATCAAACTATGCTAGCAAATTTACTGTCTCCATTTTCCCGAAAAAGTTTCCTACAAGTGCACTCAGGGCAAAGCAGATGAGGTTTCTTTTTGGCATGAATATAAGACCGTTAGATATCAGAAGATTAAATAAGAAAGAAAATATTCTAATATCCAGTTTTCCAGTTTAAAACTCAAACTTTCTAACCTTAAGTACCTAAAAGATTTTATTCTAAAACCTAGGCATACATTGCCAACTATATTAGTGTTTCTTCCCTTTAAATGTTAGGTAATACACCATTTGGTTCCTGAAAATGAGTTTATACATCTGACATATACATGGAAATACTCAATTCTAAAAAGGTTTTCCCTTAATAGCTCCAACAGGAGTTCTGTTGACTTCTGAAACCACCTTTCCTTTTCCTACTAAACTCCCTATGATAAAAACAGTATCAACCGATATGTACATGGAAACTCCAATATCTGTGTAATAAACTAGCACTATTAGTTATTACACCAACACAATTTTCGCATGTACAAAGAGCTTCATATCCCACTATATGATTAACATTCAAGAACCACATCATGTACATGGACTAGCAGGGAAAGAAATTATAAAGAGTGTCACTTACATTTCTTCTGTACCAAAGAATTGGACAAAATATTTCTTAGGATCAGGAGCTCTGTCCCAATCTTCAGGTCTGCTTATCTGGCAAATTGAAAGCCCAGAGTATACACCATTAGAAATAACCCAGCTACACACCGAAGCAACAAGTTTCAAGTTCAAATAAAATGCCAAACCAATAAAAAATTAGAGCGCATCTCACAGAATTAACAGCCTAAAAATTTCATAAAATGATAAAACCATGAAGAAAACAGCCAAACCATGCAAACCTACAGATACTAACGACAAAGCGTGTTTCAATCTATATAAGCCTGTAAATGAAAATATAGGCACATGCACAGTGCGTGCATGCAAACACAAGCACCACACAGAACATATATCCAAAAATAAAAAGTTCAAGGTAAAGATGTCCAAGATTCATACAAAAAACTTGCCAAAATGATACGTCTGTCATCGCCCCCACCCCGGGGACGGTTTTACTTTTTGTCTTGATTCCTCATTTAAGTCCAGCATACATGTAAYGGACAAATCCAGAGCAAATATGACTATCTGTTWTGCCAAGTCAGTAAGTGGACTCCTCAGAATTAAATCTAAACTAGATATGATTGGATAGTTTCCATGAAAAAGAAAAGATTACACTAGCACTTATTCAATGATAAARGTTCCCTTTTCTGTGATGAATGATAAACATAGACCTAAAAGTACTTGTACCGAAACATCCAATACTTCGACAACCTTTCCCATTGTAGTAGGAGATGTTCTTACTTCAGTTGAATCTTTCCTAATCACTTCCTCTGCAAACGATGATCAATTTATTAACCCTAGAATGGGCTCAGAGACATTTATRMCAATTCAAGCATCTAAAGGTCCTCACTGCTAAAGTCAACAATACGCTTTAAGCGCTAAATTCAATTGGAACCTCATAGATAACTTCTTCTCCAATGTATAACGAATGTGTCATACCMACAAGCCCACACACTAATCACAAAAAGGGCAAAAAATCATTWTGCTATATAATTTCCAACATTCCATCTTCAAAACCTCATATACATCATTCAAGTATATAACGGAAGTCCTTTTCCCTCTTTTGCAAGTCCAAAAACCATTTACTGAGAATGCTCAGAAACCCTACATTGTGCAACACTTGAAATCARATATTCCCAAAATGCATGACTTAATGGTTCACATCTCAAGTAGAGGAAATCAAAATCAATTTGAAAAAGCAAAAAAAACAACCAACAAAATAAAAACCCTAAGAGARAAGTAATCAAATCACCGAACAACTTATGCAGACACGGGAAAAAGTTCTTGAAACAAAAACTGATCACGACAGGACACCAGTTCACGTTTCTCGCTTATAACACCGATGAAGCCGTTGAATTCTAAAAATAGAACCCCAAAAAGTTCATTTTTAGGAAAAACATCGAAACCCAACGATACCAGCACAGAACCACATATAACAATGACTATGACAACTACCTAAACAACGAAAAGGAAAGGTGAATTAGCAGCATTTAGGATTTGATTCTGAATTTTACCTTAGCGGGCCAAGGAGGAAAACCCTTAACCTTGGCGAGGACGAGATCGCCCAAACTCAATTCAGTTTTAGGTGCTCCGCCACTGCCTTTTGCTCCGCGTCTACGCCCTGGAGCCATATAGTCGGCCTTTAACCCCTTGCTCGATTCTTTTTTAACTCAATTTGTCTTTTTCCCCAACAGTCACAACCACTGCAATTAAAGCCCTAGCTCCCAATTTCATACGTTGGTTTGTTTCTTCTCCTTTTCCACTTTGCAATAATCTCTCTTTCAACGCTATGTTTCGTCAGTTTCCGTACACACTATTTCCTTACACGTGGATATTTTAAAACCCTAAACAAAATGGTGACGCCGCGGCGGCAAACGGTGCTGACTCTAGAAAATTGCCGGCGGCGCTGACGGCAGCTAAATGGGAAATGAAGGTTGGTTCATTGGAATTCTTGTAGTTCCCCTTCTGGTGTGAGTCTGTGTGTGAGAGAAAGAAAGGCAGAACGAGGCGGTCGATTATAGGAAGAAAGGGGTGCCGAGGGACAGTCATACTGATGGGTTGGGGAGATGAGGGCATTACAGTAATTATAACTACTGCTAGGGGTAATTCGGGAATTGTATTAGACTTTCTCATATATTTTGTTAGAATTTTTTAATATGTAACGTAGTATAGTTTTGAAACAAACCCGAGTAATACTATAAAAAGTTGATTGACCTAAATCAATATTTATATTCTATAATTTATAATTATAAATACTCTTTCGGTCCAAAATAATTATGCATATGATTAACTTTTTCTGTTTCAAATTTATTGTCATTTTAGAAAATTAAAAAAGTAATAAATATTTTTTTCATCTTACCCTACATTAATTATTCTGCTATATTTTGACTTATTCAACTTTTAGAAAATCTAGAAAAATTAAATAAGGTTAAAATTATCATTTTTCTTTAAATTTGTAAAAGAATTAACAATTCCCTAACATGCATAATTATGTGTGAATGGACATTTATTTTCAAAGGTAAGGAGTTTTAAAATATCACATCATATTAGAATCATTTTTTGGATAAATTTAATCCCTATCCAATTTTAATATTTTCAATAATAACCTCCCTTTGAGTATTTAAAGGGACAGTAGATATAATATTAAATACATTAAAAAATAATTGAATTTAGCAATGTTCAATGTATTTTATATAGATAATATTTTTAAAATTCTATAAAATTTTAAAATTTCTTCATTTGACTGCTAATCAAATTGAAGCACAGTGAACTAAATTAAGCAGAGAATAATTGGATTTCAGACATTAAAGCTTTCAGGCATTTTGAGGTGACCAAAGGTTGTTGAGTTCTTCAAAATCAATAGATAAGTATGGACAAATGATCATTTGATTAATGATTATAAACAATTAGACCGACTATTAGCAGGAACTCAGTGCTACCATTAGTATGAAATTTTTCAATATGATTAGTACATGTATCTTTTCCTCTCATTCTGCTAATATTATTTATAATTCATACCTATGTCATTTCAAATTTTTAATAAATAAAATTTTTGTGCTTATTGATTATAGCTCACTGCGAGTAAACAATGCGAAATATAGTAAATACTGATTGATCTACATGTTTATGATGTTATCACATTGTGAACTCCACCGAGCCGTAAAAGAATTGCGATAATAGAAAGGTAAAATTCTTCAAATTGATAATGCAAGAATCTTGTGCAATGAGTAAACACTATACACCATGTTCAAAATAAGGTGCAAGACATGTTTTTCTATACTAGTCTTGATATATAGGTATTTTGAAAAGATCTCTTTAAAACTCAGTTCTTTAGAAAAAAAGTTAGGCATAATGGTTGTGATGCCTTCTTTSATGTTAAGTGCCAAGTAAATATGGCAACACACTTGCTTGCAACTCATGGATGTAATTTAACAACTGATGCACAAATAATGGCCTCGGGCCACAAGTAGACGTTCTTCTCGCTGCTCAGACTTATAGGCTAGCAGAATAACAAAAATAGAATAGCATAATATGAACATCATGCCCTTAAAAGGAAAACGAAAAAGGATAATTGCATTWGGATGATGTATACCACTTTCCCCACATTGGCATAATATTGTCTACTTTGAGGTTAGGCCTGTATGATTTTACTTTTGCACTCTACTCAAAAGGTATCATACCAATGGAAATCTTGTTCATACTTATAAACATGATCATCCCTACTTCTAGCCAATGTGAAACTTTATTCGTACACCTAAAGTATTAGATATCAATGCATAGATAATATTTCCCTTAGTTTACCAGTGAAATCCAAGCTTATCCATCTTTATATATGCTCCATGGAATTCATTTATTTTCACCTTTTAAGAAGTGGATTCGTTTCTTGATGAGCTCACATAGTTGTGATTTTCCCRATGGCTTTGCATGATTTGTTGATCTTCCTCATGATATCTTCTAAACTTATCTTTGTTGCCTTCATGGACTATAATTTTCCTTATTTTTAAGAGAGGAATTCTTACCTTTTCCTGAAATAAGTCTAATACATATTGTTATTCATGACCAATACAAGAAAAGAGAAGTCTAATATTCCATCTTGACAACGGGCATGTTTCATATGCAATTTGGATTTTTTTCCTTAATTTTTACCCCTTGCTGAAAGCAGTCCTACCAAAATTCTCCAAGAAAGTTTCTTATTTTGCTCATGCATCTCTGTCTTCTAGATCATTATGTTCCAAAGCTCCTTCGCCTCATKGTTAATACCACTAAATTATTATGCTAGTTCGTAACCGAAACCAACTTTATAGAAAGAATCTAAATCCCGAGAACCTCCTTGACTGTTGACTCCTCMAAGAGCTCCRAGAGAACATTAATATTCCATTGTCTTGTTTCAGTGACTATTGACCAAGTTAAGAATTTCAATTCGACCAATATGTTGACAAAATATATTTAGAATTGAAGTTTGTAACTAGGGATTTGACCAAATCCAAGATGGATTATTTGCTTTTAAGTATTTGCTATATATTGACTAGTTTTCTTTACATTTTAGCTTGTTTCATCTTATTCTTTCATGCTTCATTGTTGTATTCTGTCGAAGTAGACTAAAGTTTGTCAAAATTCACTAATTCAYCAATTGCTCATTAGATTTGAAGAGAACTTAGCAATGCCTCAGCTCCCTTTTGCTTTMTCTACATATAACAAATGCAAGAAAAAGAGGGTATTTACGTTGAAACTTTCATGAGTGCCAAAAAAAAAAAAAATTTAAGCACCTGAAGCAAAAAAAAAAAAAAAAAAAAATTCATGCTATGGTTCATATGCTTTTTTCAAACAGGATTTTCCCTTTCTTATTCTTCATGAGGTAGACAATTTCACGAGGTAGTGGTTAGGGAGTCTAAGAGGCTATAGTTAAGGACAAAGTTATTAGGGACTCTTATTGCATTCACTATATTTTATTTGGAAAATGTTACTTTGTCAACTTTAATTTGGCAACACATGATACTCAACTTGTTCTCATGATATCACGTAATTTATCATGATTTGTCGTGAGTTTTTTATTGTAATTTATSGCTTTAAATTATAACATTTTGAATATTATTTTTTCATATCTAAACCAAATTTAAATTTTGAACATTAGAGTCTAGGATTTAGAATTTTAGACTTTATGGTTTAGAATTTAGGGTTTAGGATTTTACATTAATTTGTTCAGATAGGTATGAACACATAACCATATGTCTTTTGTGAATTCTCGTATGTTTTTGGGTAGAAAAAATGGAAAATATATTAGATATGGATTGCTAAAATAATGGGTGTGATGGGTAAATAGTAGGAAAGAATAAAGAWATTTTTGTCATTTGAATTGGTTATCCGATAGATTGTCAAATTGAGATTGAACAAGTAGCATGGCCCATTTTATTTTATTTTGTTTTTGGAATCTATATGAGTTGTTTGTCATTCTAAGATAAAGAGTACTAAATTTAATGTTTGTCAAACTTGTACAAAAGAAACTTCATTTGAAAAACTAAGTAACAAAACCAATTTTAGAAAATAATACTAATTATTATTTTTCTTATTAAGTGCTAAAGTATTGATGGATACTGAATAAATATATGAATTAACATAATTTTGATATCTATTTACTATTTTTTTGGAACTTTTGATATATTTTCTTTCTTTCCATTTGTATCTTTGTTTTTAGAATATCGAAATATGGGAAAAAAGTTCCTTTGTAAGGAAATATGGGAAGGAAAAGAATCCAACTAAAGGTTAGCTATTTGTTGGAGAGTCTTAGTTGCTGAGGTATTAAGACTAATTTTTCTAGTAAAGTAAATAAAAAATTATTAACGTTTACAATTTAAGAGAAAATATCAATCATTATTTATATAATTTTATAAGACATTTTTAAAATTATASCAGTACCACCAAGCAAAATAGTACAAGGTTCATAGGGGACCCTCAATGATCTAGTGTGAAATCCTTAGGTTTCATTAGCTAGAAATTTATAGATTTCAATAAATCACGACCTTAACTATAGTTTATGGTTAAYGTAACATTAACCCACCCTCCTAACTATTAACATCTTACTTTTAATTTCATTCTTATTTCCTCCCTCCTCCTCCTCTCTTAACCCAACACTACGTAATATATAGAAGTGCAATTTCTTGTCTCACTCTAGAAGAATATGAATTCTTAAGAGACAACTCGAATGGAGTTTCATCACATACTATAGTTCTTTCTTTACACAAATTGTTAATGTTGGTTTTTAACTTATCTATATGTATCATGTAAGTTATTGTTCCTCTAACTTTAATATAAATTCTTATTATATAGTAGTAAGATAATAAGTTAGTGAATTTGGTGATCTTTCTTCAAGATGTCGAGATTTAGTTTATTGAGGTTATCAAACTTCAACTATGTTAATAAAATACTTAATTAGCATTAAATTTTTGTAATAATATGGGAGGTTATCACTGGTAGATCATAGATGTGGAGCAAAAATGACTAAAACATGATAAGAGAATAACGCATAGAAGTATGAATTCAAGTTAGAGGGTATGATTTTATCCCCTCTACATATGTTAATAATGCACATGCCTTTATATTACTAAGAATCTATATTATATATGTAACCCATAGCGAAATATTTGATATATGTAATATGACAACTAAATGTTTGCATGGATGTGCATGTGTACTCACGTATATCTTTGACCTTATATTGTCCTCAAATAGATGAATGAAATTTTTTTTCTATATAAATAAATGAGTGTACAAGTTTACTAACATATTTGAGATACATAATTGTAATTTGATTTTACTTCTTTAGTCTATTATAACTATTATGCTCATATAAGCTACACATGCATGCATGCTTGTTAACATAGTCCAAATACCCTTTATGATCCTTTCACCTTTCACTCATTCAGGACCAACAAAGTTTAGCAACAACATTGCTGTTATTGCTATTTCTTTTACCATTGTTTTGTTAGGAGTCCACATAAGTTAGGCAACGCTARGCCAGYAGGTTGAGGTAAAATATATCTATTAGTATCTTATTGCATTTGTTTTTTATTTTCTATTTTTTATTTTGAACCCTAAACATGTGCATGAATTTTTTTTTCTTATTAATTTCTCCATGCTTTTTCTTTAAATRAGTTGGGACTTCATATTATAGTAATAGAATATTGAGGCACTAAAAATTCTATCTGAGTGGCAATGTGTTGGCTAGCAATATTAGGCACTAAATTCCCCTCTAGGACATCTTAATGTAGAGGGAAGCAATTTAATGGGCTGCCGTACCTCTATAATTTTGTGCAATTTTTATTGCAATAATACAAATTCCACTTTCGAGAGAAAAAATAGAATATATTTTTCTTCTAAGAGAATCAAATCAATGCTTTTCAAGTTCATGGAACACTTCAACACAATCAATGCGTATTTATTTACTTCGATTTACAGTATCTTCAACAAGGGAGGAGTGAAAATATGGCATTTCTATGGTAGCTTAAAGTCTCGAATAAAATTAACAACCATTGGACGGYAAGCTATTCGAAAAATTTGCCCAATAGAATTTGTTAGTTGTACTTCAATTAGGTTCATCCATTTATYAGTATTACTTTAGACAGCAGAAAAGATTATACAAACTTGGTTTAATTGCACAAAAGCAAAAGAAGGTTGGAGGATGACAAATAGTCAGATTGGGGATAAAGGCCCAAAATTAGATGATTTTTGTGAATGGCAAGGTCTCTTGTGAAGGAATGTGATGGATTTTACATGGCTTTGGCTCYGGTAATTTCTTGGTTTGTTGTGGTGCAGTAGGAATGAATCTTTATTTCAATTCAAGAGTAATCTAGTAATATATTAATGTGATAGTAGCGAGAGCATATATAGACTTTCATGAATAAGTTAAAGATATTATAGGTAATGAGAATGATTATAGTAACTGTGTAAATGTATATCTTAAAAAGAAAATAAATTAAAATTTGATAGGAAAGAAAAATAATAATTTGAAAGATAAAATACAGCATTTAGTTTTGAATTATCATATATCCTAACCACATCTAACACAATAATTTTTTAATGATTAAAAAGAAGGGTCCAACATGCTTTCGTACATTTCCTCCGCTTTGACTGCAGTTCCTCCGGGTATCCAATAAGACTTTTACCTAGCATTTCAGCTCCAACCTTTATCAGGTAACTTCTCTTGTTGTTCCTTCAGAGAAATCCAACTCAATCTGATTTCGTTTCCTACCCTAGCATATGGGAGAAAGATATATAATATGATAAACATATATGTTTGATAAAAATAAATTAATTGTAGTTAAATGTAGAGAGAATATACTAGCAGAGAAAATCTAGACTTTTATTGATAAGTATAACATTTACAAGGAGAGAAGCTTCAAATCGATGCCTTTTTAGTGGTGCCTTCCTTTAGCTGGACTTAAAATCT
>MEJB01000032.1:679077-792095 GCA_001752375.1 Rhazya stricta
ATATTGACAAGCTGTTGACGGAGTTACCTTAGCTAGTGCTATCATGATTGATGGATGCATCTTTTTTCCACCATAATTTCGGGATCCTCTTTTGAATGCGACTTCCATTCCATGATAACTTTTAATCCAATACCTCGTCGATAATGAATATAATTTTCAAGGAATATAAGAAACTCCTTTCTTCTTCCATCACAATTTATAGCAAAAGAATCTATTTTATTGAGTTATATAAAATGATAAGCATGAAATCTATATTCAGTGTAAAAATTAGGTCCTGCTGATAAGAATTTTAATACCAAGATATCTCTTGCTCATACTATGGGATTATTCATATAAGAATCTTCAACTCCTTCCTTTATCCAAAGGAATTCAATCTCAGGAAATTTGGGATAACCCAAATAAATAGAATTAATAGCACTAAAATCATACCAATGGCTAATTTCTTTGGGAAATGAATCTTATAAATAATTTATTCTTYGATAGATTCTAGAGAAATCCACATATCTTGTATTGGTATTTTGAAGGGAAGAAAGTACCTTCATTATCGAATAATGAGTTTCAACTACAGAAAGTAGTTGTTGAATTTTATGTAGTGAAGTGTCTTTCTCAGATATCTCTATGCTTGTTTGAGGCCTGRGAGAAAGACTCTCATGAGCATTTTTTAGTTCRTCTTGCCTAGGACGTTTATCAATCGTTGTCTACCCCTATGAAGGACTCTTTATCATTTGGCAGAAAGAAATCAATAGCTCATATTCACTTCTTTTGAATTACCAAGGAGTTTAGCAATATCAATGATGTCAGAAACATTATCTTTAATTGAAATTACTCATTTCTCCATATCTCTGTGTAATTCAAGAACGCTTTTCATAAATTCTACCATTAAAAATCTGCTAAAATATTTTTGTAAGATTTGATTATTTTAATATCAAACGCATATTTAGACAATAATGTTTGCCATCTTATAAATCTTTTATACTATGGTTTAGATGGTAAATTATTTTGAATAAAGGCTTTAACTTGAGTATTATCAATCCATAATAAAAATCTTTTAGCCAGTAAAAAGTAATATAATTTCTAAAGACTCTTTACGACAATAAGCAATTTCTTTTTACTAATATGATATATGGATTGAGTATAAGAGAAGAGAACATTCCTCAACAATATCTGCAAAGACTTTCTCCTATGTTTTCTTTTTCTTTATTATAATCAACATTTTATACTCCACTCCAATGTATATCATCTGCATGTGTTTCTGATATTAAATCATCATTATCTCGTTAGGCAATTGTGGGTTAGGGAGATTTTTACATYTATCCTTAATCATCCTAACTTGATCATCTAAATAACTATGAATTCAAATATTTCTTCTAAAATATGACTTCATAATATTATTCTTTCTCCATCTATTTCCATACCTAAGAATTCTATCTCATTTTGCATTATTTAGCTTTTATGTTCAGAAAGCTGGATCCATGGTTTTAAGCAATAGAACTACAAATATATCTAAGTGTTTTCAAAGAGAGGTAATATCATTAGAATAATACCAAAAAACATCATAGTTTTTTAACTATAATTAATCCATTTTTCTCCAAAAAAAAAAAAAACTCATTTCTCTTTCGTTCATGACTCCAATTATATTTCCCTCTGATACCCATGATTAAATTTTTCATTTTCACGAATTGTACATAATTATATTACTTTATATTATAAATTCAATATTTAACTTATTACCATGACTGTTAGTAATTTTACTTATTTTGCAATAGGAAGGACCTTGGAAGCCATAACGGATCAGCGTGTCAATTAGAAAGTCAATAATTTCATTTTTCTTATTTATTATCCCATTCGTTGCATCATTGAGGTGAATTTGTTTTATTATTAACGAAAATTTATGCTTAATTTAATTCAAAAGTTTATAATACTTGGTTTAAATTAGTTTGGATATAGCCCACTAGAGCTCATTCTTTTTATCCAAAAATTCTAAAGCCTTATTTCATTTTTTGTCTTGGCCTAAAGGAAATCCATAAACCCCAAATTCATAAAACCTTAACCCATTTGGGCTTAACATGACCCAGAGTGCTTAACGGGCCCCAAAATTAAAGTAAAAAAAAAAAGGGATGAGGAAAACCTAACTTTTCAGCTGCCATTCTTAACCAAGTTTTGGTGGCGGCTAAGAGAGGGAAGAAGAGAGAAGAAGAACCAGGAAGAGAATTCCCAGCCTCAACTTTTAAACCTTTTTGTGTTTTGGAAGTTAGAGAAAGAGAGAGAGAGAGAAGAAGAAGAACGACCTAAGAAGAAGTAAATGAAGAGAAAGAAAAACACAAACAGAAGGAAGGAAGAACCAAAAGGACAGGAGAAATATATAATCTGGCGATTTAAAGGTTTTGGTTTATGTTTTGGAATTGTGTGATCTCACTTTCTCCTCTGCAGCCCTCTTACTTTTAAATTTTCGATTGTATGTTTAGTGATTTTGCATAAGAATCCCTTGTGCATTACTTCTATCCATTTTTGGCTTGCTTTTGGTGGTATATTTATCGAATTGATTGTTTTAGTTTTGTACTTTACAGAGTCAGGAAGGAATGTTTTACTTGCTTAAACGAAACTCTTCTATATTTATTTTTTGAGAACTTTTAATATTACTTGGAATAAAGAGGTGTATTTGGCCCATCAGTGGCTTGGTAAAAATGTTCAAAAGGGGTCATACAGAGTAGCTACTATGCTTAAGTTAGCAACTAATTCATCTTGATGATTGAGATTATTGTAGCAAACTTATTCCTAATTAAATTATAAAACATAAAATCAATGTGATTTTATTTCTTAACATTCTAGTCTCCGTTATATGTTACATAACAACAGTTTTACTACAMATATTAGGTCCACTCAAGAGGCTCATAATTTATTGATGTGGGTGAAAATTCATTAATTTTACTAGTAATTATGTGCATATTTTCATCCTCTTTAATATGATGTACTACTTTGTACTATGTTGCTTTGAACATTGCTTAAATTCAATCAAATGACTTTATCTGTGCAATATTTCACGTGCTACTACTAAGGTAAAATGCCCTATTTTGTAGGAGAAAAGGGTCTATAAAATGAAATAGAAAATTACTTGATGAAGAAGTAAAGACTTGTCCAATGCTATAGAAATGTGATGTTGCAACAATGGAAATGAGCAAGAGTAGCACGGCAACCGAGAAGTCAAAGGCATAGAAGCTGCCTTTGTCAGAAAATTAAAAGTTCTAGGAGCCTTAAATTAAGGAGAACTTCATTTGAGGTAAAAAAGTAGAAAGCATAAAAGTACAATGTACTAGTGGGTCTTTTGTCCACTTAAATATTAACAAGTGGCTAGTTACTTTTTGCCAAGCTTTCAAAGGAAGGAAGCTTTAGATGACAAAAATGAAGGAAGTTACTTTACAGAGACCATTCGGACAATTTTGAAGACGCGCACAAGAGAGAGAGAAAGGGAGCAAAAAGAGGAGAGCTTGGAAAGAGAAGAAGAAGAACTCAAAAAGAACTTCACCATTGGGCTTTATTACCGCCTCTTTAGGCCTTGTTTCTCCTTCTTTTAGTAATTATTTTGAGATGTATTTTAAGATTTTAAGCTTCAATGTTGTATACTTTCTTACATCTAAGAGTATGAACTAATATCTTAGAAGTTAGAATTTTGATGAACTAATGTACTAAATGTTTTATTGAATGATTTGAGCAAGGTTTGCTCTTTATAAATGTTTTACTTAAGGATGTTATAGTCTATATTAACTGTCTTGTGGCCATTAATAGTGTTTGTGTGAGCTTCTCGGACTCCAAAAGGCAGCAAAAGAAGTGGAAAGCTTAAGTAGATGTGGGTTTGGATATCTTAGGATAAGGTCAATATATTAGGAATTATCATTGAACACTAGAGACATCTATGTTCAACCCATAAAATCACATGAGACTTGTGCATTTATTCATGTTCCTTAAGCTAAGTAACTCCGACAGGTAGAACAACTTAGTGAAATAGAAACAAGGACCAAAAAACTAAAGGGTGAGGTCATTATTTGTCTYGATTGAGTTTTTATTATAGCTAAGCTTGCTGCATCATTATTGTATGATTGATTCTGCAGCATTGATGTTTTGATTTGTTGGACACTAGTACATTGGGAATTCTTAGCTCTAACTCACTTTTAAACTCTTGATCGTCTCGTGTGTGCAATTGCTGTAATTTGTTTCTGAATCTTCTTGACTAGATAATTTTAATATATTTTCTTGACATCCATCTACCAACCATTTATTTTAATTTGAAATTTAAACCATTACTTTGAACCATCAATCATTGTGAGACGATACTCTTATTCACTCTATAGTACTTGTAGATTGTATATACTTGCATGAGTGAAGCTTTATTGCGTACGCGATTTCATCTATCCTTATATCAAAGAAGAGTGGTGTCTTTTTGATGCCCTAGATACACCAACTTGGATGCTAGGTTCTACAAGCCTTCAGTTATATAATGTGTCATGAATTCTAAAGAGCTTTATCTCTAATGTGATGCCTCATTTAGAGTTTTTGTTGATAGTTTAATCTTTGTATGATTGACGAATTAGTTTTAGTTTTTTTTTTTTTGTCCAGAAGAAGGTTCTGGATGACAAATAACATTGTTATAGGCCCTATAATGCTACAGGAATATGTTTCTTAAAGAAGGAAAATAAAAATGCTAGGGGCCGGTCTGTAGCATTGCGGTGCCATACAACCAGCAAACGGCAAAAAAAGAGAGAGATGCTCGAAGGCTAGCGCTGCAGTGGCACTTGGGTAGCTCTGCGACGCCAATCGTCTAGCATTTTATAGTTTTATTTTCATTTTTAATCCTAAGAATGTCTCTATGTTGGTTCTAAAAATTATTTCTTTTGGATGATTTATGCCAGAATATATTTAGTGGTTCTTGTGGTTCATTCATATATTAGGAAAGCTATATAAMTCRTTSCATTTGCTAGTCRATTAAATAAATGATCTAAACTACCTTGTATTTTATTTKTATTGGAATGGAAATTTTCAAAAGATTCTTTATGGATATTCTTTTTAGTTGGAATTAGGATATTCTTTGGCACATTGACATCGTGGGCAACCTAGGGACTCCGCATGCAATTAAGTAAATTAATTCTGTTAAGGAGTTCAAGTAAGTAAACTTCCTTTGTTTCTTCGTTGAATGYGGAACTCCTAATSTTATCTTAATGTGAATTTGCGGTTTACTTTGAATCACATGAATTCTACYTACTTCTATGATAGACCTAYAAATTTGATGTCGGTATATGAACATACATCGCATCATTATGTTRCACCATTTCTATRAGCAAGTTGCATGTTTATGGTCGTCATGGAAAATTTTTTAAAGGATAAAGTTTGGAAAATGAAATATTTAATGTTGAATTAATCCCAGACTTTAGAAATATAAGAAAAAGTATGTACGCCTAAGCCATGAAAGGTATGAGTGGGAAATGAAACGTTAGGGATTAACGCACCTAACCTAGCCCTCTYCGAGGGTGAAATGTAATTATAATGTTGGCCTCCTCGCGAGGTGAAAGGAAAGAGTAATGTAATATAAATCGCTTGGTGGTACTACTTGTAGGAAAGACCTGATTCCAAATAATAACTGCCCACTGCAGAGCTTAATGGTTAGGCGACACATCAGCTCATGTCAGTGTGGATATAGTTTTGAAATGTGTAATAAGTTAATGCAGACCATTAGTGTACATGCATGGGTTTTACTTATCTGAACTTCAGCTCACCCCTTTTCCTTTTATTTCATGTTTTAGGTGATGAAAGCTAGGTACTTCGAGAAGGCTGCTTGGCAAACTCGGACCTGGATAGAATTATTTTAKAAGTTTAATTTCATTAATTCTTCAATGCTTAGTCTTCAATGTTTGGAATACTTTAGCTGAATAGGTGTGCTTTGGATAAGTTATGAGTTGGTATTTCAGTGGCATTGTGGTGCTATGCTTTTTATTTACATTTTTACTAAAGCTTATGTATATGGAAACTTGTTATTAATTCAAGTTCAAAGATTATTTTTCTTGCTTTCGTATATGTGAAAAAGGTAAATGCCACCATCCTCAGATTAGGATAGTTTCTAATTTGGAGGTGTTAGATTTCCCATCTCAGCTTCTCCACTACTACCTTTATCATCAACACCAGTAGCAGAGATGGTAGCTTCATATGTTCAGTAGCAGTATATTCAGCAGAAGTTGTTCATTATGTTGACCAAGATAGAGGAGCACTCCCCATGGATCGACCTCATTCTTTAGGCTACCAGTACCTACTTTTGAAGCTTGCTTTGTAATTGTATAAACCCGAGGAGCATTTTTTAATCCAAATGGATTAACTAANTTTTTACTAAAGCTTATGTATATGGAAACTTGTTATTAATTCAAGTTCAAAGATTATTTTTCTTGCTTTCGTATATGTGAAAAAGGTAAATGCCAACATCCTCAGGCTAGGATAGTTTCTAATTTGGGGGTATTAGATTTCCCATCTCAGCTTCTCCACTACTACCTTTATCATCAACACCAGTAGCAGAGATGGTAGCTTTATATGTTCAGTAGCAGTATATTCAACAGAAGTTGTTCATTATGTTGACCAAGATAAAGGAGCACTCCCCATGGATCAACCTCATTCTTTAGGCTACCAGTACCTACTTTTGAAGCTTGCTTTGTAATTGTATAAACCCGAGGAGCATTTTTTAATCCAAATGGATTAACTAACCATTCGTACTATCCTTGTGGAATAGAGAAAGTAGTGTAGGGAATACTATCTTGATGCATTTTAATTTGCCAAAATCCTCTCTTATCAAACTTAGAGAATTTTTAATTTTTTAGTCCAATTTTATTAAATTTTCTTTATGAGGTAGAAAATATCCATCAAACTTTGTCATTTTAATTTGTTATAATTAATCACCATCCTAGCCTTATTTCTAACTATCCTAGCATGGTTTCTTACCATAATGGCTGGAAAACTATGAGGAGATTGACTTACTCTAATCAATTTTAAGTAAAGTAATTCATTTGTCCATTTTCTAAATTCCTATTGCTCTTCAAGATTATATCTCATGGGAGTTACTCTAATAATTTTATTTTTGTCTTCCATTGCTAGTATAGCTTTAATATGGTTTTTGTCCCAAAAGGATTATTAGAAAAATAAGATTTCAGTGTACGAGTTATCTGTTCTATAYTTAAATTCAATTTTTTAAATTTAATCTCATAATGTAATAAAGGAGTTCCTTCTGGAAAAATTAATTTGCCTTTATATCTTATATCACCATGTTAGGCTATGTGGGGTTTAAAATCTATAGAAAAAGGTTTAGCATATGCTTTTTTAAGTCTATTAACTACTATCAGATGACGACAAGGAATTTTAAATGTTATCTAATATAAGGTAGTATCGAAAGTTACTTTATGAAATAATTGAAGAAAATTATTTYCAAGTAATATATCAATAGAAATAGAAAGGTAGACATTTTATCATAAAGAACCCCATAGAACTATCGATCTTTCTATTCTTTTATTAATCTCAATTAGATTATTTGAAACATCACTCCCTTTTATAGGTTATAAATTTTGATGATATTGTATAGGGAAAGAATCAGGTTTACATAAGCAAGATCATGATCCGCTATCTATGTAAACATCAAATTACTCTTGCTTTATAATCTTTATATGTAATTCCTATTGGAATGTATATACTCTAAGGACTAGTCATCTAGGAATGTATATTAATTTTCCATTATATGTTATCTTTAGTCCATAAGAAGTTATTTCATAAGGCTATACTTTATATAAGAACGTTATTCCTAACATTATTTTTAATATATTGTTAAATCCTTCATTTTCTATGAGTAGTCTTACAGGAATGATTTTACTATCAAATCGTTTCTATGGCTTCATCTATTTCATATATTTCTCCATTAAATTAGTATATTGATGAATATCTTGGAACTTCTATCTTTGTACATTTTGACATAATTTATGACTAATATAATTTTCATTAGCTCATTTATCTATTAGTAAATTAATCGAAGAGAATTTTATTCCATGAAAATATTCTCCCCYTATCTTATAATTTTTAAAGTATCATCTTTGGCTATCAAAGGCATGTTATATCTTTGAGAAATAGATTCTTTAATAGGATTACTAAAGACTCCCATACTAGTAAATGATAATCGAAGTGGTATTTTATTAGATATCATTAATGATTTTGGTTATAAATCTAATTGTAARGGGACATTCTCAATTTCCTGTATTAAAGGAAAACTAGGAAGTTGTATCTCAGTAACTTGATCAAGTAAGGAAATTCTACTTATCTTTTATATTGAAACATTCAAAATGATGAGAAATTGATATCGCATAGAAACCATATAAGTGATCAAATATGGACTATTGTATTGATAAAATAATTCTTCTCTTTTAAAATCTTGTATAACACTAAGAATGTTATCAAAATCTCTATCTTGAAGATGATAGGAAATTCGAGGATAAAGATGAAGTTTCAATTTTCTATATTGTAAATTTTCCCTAATATTCCTAAGCATGCTTCTTATCTTTTTTTGAATTCTATTATTCATTATAGCTAAATTTATTGTGTGTCTAATCCTTTTTTAAATATTGATTTTATTATTATCTGTATTGCTCCAATCTGTTTCCATCCGAATGTATTTCTTATTTCTCGTTTTATCTTATTTAATATATCTTGAATATCTTTCTTAGTTAATAAGGGTATCATTACTTTATTTGAGGTTCGTGATACMTCTAATTTTTTCTATTTTTAATACCTAATTTTTCAAGTAACTTTACTCTAAATCTTGAATAATTGGATAATGAAAAATTTTCTTTTTGTATCTGTTGTAACTTTCTTCTGTCTATCAATATATCTTGTTTGTACTCTCCTCTTGTTCAAGTACATTATCTAAAAGAGGCTCTCAAACAATCCTGAAGTACTTGGCTCTGCTATTTGTTGTTCACTCATTTTCAAATATCGATTTTGAATCATATTTTCTATATCTTCATCAATTTCAAGTTCCTTTTTATTTTTATCAAACTTTTTAGGGCATTTATTAGCATAGTGACCTATCTCATGGCAATATTAACATTTACATTCTTTATGATTTTTTTCTCCTTTTCTTTTATAAAAAGGTTTATGAGGATTTTTACATTCTTTCTTTTATAATATCTGACTTTTCTTAAAGTATCTTTTCTTATAATGTTTTCTCTTTTTATACTTTCTTTTTATCTTGTTATAATAATGTGGATTGTCACAKCCTATCATAACTTGCATTTTAGTATTATCACAACATAAATAAAGTTCTTTTCTTTAGTTCTCTTGTCATTTTAGCAAATATAGCATCTGCACACCATTCACTTAATTTATCTTTTATATGTGTTATTCTTTTTCCTAAAATATCTATTAGTTCCAGGATTAAAAGTGTGTATTAGTTTCTTACCCTAAGGGCCTAGTTTCTTTGTATAGAATAAGGGTAGATAATATTAGGTACTCCATTATATAGATGATAATAATAATCTTGAAATACAAATATATATCTATCAATTTCACGGATGTCACATAAGTGTAATCTAAGAAATGCTATATTCTATTCATTTTTTGTTCCTCGGTCTTTTATCAAATTGCCTTCTCCAGCAAATTCCAATCTTAGAGCCTCGGTTGTTCTTGATATTAGATTTGAAATATTATCAAAGGCGTTAAATATGACATTCCTAGTTTCTTCATTCATATTTTGTCAAAAGCTTAATGCACTATTAACTAAACTTCTTTCAAAAAAGTGTTTAACAGTATCATAGTCCATTTTATTAACGCTTATAGCAATCCATGTTGCAGTCTCCCGTTTATCTATTGCTTCTCCTATATTACTAATACAATCTAAATCTAAATAAATTTCAATGGGATTTACATGTTCATTCTTCATGGCTTTGACTGAAGTATGTCCTTCTCCAGATTTCGAGGCACTTATTCCAACATATCTTTTAGTCAATTTATCCCATCTAGAAGATCTAATAGGATTTCTACCAGTATTGGGAATATCATTTATATTAGGACTCCAGTTTAATTCTCCTTTAATTATTTGATCTGATTTTAAATTAATAAAGTTATCCTAATTTTCTTGTACAACAAGATCTCCTATTTTTGTTAAAATGTTTTCAATATCAGAATCTTCGTAATGTGAGTGAACCATTTTAGATTATTACTTTTATATCCCTCAAGAATCTTTATTTGAAAAATGTGTCTATATATCTACTCATCTTATCTAGGTTTAGGTAATTTTGATATTGTATCTTTTTCTAGTGTTTTATGAATATATGTTAATTTTTTGTAGTATTTTTTTACTATTATAAATTATCATTTTTAGAATCTCTACTAAGTCTTATCTATTTTAAATTAGTTATCTTGTTTTTCTAATTTTTGAAATATTCTTCAGTCATTTATCAATTGCAAGGCATGAAATGTCTGGTTCAAAACAATCAGGAATTCTTCTATTTTAATCAAGATTAATGAAGAATATGGTAGTGAGATTATCCAGAAATATATTACTTAGTTTTGAATTGTCATATATCCTAACTACATTTAACACAATAATTTCTTAATGATTAAAAAGAAGGATCCAACTTACTTCTGTACCTTTCTTTTGCTTTGACCACAATTCCCCTGGATATCCGATGAGACTTTTACCTAGCATTTYAGCTCCAATCTTTATTAGGTAACTTCCCTTGTCATTCTTTCAGAGAAATCCAGCAGAGCTTGATTTTGTTTCTTACCTCCAGCGTATGGAAGAAAGATATAGAATATGATCAATATTTCTTTTTGATAAAAAGAAATTAATTGTAGTTAGATATAGGGATCTAGACTTTTATTGATCAGTTTAGCATTTACAAGGAGAGAGGCTTTTGATCAATGCCCATTTAGTGGTAACTTTCTTTTTACTTATACTAGTATCCAGACTTGAAATCCAGATCCTAAGCTATTTTACGTAAGAGTTGGTAGACTTAAACATTTTAATTATATTAATATCTTAATTTCACTTCAAAGATGATCGATATCTTTCTTCTTGAAGTATCCAATGATTTATATGTGTTTTCTTCTGGGTGCTTGTCAATCATCTTTTCTTTCTGAAATGGTTGTCCCTATCTTTGTTTTTGTAGAAGAACAAGCTATTACCAAAAGTAGTTGAATTTTATCTAGTGAAGTGTTTCTCTTAGATAGCTATATACCTGTTTGAGGCCTGAGAGAAAGACTCTCCTGAGCAGTTTTTAATCCATCTTGCTTAGGATGTTGATCAATTGTTGTCTCCTCCATTGCAGGAGTGTATCTTTTCAAATTCAATGTTGTTGAAGCTATCTTTCATCATTTTATTGATAATATCATAATAGCCAAGCTTAATGTTTATCATTTTGTAGAAAGAAATYAATAGCTCAGAGACACTTCTTTAGAATTACTAGGGAGATTAGTTGTAATTCAAGAATCATTTTCATAAATTTTGCCATCTCTGGTCAAAATATATGCTAAAGCATTATTATTAATTTAATTATTTCAATATCAAAGGTATATTTAGACAATAATGTTTTTCATCTAATAAATCTTTTATACTCTRGTTTAGAGGGTAGATAATAAAAATCTTTTAGGTAGTAAAAAGTAATATAATTTCTTACMATTCTTTACCACAACAAGCAATTCCTTGTTATTAATATGATATTTGGATTGAGTATCAGAGAATGTTCCTGAAAAATATTAGCAAAGACTTTTTTTCTTGAAGTATCTGATGACTCATATGTGTCTTTTCTTTTGGGTTCTTATCAATCGTCGTTGCTTTTTGAGATGGTTGTCTCTATCTTTGATTTTGTTGAAGAACAAGCAGGACACGCACCCTTATCATGCTGTTTAAGCTAACATAACTTTCTTGTGCTTGAGGGCTGGATTTTATGATGCCTTTATCTATACATTTAAAAATCTTACTTTGAAGATATTGACAAGTCTTTGGTGGAGTTACCTTAGKTGGTGCTATCATGACTGATGAATGCATTTTTTCCACCATAAGTTTGGAATCCTCGTTTAAATGCGGCTTCCATTCCTTGAAGGATAACTTTTAATCTACTACCTCGCTGATAGTGAGTATTGTTTATGTGAAACTCTCGTTTGTAAAATAATAACAAAACAAGAAAGATGCGAAACAATTGTATTAGTCTTATAAATTTGATAAGATACGTGTTACAATCTATGAAATGTTCTTGTGGTAAGAACTCAATCCGTTGATTCTTCTTTTTGGAATTTTCCAAGGACTTCGTAGCATGATCTCGGGATTTGGACTCTTTRGGAATTTTCGAGRGCTTTGCAGCTTAATCTCATAATTTGGACTCTTTCGAATCTTCTGAAGGCTTCGCAGCTTGATCTTGAGATTTGGATTCTTTAGGAGTTTTCGAGGGCTTTACAGCTTGATCTCGAGATTTAGATTCTTTGGGAATTTTTCAGGGCTTCACAGCTTTTTCTCGAGATTTGAACTCTTTGAAATCTTTCGAGGGCTTCGAAACTTGATATCATGATTTAGACTCTTTGGAATCTTCTGAAGGTTTTGCAGTTTGATCTTGGAATTTTGGAGAGAAATTTGACTTCTCTCAACTTAGATTTCGGGTCCTCAATAGGAATATCTAGACCTCTTCCTTTTGTGCTTTGACCTCTATTTATAGGCCAAACGAATTGATTTGATTGGTTGAAGTCCATTCTTGATTTCTATTAGTTGAACCTTGTCATCCTTAACACATGTCGTAATTTTATTGGTTGATATGTCACTTTCCCAATTTAATGGGAATATTTAAAATTGAATTTAAATAGATTATGAAAATTTAATTTAACAAAATTTCCATATCTACAAATATCATTTTCAAGGAATATAAGAAACTCCTTTCTTCTTCTATCAGAATATATATTAGTTGTATAAAATGATAAGCAGATATCTATCTTTATTTTAAAAATTAGGGCCTGCTAATAAGAATTTTAATACCAAGATATCTCTTGTTGATATCGTGGGATTATTTATAGTACAGTCTTTGACTCCTTCCTTTATCTAGTGGAGGAAGGAATTCAATCTCAGGAAATTTGGGAGAACTCAAATAAATYGAATTAATGGCACGAAAACCATACTAATATGTAATTTCTTTGGATGATGAATCTTGTAAATAGTTTATTCTTGGATAGATTCTTGAGAGATCTACGTATCTTGTATCTGTGTTTTGATGCAACTAAAGTTCCTTCATTATTGAATACTGAGTTTCAACTACCGGAAGTAGTTGAATTTTATCTATGAAGTGTTTCTCTCAAATATCCAAATGACTGTTTGAGGCCTGAACAAATACAATGTTAAATAGATTAAAAACATTCATCAAATTAACAAGTTTAGTTTAAAGTATTTATTGTTGGATAAGCGTTTCGAGAGAGAGAAAGAAAAAGATGTTGAGGAAGAATCTTAAAATTCCATTAATGAACTTCAAAGTATTTGTTGTCGGATATGTATTTTAACATAAATGAAAAGATGCATGAAAGATACATGTAGAGCAGAGAAAATTCCATTAATGAACTGCATATGATTGGGCAAATTATAACCAATAGAATTGATGAATCAGAAGCCAAACAACTAGAAGTGATAAGAGCGTCTCTTAGTAGCTTCCCATAAAATTATTCAATAAAGATAATAATAGCTGATGAATTGTCCTTGGATATAGGTATTTGAAGAATTAAATTTTGACATAAATATAACAAGTCTCATCATCAAAATCCCATGCTAATCATCCACAATGACAAAACTAAGCATAATCGTTATTCATTTGAATTTAGAAAAATAAAATTAGCTGAAATGACATTGTATTTGGACTTCTAATTCACATTTAGTTCTTTCACATCACATATTTTACATTAACCATGTATTATCTAAATGATTTCTTTAACTGTATGAAAAAGAAGTTAGTTTGCAAGTACTATCAATATATGTGAATGAATGTTGAATATTTATTTGTATACATTGTATATAATAATCACACAAATATTAGTTGTACTTCCAACAGAAAATAAACCTCCCCAATCAGTTCACTTTAGCTACTGCTTGCTTGCATAGAATATCTTTATTAATGACATTTGTTAATTGGATGTCCTTTCGGGCAAGGAGGAGTGCTGATAGAGCAAAAATATACAACCCTTCGTTCTCTTTATGTTCTCAATGGCTAGCAGAGTCAAGTGATAAGGGCACTGCTCATGTTTTCAACCTCAAGAACAAACCATAAGAGAAAGTACCCTAGCTTTGATCCTTTTGTATTTAGCTTGAGCAAGGCAATCCAGGTATAATTGTTTCCCCCTATCCGGGAACTAGCAAACGCCCAAGTCCTCTGAATTGTGGCATGTGCAGAACAAGAGGCCCCGAAATGTAGTTGATGCAAACCTGTAGTTTGCCAGGGCCCTACAGAGGATGTTAATCGACTATCTGCCATAAACATATATATGATATGTGAGGATTGTGTGGACCCCTGACCACATGAAATTTGGCCAAAAGGAGTTAGTGAACTTGGCAAGAAGAGTTGTTGTAGAATGGAAGAACATAACTCTACTAGGTTAGATGAAAATGAAGAGAAGAATTAATTTAGAACTGATGAAGATGGAAACAGAATTCTGATTTGGAAAACATAATGCTGAGACCAATACAAGATCTGTTCAACATGCATGTAAAAAACCATAAGTGAATGTGATGAAAAAGGTAGGTAAGTATATAAGAAGTCATAATGCTTGAAATCAGGCAATGGGCATTTGTGGATGAGATTATGCTCTCATGATATTTGTGTGCAAGAACCTATAACTTTAGAGTTATGACAGATTCAAAGCATTGTCAAGATGGATATGAGCACATCTATTTGTTGGTCATGAATTGCAGATGGCTTCTCTTGAACTGATTGATCCGTGCTTGGAATCCAAGTTATCAGAAATATATTGCACCTTTCCTAATTTTTTCACAGAACATAAAGAGTTTGAAGCAGCCGTACAGCGACTTGAAAATGTAATGCTATGTTGGGTTAAGTGAAATATACAATGGAACTTGGGACAGTGAAAGAAGACAGTATGCTGTATGGTAATCAAGTCTGACACTTTCACCTATCGCAGTTTCTGATCTCCCCTTCGAGGTCTGCTTGACAATTAAATCCGTTCCCTGATTAAGTCATTGAGGATCTACATAATTAGTCTGTTAGGATTTCTACGTTGATAGATTCTTGAGATCTTAGGACTTATCATCTCGGATATTATAGTGTAGGACTATGTTTGATGAATACGTTTTGTTAAGGGGGAAAGTTTGAGTTTGTCCCACAGTTTCGCTCGGATTGGATGCCCCCTCCAACTAAGTCGGTCCTGGGTTGGGAGTTTTGTTGGCTAATCCCTCCCGTCTGTTGGGAGAGGGCCAAAATTGTATGTGGGTACTAGCGCCACTTGTGGAATAACTATTTGCTATTTAAAATGAGCAAAAGAGTACAGGTTTTTATAAGAGAGTAAACACAAGAAAAAAATTAGAGATAGAGATATTTTCGCAGCCTTGTCTCCAGCTCCGACCAACCTTTGCCGAAATCAGTCATTTACGCAGCGTCAAACCGTTTGGATCGTCACGAAACGCTTGCAGCAATCTTCGGACCATACAGAGTAACGTTTGAACGGTGGAGATCTGATTTGAGCTTTCCTAGTCTTTCTGCTTGAGTGAATTTTCGGGGAGGTGGCGAGTTTTAAGATTGGTTTGGGTGTTATTCCCTTCCTCTTGAATTCTTGGTTGTGGTCCAAGATTATTTGTAGAAAATCTTGATGAAGTTTTATGTATGCCTCTAGACCCATTGTTAGAGGAGAACCTTGGTTGTACCCCATTATTGATTAATCAGTAGAGATATTAAAGTGTGGCCAAAGGTCGCCGTGATTGTTTACCTCGCTAGTTAATAGAGGTTTTACCACGCTAAAATTCTCGTGTATTGTTTGATCTTCTTTCGTTTGTTATTTGTCTCTAAGTTGCACGGGCATTTGGGAAGAGTTGTGTTATTGAATTATTCCGTTGCGTTGTGATTTCCTTCCCATCAGACTATTCAAACGGATTTTGTCAAGTTACTGTATGATATAGATTAATAATTTTTCGTTTTGATAGAACCCAGTATAGTGTAGGAGGCAAACAAATTGAGGGTTGATTCAAGATGCAATTTTGTATCCCCAGCAATCATATGTTCTGCGAGTAAGACTCTCGCTTCATTATCTAAAACTGATTGGTTTTGTTATACCTTTTGGTTTTTTTTTTTTTTTTGGGTTTCGTATTGGTCATTTTATTCTTTGCTTTTCCCTATTTCATGTAGTTCTTGCATCCCAAGTTCTGCAAAAGTTGGATCTGAGTGCCCTGCATATAAGCATCAATATGATGATCAAGGTATGCATTTGCTCTATAATAAACCCGAAGCATAAAATTGTATCTTTGCTTTCTGTTTTGCATCCAAATCTACTTGGATTTCACGAAGTCTATGAAATATAAAGATGTGCCATGATTGTGGTGACTCATTGACTAATCAAAGCTGAAAAATGAGTGGTTACTTTTAGTCTCTTTCAAGGAATGGATTAAAAATTGAAAGCTCTTTCTTCATTATTTGAGATGAATAATGGATGGGCTTTACTGTTTGAATAAATTCTTCTTGTCGTGCAGAGATGAGGGCAACACTTTGCATAAAAATCATAGTTACCATATACAGAAGCCTGGATGCCATTAGTAACATCTTTCGGCCCTTACATTCTAGTAAGGCCCGTATGATGATATTTTTTAACAAAAGGATATTCTTATTTTAATCTAGACTATCATTTGAATTAGGGAATAATTAAGTATTGAGCTTTAATATTTGATGATTGCAGATCAATCCCATGTTTGGTTCGTCTAAACTCAGACTGACACTGTGACAATGAGCAGTGTCCTTCACAAATGATGGGAGATGACGATGAGACTGATGAYGAGAGCTCGTCGATGACCAATCTTATTATTTTATTGGGATTTTACATTACACTTTTTCCATTTTAGAATTATATTTTGTTCCTTAATCACTGAATCATTTTATGATTAATGATTTTGAGTAATATGCATTTATAAATTTATTGATTGGAAGTGAATGTTGACTATAAATGGTTGGATTGATTATGATAGGTATTAAATATTTTACAATATATTAATTTTGAAAATCGAAAAAAATAATTGAAAGTAGAAAGTCCCTTTCAAATTAGCGATAGATTTGTGAGGGATATGTTCCTCATAGATTTGCGTGTCTCTTGTAGTGATATGGAGCCAGTAAAAGAAGTGATTGGTGCATAGGAAAATTTGTAAAGATTCCGCGATTGGTGATATCGTGAAGGTGGATTTTTATTATTTTGAAAGTATTATTATTAGTATGAGATTTTTCAATATGATATATATATATTATTTTTTCACTATGTCAAATATCATTTAGAACTCATACTCATGCAAGAAATTTCAAATTCTTACTAAAACAAAATTTATGCTTAAAACGTAAATCCTCATGTGAAATAAATTGTTATAGGAATTATATTCATCAAATGAGTATATTATTTTAATATATTTAAAATAAGTTTATAACGTAGTATAAAATAACATGTAAAGTATTTTAATTCATACTAGTTTAATTAAAAGTGTCAATGGCATATTTATTAACTAAGAAAGATAGCTAATTGCAACAAAAGAGAAAAAGAGAAAAAGGTAAAATACAGTAGCAGATGAACTATCTCAGAGGTTTTTACCTTAATACGAGGTTTGGAAGTATGGGAGGTTGAAGCTGCCATTAGACTTTGAGGACTAACAGATACTACTTATCCTATATTAGGAATCCAAACGCTTTAGCCAATTGTGATATGGTTCGTGATTGCATTTCATGTTCTTAATCGACAATCTGTTAGGAGCTTTGATGGATGAGTGGGTTACAAGCTAATGCTAAAGAAATGTAGAAAGGAGGAACAATTTCAATCAAGAAACTCAGATGAGTTATTTTTCTTAAAACTCTTCATATACATTAGTACTAAGACTTGTGGGTTTATCCTTCTTGAAGCATTAGTATCACTTTTATGTGTTTTTATATATTTTTCCTGGAAAAAAATGGCACTAATTTGAAAGCATAGACTCAAGAGAGGCTTGGGCTTGACTTAATAAGCAAAGCCAAACTTGACTCAGTTTGTTTGCACATAAATTTGAGTGAAGATTTAGAAAGCTTTTGTAAAATGAAATTCAATTTGATTTCTACTTGTTTGCAGATAAAGTGATACAAGTTGAATTAATGATTCTATAGGAACAAGAAGAGTTCCTTGATGGATATCATGTCCAAGGGATCGGATAGGCTAATTTGCATATTATATACCACTAAGTCGTTTTGACAAAATGGGAAAATGTATTGAGATGTTTGAATGCTATTTGAGAAGACTAAGAAATCATTGATATAAATGATGATAAATCTTTTCTGGCCCAAAAAGTTTTGTGGGTTTTATTGCACAATGATTTAAAGAATTTTTCCTGATGATTGATGATCAATTTCAAATCAAAATTTTGTCATTCTAAGATCAGATAATGATATTGTTAAATGAAAAATAAATACCTTCTTGAGGTAGCTAGAGTCATCATGTTGTTTGTGAATAACCCAAAACATTTCTGGTAAAATGTTCTCCTAAGTGCTTGTTCTTTGATAAATAGGATGTTATCTCGACTTTTAAAATATGAAACATCTTTATAGGTTTTAAAATAATTGAGCATCTTCGTGTTTGGATGTGTTTTTTATGTGTATATACCAAATCTTTGTCGATCAAAACTGGATCCAAAAGCTGAAAGATGTGTATTTCTTGGTTATGCATCTAATAAAAAAAAGTACATGTACTTTAATCCAATTAGCATGAAATTTGAGTCTATGGACGTACACTCTGTGAGGATCAAACTTTTCCTTCAAAAAAATCTCTCTYCTCGGAAAGGCCAAGTGAGGAAGGTAATTTTTGCAAAACTTTAAGTTAGAAGTCTGACGATTGAAAAGCAGTTGAATTYATGAACACGAAAAATTCACTTTGCATGTCWGATTTTGAATATTGAATTTAATAATTTAATATATAATTTCTTAATATATTGAGTTAGAATATCATTATTTAATATTTACAGAAKGATGTAAATATCAYTCAATAYATTAAGACATTACGAAATTATATTATYAAAYAATTTTAATTTGATAATTCAATTTAAAGTGTTGAATTGAATTATCAAAGAGAGTCTTAATCTAAAATTTAGGACACTACTTTGTCGGAGGCAGGTGAGAAGTAATTGAAAGGCATCACAATTGTCATCTTGGGCTTTAGGTTTATACTAGGAAGAGGTTTCACAAATGTACTACTCCAGTCATTTCTCTAGCAAGTGTTGAGTGAAGGTTCTGCAACTCATGGTAATTCTTCTTCTACCCCAATTCTTCTCTCTCTCATGATATGCCAGACTTGTCCTATTCATATGTCGACCTTCCAATCGCAATAAGAAAAGGTATCGAGCCTGGGCGTTAGAGGATCTGAATTGGAAGTTAGTTCTGCTGGAAGAGATGAATGCTCTTAAGGAAAATAACACACGGAGTATTATAGATCTACTCCAGGACAAGATGGGTATGATGCTACCAAGAGGCATTTGCTCCTGTGGCTAAGATTAACTCTGTCAAGATAATTTCTTTYTCTTGCAGTAATTTCAATTGGCCACTTCATTAGTTCGATGTAAAAGATGTAGTCTTGAATGGAGATCGCCTAGATTTGAAAAAGGTCTTGGAAGAGGCAAAGTTTGCAGGTTAAGAAAATTCTCGCGTGGGCTAAAGCAGTCACCAAGAGCTTGGTTTGAWTGATTTTGGAAATGTTATAAGAAGGCACAACTTCTCACCAACCAAGCTGATCATACCTTGTTCCTCTAAGTGCTCTATCAAAAGTAAAATAACTATTCTAATAGTATATTTAGATGGGATTATCATAATTGTGAATCATCTATTTGAGATATAAAAAAAAAAAAAATTGAACCAATAAGCTTGAAACCGAATTTGAAAAACAAACATAAATGCATTCTTGATTTGCCCAAGGATGCAGGGATGACTGGTTGCAGAGTTGCAGAAACTCCAATGGACCCAAATGCAGTTAAAAGCAGCAAACAACAAATGAAGTTGTGGATCAAGAATGTTATCCAAGATTAGTTGGTAGACTATCTGTTTCTCTCACATGAGATCGGACGTAGCCTTTGTAGTAAGTGTAACGAGTCAGATTATGATTCATTGGGAACCTACTTRCTTTGAAGCTGTCTTCAGAATTTTAAGATATCTACAAGGAACTCCTAGGAAGGTCTCCTGTTCAAAAATAGGGGTCTTCTCCAAGTGGAAGCCTAACGCAGACGCGGATTGGGTAGGCGGATGTGACCGATAGAAGATCTACCTTTGATTATTGTAATTGGTAAGAGGGAATTTCGTCACTTGGAGAAGCAAAAAGTAGAGTACTGTGGAKTAGAAGCAGAAATTTGCTTTGTTGCACGGGACTTTTGCGAAGTATTATGGGTCAAAAGACTCCTAGAAGAGTTGAACGTTCCTATCCAAACAAATATTATAGTGTATTGTGATAACAAAACATTAATTACCATAGCTTACAGTCAATTTCTGGATGATAGAACAAAGCATCATTAAGGAATAGATAAACAATGATRTGATATGTAAGTCCTACATACCCACCACGAGCAAAAACACTCATCGTGGGGCTCCCTAGGGCGCATCATGAGAACTTAGTTTGCCATGAGTGATATATTAATGCTAGCTTGAGGGGAGCTTTCGGAAATTTCCTAGGATATCTGCAATTAAAGTTATTTTAGGAATCCTTTTTTATTGTTTCCTTTAATTAGGGAGATTTGTTACTCGGTTTGTATCCTAGATAGATCTGTAAATCATCATCTACATAAGCATAAGAAAATGTAATATCCACGATTAATTTTTTTATTTTTTAATGAATTTTATATAATTATATGATTTATATCCGAATTAACTATTTAATATATTACCATGATCGATAGTGTTTTACTTATTTTGCAGTGGAATGTCTAGGAAGCGATAACGATCGATATGCCAATTAGAAAGTCAATAATTTCTTTTATTTATTTATTATTTACTTGTCATGTTATCATGTAAGTTTGTTTAATTCACAATACAATTCTATTACCTTAATTTAACATAAAATAATATTTACTTGTATATGTTAAGTTGGGCTAGRGAGAAACTTTCATCTTAGAGCAAACTATATTGGATTTTGGTATAATCCATTAGAGTCCATTCCTTTTATCCAGAATCCTATAGCCTTACATGAATTACGTCATCTATTCTTGGTCCAAAGGGAACTCATAAGACATCAACCTAAATTTTGGGCTTACCATGGTCCATGGGACAAAAGAAAGAGGGATGAAACCTTAATTTCCACTCCAGAACAACGGGTGCATCTATTGTGCACGTTCTGGGTGTTAAGAGAGAGAGAGAAGAAGACCAGGAAGAGTCCCAGCCACAACTTTTGACCTTGGTCTGTCTAGGAGTTAGACAGAGAGAGAGAGAGAGAGTAGAAGAAGAAGAAGAAAGGGAAGAGAGAGGAGAAGAAGAAGAAGAAAGGGAGGAGAGAGGAGAAGAAGAAGAAGAAAAGGAAGAGAAAGAAAAAAAGGTACAGAAGGAAGAAAAAAATATAAGCAGAAGAAATATAAATGTGCTGAGAGGCCAGCACTGCTTAAGCAGCGCTGCGGCGCTAGCCAACCTGCCCTGAAAGGCCAATGCTGGCGCCAGGCGTCCAGCATTTTAAAGCTTTATTTTCACATTCTTAATACTGTCTCCATGTTGGTTCTAAAATTTATTTTTTTTGATRATTTATGCTAGGGTGTGTTTAGTGTTTCTTGCAGTTTATTAATACGTTAGGCAAGCTATATTAAATGTTGCATTTACTAGTTGATTAAATAAACGATCCAAACTATSTTGTATTTTTAATTTATATTGGAATTGAAATTTTCAAAAGATTCTTTATGGATATTCTTTTTGTAATGAAATTAGGATACTATTTGGCACATCGACGTTGTGGGCAGCCAAACCACTTCGTTTATAACTTAAACTAAAAATTTATTCCGTTAAGGAGTTCAAGTAAGCAAATTCCCTTTGTTTCTTTGTTGGACTCCTAATGTTATCCTAATGTGAGATTGTGGTTTACTTTCGATCATGTGAATTTCTACTTGCTTCTATGATAGACCTATAAATTCGAYGTCGTTATAGAACATACATYGCATCATTATGTTGCATCATCTTTATGGGTAAGTTGCATGTTTATGTGTCGTCATAGAAAATATTTTAAAGGATAAAGTTTGGGACATGAAATATTTAATATTGAATGAATCCCAAACTTTAGAAATATAGGAAAAAGGGTGTGAGTAGGAAATGGGGCGCAGCGGACCGGCAACCCGACCTAGCCCTCTCTGAGGGTGAAATGCAATTATAATGTCGGCCTCCTCGCAAGGTGCAACAAAAGAGTAACATAATGTAGATAGCTTGACGGTACTATCATTAGGAAAGTTACTTGGTTTCAAATAATAACTAAGCATTGCAGAGCTTAATGACTAGGTGATACACCAAGTTAGCTCGYGTTAGTCAAGCAAAGTAAATTTCAAAAAGTTAAAGGAAAGAGGAATACAGTTTTTGAAACATGTTATAACGACGCATATCATTAGCATCCATGTATGGAATTTGCATACTGAGCTTTATAATTCACCCCTTYCATCTTTTTCCATTTCAGGTGATGATTAATCAGATGGTACGAGGAGATCGCTTGGGAGCAAACTCTGATACCTAAGCTTTATCTCTTTAGTTAAAATATTAGTGTCTAAAGAACTTTATCGAATAATTGAAATTCTTTATTTATTTATTGATGTTATTTTTTGAAGAACTTTTAGATTATTAAATAAAGGATTACATTTTCTTGTTGGTGGTGGATTCATTGGCAGTTCTTTCCTAGTTTAATATTAGATTTCATTTTGGGATTCATTCTACTGAATTGTAGTAGAACTGGTGGTATAAAGTATTTCCTTGAGGATTAGGTAATGAGTTTTTTTCTTTTAAAAACAGGTTGGATATGTGCTTATTACAAAGGAAACTCTGCAATGCTTCTGTAGAGTTTTTGCATATGGAAACCTCTTCCCAGTTAAAGTTCAAAATTATTTTTCCTTGCTTTTGCATCTATGAAAAGAGTAAATACCAACATCCTCAGGCTAGGATAGTTCTTAATCTGGGGGTGTTATAGAAAATATATCATATTCTTCATATTTTCATTCTCTGTTTTACATAATGTTATTTTTTCATTTGAATTTATGGAGAATGTGATTGATATATGTATATAACTTAAGATCCGTGGTAGCAATTAGATTTTTCTAGTCTTATATGTGGAATGATATTTTGTTTGTCAAGCAGCGATTCGGGATTGTCATATGAGACATACAAGTTCCTTATCTAGAATTTTGAAATGAAGAATATATAGGTGAAACATCTTATGTTATTATTAATTTACAGACCCATAGAGATAGATTAAAAAGAATACTTCGACGGTCCCAAAAGGTCTAAATTTAAARGGCTTTGGAAAGATTTCTGATGAAGACTTGTCATTGTATCACAGAYGCATTAATAAAGATGGCAAATTCATTTCAAAAAAATATTCTCAAAATGCATTGGAAGGCATTCCTTATACTATACTTGTTGGAAATTTAATACGTGAACATGTTTGAACTAAACCAAATATTGCATTTGCAATGAAGTGTTTGGCAAATATTAAAGTAATTATGGTCTTGATCATTAGAAAGCCAATAAAATGCTTTTGATATATTTGCAACGAACCAAAGATTTTAAAAACTCACATAAAAAACTATAAATTCGTTGAGGTGGTTTAGACTTAGATTTAGTTCTTCAAGATGCATTTTTCTCTTRCTCTAGGTGTCATTTCTTATAGGTATTAAGCAAACCAGTGTTGCATCAATGATGGAAACTAAGTGTATGATATGTTTTGAAACCATTGAGAGATTACATAATAAAGATGCAATGGGCTAGGGGACAAAGAATAAGGATTCCTCGGGGGAAACCAGGATGGGACTGCTCGCCCCCAACCTCTTCAAGGAGCGTATGCCAATCCACCACCATGACCTATTACCTATGCTTCCCTCACCATACCATTGGAAATGGTAGCTGCACTCCAAGCCATGGAGCAAATACGCAGAAYGTCGACACCAGTATCACATCCCTCTATGAGAGAATGAGAAAGGTGAATGTGCCCATTTTAGTGGGGAAGCAAATCCAAAAGTGGCARATATATGGCTGAGGGATATGGTGTGGAACTTYAGAATCTTTGAAGTGCTCGGAAGTCTTCAAGGAAGGTAGCTGCACCATTTTTGTAGGGGATCCAGAGGTTTGGTGGGAAGCCTCAGCACCAAGCTACCTTTCAGATAGAAAACCGTTGACATGGAGTACCTTTAAGGGAGCATTCTTGAAGCATTAGTTTCCCAAATCTTTATGAATGGAGAAACAAAATGAATTCTTCAACATTAAGCAGTTGGAAGGGATGTCAATAGTGAAATATGAGAACAAGTTCAGCTCCTTAAGTAAGTTCATCCATGAGGTAATAGGAAACTACCATTTGAAGATGATGAGATTCAAGGAAGGATTAATGGGTAAAATTTTCAAGCTAGATTGTCTACAATAGSCAAAAAYGATTATGTTGATGCGTATCAAAGAAGCATTAGAATCTAGGTGAATATTAAGAAGAGAGATACAATAAGAGGAATTRAGAGGTCTCTCCCATTTGGCAACTAGATCCAAGGGCATAGTTCAAAACCAGCAATAGAAGGGTCAYATTTTGAACCACGACTACTTAAAAGGTTTGCATTCTCACCTATTAGTAAGCAAACATAGATCAGGACTATCTCAACAAACCTTGTGGGACATGTGGGGGAATGYAATTTGGTGAGTACTGATGGAAAATGGGAGATTGCTTCAATTGTTGAAAGTTYGKATGTAAAATAGATTAGTGTACTATGCAAAACCAACTAGGTCAACGCCAATAGAACAACAACAACCTCCTACTACAACAACAGCAGCAGCCTTAGTCGCAACAAAAAAGGACAACTGAAAGAGTCTTTGTTTTAACTCAAGAGAATGTTAATGCATTAGAGGATGATATAGCATGTATAATTTAYATAAATATCCCTCAACTTATATTTAATATGATATTAAGGCCGCCATTATTTTGTGACCGAAGATTTACTAAGACCTTATGACTAAGTTTTGATTGAGTATAGGATATTTTCCATTTGGCTACACCTAGAGAAAACATTTAGTTATGAATTCGTGTTTAAAAATTGTAAGTCAGATATTGGGGAAAGTGTTTATACCTACTTATGATAAATGCAGAACATTCAACCTCTTCATTACTTTTATGACCTTATTAATGTCCTCCAAGATAAGCCAAGATTTGTCTAGACGTGAAAGTTGAATAGTCTATTTCTTGAGTTTCATGGGGATTGGAAGAGCAAATGAAGAGTCAATATATTTACCCATTGGATCACTATGTTTTGAGGCTGAAACTTCCTATAATGATGGGAGGATATAATACTCGAGCCCAATTGAACCATTTTGTAATATCCAGTTTTTGACCACCTATACTTTACTAAGTCTCATTGGGGCTAGACATTTCGCTAGTCGGGGTACAAGCATACATAATAACTCAATAAATAATATAAATTTTTTTATAGAATACATAAAGTCGAGTTACAACCCATATCAAGTCAAAAGCTAGTACAAGTATAAGAAGCAAAAGCTAAGTGCCAGCTTAGTTAAATCACAGATTTCCTAATATTTTATGGCCCTCCCTCGCTACTTATAAACTTAGTTACCTGTCACGAAAATGTGAGCAACGAAACTAATGAGTAAGGTCYAGTGAATTCCAAGTGCATGGTGTGCAAGTAAATGCAAAATCAAGCTGTAATAATTATTGTTTGTAAAATGAGATYGAGTTATAAATMAGATAAYTGGGTAGAATCATGTGTCAATAAAAACYTAGGATCATTTTYGGGTTATAAGAACTGCATAAATAGAAAGGACCTTTTTACTATAAAACATTATCATTTGCGAGTAAATGCCAGTTATAACTAAGAAAGCAATATAAAATCATGTAGATGAAACTTAGAAGTTGTTCCAAAAACGTGTTCAAGAAAACAAGACAACATCAGGAGTCAGACATGTATATTCAAGAACATTATGTATAAACCCAATAGTAAAATGCCTTGCCGTTTATAGAACATGGGATGCACTTTGTAACCGTTAGAGGTATACTCCACTGGGTCAGTATTACCAACCTTATATCCTGATATTGCRTATRTGACTTTTAACCTTATATCCTTATCAAGCAAGAGTACCCGCTAACAAGGTAATACGGATCAATCGTCCCAGGTCAAACCTCCTGACCATGGATATAAGCATTCCCCAAGTACACAATGAGTACATGTGACACAACCATCATCCCCATACATTTCTAGTTTACCGCACGTATAGCCATTGGATAGGCCATATGGTTATTTGAGAATTGACTCTTGACGACTCAAGAGGTACTCGTACTGAGGACCAACCAAGCATAGTACTTTGTCCGCCTGACTAGTCACACGAGACTTCCGATGGAGTRCTCGTCACATTGTCGCAAGAATCTGTGCAAAATTATATCCAAATAAATTTCATGTCATTTTCARGAGTCTCGAAGAATCATATGCCATATTATTTCAAAAGTTTCAGAGTCATTTTCTTTGTTCAGATTTGAAGAAAATAAAGACACGTGGTACACCAAAATTTTAGATTCTGAAGAAGTTTAATGAAAGGGTTTTGTGTTCARGTATATGGAAATTCTTGAAAATAGGTCTAGATAAAAGTGTGCGAATCTTGAGACATTAAAGGAAATGAAATATTCAAGAATATTTAAAATATATTCCTAGAGTAGCAAAAAAATTACAAGCATTTGGATTGTTAAAGATTGAAGGAACTCACGATGAAGTAGTTGAAAACAGTTATCTAGAGTRCGAAGAAAAATTGCATGYGTTTTGGAAGTTCAAAAGTCCGAGGAACTCATAGTAAATGTTTCAGAATTATGTTTAAAATATATTTCTGGAGTAGCACAAAAGCACACATATTTGGAATTTTGAAAGKTAAAAGGAACTCACTTGTATTTAACTAGCTAACTTTCTTGGTTTGCCTGCCCTAAAACAAGTCAAGAAATAATTCTAGTTTAAGCCCTTGAAGTGGTTTTATAATTCAAATGCTGGGGCTGATTATTAAATTGCCCGAATATAGTCTTACTTTACACGAGTTTGGAAAATAGTCATATCTTGACTTTTTTATTTTGAATTATTTGAAATCAATTGAAAAATGGTCCTAAGTCTTTAAGAATCTCTTCATGTAGTTTATTCTAAGAGCTTAATAAATGAATCATATCTCCTTGAATACTACCTCAATTCAAGCAAATCAAGCTATTTATACTCCTAAGAGAATTATATTTTTATTTATACCTAGGTTTCCTTATTTCTTGTGCTGGTTTGATGACTAAAGAAAGAAAAGAAAGGAAGTRAAGGATAAAACTTATTTGAATTTTAATTGAAAGGTTAGATGAAGACAGTTGTTTGCTCAGTTTGGCTTGCATCTGGAATGACTCAAGAGATTCTCTAAGGAAATTATTGAGAATCTGTGTGGTAAAGGTGAGAGTGAGCAGCAATCAACCGGGGAAAACTTGAGCTAGAAAAGTTGATATTTGGCCTTGTTTATAGCATTAGAAGACAAGTGCAAAGAGTGAGTTTTAAGAGAAGAGAAATGGTAAATAAATCTTGTAGCAAATGGCAAGAAAATAGTCAATGAAGTGAGGCATTGCCATGTGTGTTTGGTGGATGAATAAAGGAAAGTATTMAGCAAAAGAGGAGAAGCAAAGTTGGATGTGAACTCTTAGGTGGCATGCTCTAACTTTAGAAGAAATTCTATTTGGAGTTGGAATTTGAGGTGGCAAGCTTCTTTTGCCACGTGAGAAAGGGAAAGAAAGAGAGAAATTAGCTAAAAAGATGAGGGATTTTGCTAAATGCAAATGAAGAGGAAGAATGCATGGTTTCTTTATAAGCTTCTTAAGGATTTTTCTACGCTAGGAAGAGGTCAAATTCAACTTGCATACTTTGTAGGCTGATAGGGGAAGATAGAAGAGGTAGCACRTGTTCATGTTATGAAGAAGAGGTGTAAACCTCGGTAGAGCAAATGAATTCAAATTAGTACAAGAAGTAAATTTGATCTTGTCTTCTTTAGGTTAGTTGCCATCTAGATAGTTCTACCATACATTTGTCTAAATCTCAATTCAGTTATGATCAAGGGAATTAAGAGGATATTCGGTTGGCATGTATGAGTCTAGAATGTCTGCCTAGGTATTAAGTCATAGATAGAGATAGTTTTCAAGAAACCAAATGAACATATACATTATGTRGTTTTCTATTCAAATGTTAATTGCATTTTATATGTATTTTATAAGATAATTAGCTTAATAGGAAAAATATAAGAAGTAAGAAAATATACTTTAAGGAGCTCAATTTTTTGGTTGTGGTTATTAAAGGAATACGAATTTATTTTATCATAGTAAGAAACTAGTTTTAGAAAATAATATAAGAAAGGGAAATTTAATTTTAACTTGATCTTTTTAAGGTTTCCATGTAAATTAACTTCATATTTTTCTAATGTATTYAGTCAAGGTAAGCAATAGGAAATATAGATTTTATTGTCTAGGACGTCTTTAATTCTGCAAAGCTAGGAATAAGAGAAGTATGGAAGAATCTACAGTACTTTAGAATTTATCTAGAAAGGTTTTCTATTGGTGAGGGTTTATGGTGTTTAATACTTTTTGTAAATAAAAAAATCTTTGTTTTCCTCATAATTTCTCTAAGGCATGTTTGTGTAGGGTTTTACATAGTTTTAGGTGGGATTTAAGAATAAAAGAAAATATAAATAATGAATAAGTGAATATGATGGCTATTGGGATTTATATATAAAAGCTCATATTCTTCTTACGATTCACTAATTTTAACATCAAGAGGTAGTAAGTTAACAGCAGAGGCAGGCCAAGGGTGAAAAAGGGTCGCCATYTGCGAACATGCTGGACTTGGGAGAGATTACTTGAGTTAAATCTACGAGCGTGTCAACGTAATGCAAGTGGAGTAACTTCCTTTCTCTAAATTTATGGTCAAATCCCTTACTAACTTATTATAAAACTTTGGATTGAACCATGAATCTTATGATTATAGATTTTATCTATGTCCATTAAGGTGAATTTAAATTTTTCTATTTGAGGACATTAACTGATCTGGACTTTGGAGGGAACACGTTCCACCTACCTTTGATTATCCAACTCGCATGGTCAAGAAGCTAGATCTAAATTTGTTTGGCTGACCTAACAAGTATACAAATAAGCYTGAATTCAGGACTTGACCCAGTTGCCTAAGTTCGACCTTTTGCCCCAAATGTGTTTGATTATGATTAGCTACTTTTATAATATGATTTGATTATAAAAGAATCTTTATTTATATAAAAGTTCATTCATTTTTATTTAAGACTTTGTTACTGTTTATGTTATTGTTTTTCATTTACTGCTTGCCCGCTTTTTATTTCTATAATTTTCTATCCTATATTTTCTTCTGCTAGCAACTTTCATTTGCCAACTAGCTTAGGTCTTGTGTTATTCGGATGATTTCTTGTTCTAATGGCAAGTTTACTACTGTTGTTTGTCTAACTTCCCTTTATTTCATTGTTTTCTCATACTTCCTTAATTTGGAGTTGTTCTTTCTTGTTGTTCCTAGCCGTGGGTGGCAACTAGCTTGTATGTTCTTTTATYATGTTATGGTTTCRTCCTTCTTGGTTTTTCCCCTCACATACTTTACTTTTCTTTATTGTTTTTTCTTATTTTGTTACCTAGATTGCAATGGCTATTGGYGACTGCTTCATGCACCACTAACAACCCTTGTTTTTCTTTCTTCCTTCTCTTTCATTCTTTGTTTTGCCTTATGTCGTCTATTATTTGTTTTATGTCTTTTGTCATTTTCCCTTTGAGAGCAACACTATACTGCCACATTTTTTCTTATGTGGTGCAAAGCTAGTTTACTATATTTTTTTTCTTTTTTGGTAAGGAAGGTTCTTTTAGGTCTTAAAGTTATTTTGACGCTTTCAAATTAATTGTATTAATATTTTATTTCCTTATTATAACGTATTTCCTAATTACCTTATTTTTTTTCCCTTCTATATACTTCTCCTCATTTTAAGAATAAAATAAATATACATATCAACTGTTAATATTCTAAAAAAGGAATTGCTAAAGGAATTGAAAAATTGATTACATATGTTTGATTTAAAACATTGTTCAATCCCTGTTAAGGGGATTGATCCACTTACTAAGTGACTTACTCCCTCCAGCCTTTCCCCCTTTCAAAACAATAGGATTTCGAGTACAAGATTGGAATTGAGAGTGTGGGGATACAGGACGGAAGTGTAGCTTTGAAATTCTAGTTTATTTTCTATTAAATAATGAGCTTTTGAATAATTATATATGGTAGTAAGAGACTGGAGATCATTTTGAATAATAAAATCATATTTATTTTGAGATGGATATGTTGTTTAGTTTACACAAGGGTTTTAGAAAGCTCGATATGTAAGGAGGCCTTGTAATCTTCAAGGGAAATCTTAGAAGAATACAGTCAYGCCATGTCCCTGATATGGTTTTAGATCCTGAGGCATGAYAGTACAGTACTCATCCCCCTATGCCAAAGAAGAGTCAGGCACCAYAGGACGAGGAGGATATCGGGTGGTTAGCGGCACATTCCTCAAGTTCTAGTTGTTACCAGCACAGACTCTTGTCTAGTTTGTACATGGATCCCCGAGAATTGTTCACTAAATCATCCACGACATCTGAGGATTACGAAGATTAGGAGATGCTGGCCTTTGGTGAAGAAACCTCTCCAGGTGTTTCCTATTACTTTGTTACATGGTTGCATCACATTTCTCGCTATAGTCAAGTCATACATGTCGGATTGGATACTCCGGCAGTTTGAAGTTCATTCAGACTGTCCCCACCCTGCCTATAATTTCAATAGACGTATATTGACCAGCAAGTGTAGGTAAATATGTCTATATGTACCACTTTTATCCTTCTATTTGGTGTTAGAATAGTGTGTCCCAAAGACAATGTATTTCTATACATTGCAATAAAATAGTAATTCCATCTATTCCATTTTGGTACATACATTGAGTTGCATATTTCATTGGTATAAGCTTAAGCAATTAAGTAAATAGTTTATGTGATGAGTTGTTCTTCGCAATTAGGCATAAATCATGGCTACTTAATTAGTAAGACAAATAGGTTCTTGATCTTTTGATAGAACCGGGCATTCTATYATGATAAGATCATTGTACAATGGATTCTAATGGTGAATGACTTRCCTTAGTCAGTGGACAACCCGTTCACTCCAGTTATACAAGCGTATTTGACATATGAAGAGTAGGACCTRTGATATTGGTTTATGTTAAAGTATTATTCCTTTAGAAACCAGAATATCACTGCTACTACATGGATGAATATCCTAGTACTTAAGTGCTAGTGGGTGGTCTGGTAAGCCTAGAGCTGTGCTTTTTGATATACTATATGTGAAATCTTTTCGTAGATCAATAACTTTGTATGTTGGGAATATAATATATAATTAACTAAGACAGACTAATATAAGATAATTTCTCTGCTTCATTTTGTGAAGAATTAATCACCCCTTGTAATTATCCAAAGGATAATCAAATGATCCAGGGCCCTGAGAACGTGACTTTAGAATGTTTACTTYTATATAGCTCCCAGTGATGAGTAAGAACATTTGAGATTGTCATGGATTATCGAACTAGAAGTCTAAGGATGGTAGATGTTATTGAAAGGTGTTAGTACATTATGCCTCTCTTTTTKATGTGTGTTACGCATAAGGGTATATTCGTCATTTCACTTCCATGTCAAAGACTATGCTCATGTAGTATTGTTCATGGGGTCAGTTGAAGTAAGATCTTGTATATGATGTTGATATAATGAACACTCAAAAAATGAAATGATGATGTTGACGATATACTACAAGGCAGTAAGGGTATTTTGGCCATCTTTATAGTTATGAGTAATTTATCTTTTGGTCCCCTGGGTAGCTTAATATTACTTGAGTACTTAATTGTACAACTRGACTTCAAGGAYGAACTGAATTAATGAGGAATATTATTTTATTTAGTTTAGTTCATATTTATTGGGCTAGAAAAAGTAAGTCAATTGGTAATTAATTAATTACTTAGGTTGATCTAAGTAAAGAATTAATTAAAGAATGGTTTAGGGCTAAAAATAAGTCAATTGGATATTTAATTAATTAATTGGGTTGATCCAAATAAAGAATTAATGAAATAATGGGCTTAGAGCTTAAGATAAGTCCATTGGATATTTATTTAATTACTTGAATGTGTTTAGGGATTAAATTAGAGATAATAAAAAGAAGGGACCAAAACTGGCCCAAGAAAAGACCAGGAATTTCAGCCTAACAAAAGGAAACCTTGGGATGGCTGAAATTCCCTAGTCTTGGGAGGATTTCAGCCACCACAAGGTGTTTTACACCTTGGCCTAAATTCCTACTTCCAGTGAATTTCAAAGACTCGTTATTTTAGGGTTTCAACCCCTAAGATATACAACCTCTCTTTGGAGAATCCTCTTGAGCTAATCTCTATATTCTCTATAGCCACCACTCTCTATTTCTTCTTGTTCATCCTAGGTTCTCACAAAACCTAGTCTAGAAAAGGTAGAGTCACACTCCAGAAGATCGGAAGAAGCACATGCTTGCAGTTTTCATGCTCAGAAGTGAAAGACTTGCTAAAAGAAATACACTCAATAAATTAGCAGATCCAGGCAGCCCCCTCTTTTAGTTCATATCAGAGAATCGAGTTAAGGGAAAAACTCATCACCTCCAATAAGAATCCTTAAACGCCTCTCTAGTTTCAAAAGTAAGAATTAAGTTGTTCCTAAACTCAGTAGAAAAGGCAAAAAGTTTTTATAATTATTTTTTGCTGTGTCTTTCCTTCTCTCGCACGATCCTTTATTTGGGAGAATATTTGATACCATCATGTATCTTTTGTGTTTGAGATATTGGCTCGACCTCCATATATTACTTCTCAATATCATATGGGTTAGTTTAATTATGTTACTCATCCTCAAGTATAGAACCCATTTCACTTGTCRGATRGCTGTCATGTWCCTGCTCCTTAGGTTATGTTGGATGTTGCGTTATGTTTTAAATTTAGTTGTTTATATATAATATATTTATTAAGTTATATAGAATATTAATGAGCGTGTATTGCAGTACTTGCATATGATTATTAGTATGTAATTCCCGCTTCGCCGCAACACTACCACTACTCACTAACAATATAGTGATAGAGAACTTGTGACGGGTTTGAGATCTTGTTAGGCATTTGGATACGTAATATATTTCGCAGGCGAGGATGAGGAGGAAGAGAAGGAGACCGTGGAAGTCTAAGACGTAGACTAGTCAACGTGGCTGACTGTAGTTCTTATTGGGATATGTGGCTTTTTATTTCTAGATTTTTATGTAGTTTTATTTTGGATTTGTGCCCTTTTAATTTCTAGATTGATATGTAGTTTTATTTATGTAGCACTCTAATTTCTATATTGTTATATAGTTTTATTTTGGATGTGTTGAACTTTAATTTCTAGATTGTTATGTAACTTTATTTTGAATATGTTTAATTTTGTATATTTTTATGTAGTCATATATTGTTACATATCTTGCATTAGTAACTATATCAATAACATGTAAAGTGCAAAYAATGTACAAATAAAGAATTTGCATATCAACAAATACTAGTTTAGACACTGAAAATGTGTAAATGATGTATAAATAAATAAGTAAATAKTAAGGATGTGATATTTGGAAAATGGTAGACCAACATTGGATCCTATCATGTAATGGAACCTCTTAGCAATCAACGTTGGGAGTATGATATATGAAMKATTGAGGATACAACGATGGTAAAGGAAAATTCTTGTGCAGATGTAACTATAACTACGTATAGTAAGAGTCAGTCATAAAATATTTTAATGAAAATCAAAACAAATTCATTTTGAAATCTATATACCGCAATAAATAAGTATCTCGCATTAATTAGGCAACAATAATGATATTTGAAGGACYAGTGACCCTATATGCTGCCATAAATGGAAGATGAGTAATGCTCTAACTTAATAATAYACTTACTAATTCCACATTATATCTAGTTGCTATCACAAATCCCATGCCAGGGAAAGTCGTCCACTTATGGTTCCTCTTCAACAACAAAGTGTCATATGGACTACTGAATCTCTCTTACTTTTGTGCTCCTCCAAGTTGTTCAAAATACAAGTTCTTTTGCATATTTAACTCATAATACAACTCTATTCATACTTCCATGCATTGATGCTGATTTTGCAATGTCAAACTGTGCTATAAAGTGTGAAATGTCAAAACTAAAGGTAAATTTATGCGTAGAGGTGTAGTGTACCGATGAGGTCTAACCTCGTACCCATCCACGCCTCATTGTTGGTTGACATCTCCCTCGTTTCCGTCCATGATTGTATATCTTCTYAGTGTACCCCAAGCTAATGATCTCTCTTAGTGGAGTTACGTCTCGGACGATCATTAAATGTCTTTCACTACTTGGCTCCCAAAGATTCTTATACTCTGGTYGTATACTTTTCTCCAAATACTCTCGAGCCTTTCTCTTCATACTTATAGGAACCTGACAAAACAATGACAGGAGCTCCTTGTTATCATTCTTTACTATAGTATCACAACTATAGTCCTCTGTAGCCTCAATATGCAAGGTCCACCAGAACTGGTGAAYGATGTTTAACTAAATCTCACCATCCTCATAAAGAATAGGTGCCAACTCATGTACACAAGGAATTTTAATGCGTCTTCCATAGATAACAGCCGCATGCTTCAGCTTCTACATGAATCAACAAAACCCACTTCAAGTCATTATGCTACAAGATGATGACATGATCTCGCAATCTCCAGAAGCTAGGATGAGATGACACATGGAGACCACTATGCTAGCTTTTCCAAGCCTTGATTTCCCCGATTAGAATAGAAACGAAGAAATCTATATTTGGCCATAAAGTGTCAAAACTGCCAGTAGATGTCTCAAAATTCTCCTTCGATATGGAGTGAGCGCCTTCAATCTTATTAGTAGGGGAGTTATCGAAGTAGAAACAAACTTCTCCTTATATGGAAGAAGCCAAGTATTCTTCACTAACTAAGCAACCCAACTAAGCTTCCCAATATGGAATTCATATTCTGAACATGCCCTTCATATTATTTCTCRATCTTAGCCTCAACATCTTCTTCTATTTATCTTGAGAGAATGCAAACCCCAACTCCTTACTCCGAGTGACCTGTGTGGCATAACTCTCACACTTTCTTATTTTATATCACCGATATAAAATATGTTTGTACTCTAGAAATACTTCATTGAGGGAATTCATCAATATCATATCCCTATTCATGATAAGTACTCTCGAAGCAATCTAGTTATCAAAACTCTATCTCAAACTCTGCATCGCCCACATGCAACTCTCATGTTTTTCATCCTTGAGAAATTCAAAAACAACTGAAAAATTCTTTCATGTGGGAGAAACACCAGCAACCTCGAAAAATGGCATCTTGTACCTATTCATCTTATAAATACAAATCGTAACTAAAATATATGGAAMCAAATGCAGCATATCAAGAGACTTAGGATGAGAAAATGTAATAATTCGCTCACAACATTAGTAYCGGGATCTGCACGGTGGAACTGAGTGTAACCATTGTCCATTATTTGTACCAATTGCTGGGGAACTCATCTATCTTGCATCCACTATAACTTTAGCTTGTGAGGAGGTTTATATATTTGCTTCAATGTTATAAAGTTACATGGATCACRTTACTTCACATTGTCAACATTTCCTTCAATCTGATGTGACTCCTAGTCAATTATGCTCTTGTGTGCATTTGAGACTTTATCAATCTACCTCCCAATGCATGACTATGTGGATAAATACCTAAATCATGGTTATAATATGCATTAACCATCCGTAAGGTCCAAAATCCACCAATATGCTCCATCCYTTTCAAGGAGAAGGGACAACGATATTTGTTTTTTTTTCCAGTAAACTCTTGGGACTCAACATAAACCAGTATGCTGTTCGTATTCCTCCACTTCCTGCTTCTTTCACAACTGAGTCACCTCCACTTCCTGCTTCTTTCACAACTGAGTCATACATGTCTGCCTCCACTATTATTGTCTTTTTTTATCGCACCACCATAAGGAAATAACTGTGATTCTTTGCAACACCTTTTGCCCAAGTCATCAACTCATCACAAGAAACAAAATCCCCATTATATATGAAAATTTTATTATAATCTACTAGATCAATAGAGAAACACTGAACAGACACATCATTTTGTATAAAACACCAAAATATAAATAAAACTAATAAATGGAAAAAAATACATTACTTTAAATAAATTTAAATTTTTAATGGAAGAAACAGAYATCGACTACTTCGGATATCCTAATTTAAGGAACATTCTATATACTCTAAGTGCATAAAATGCATTTATTTAAGAATTAGGGAGTACAATGCAATTATATTTAAATTAGTTACATTAAATAAACMTATATTGAATATTTCAAATTTTCTGGTTTAATATGAGGCCCATTAGTAATCTACGTACTTTAGGGGCCTAAAATGTAATTATTAAAACATTAGAGATTACACTTAAGATACATTTAAATTACACCGAAAATACATATATCAACTATTGAAAATCTTCTAATGTAATTTAGGGGTTTATTGGTAATTCTATGTACCCTAGATTCCTAAACTGCAATTATTTAAGGATTACAGACTATACTACAATTACATTTATATTATCCACATGAAATAAACAGATGCCAAATATTTCAAACTTTCTAATTTAATATTGGAGTCTTTTGGTGCATAAGTGAAATTATTAAAAAATTAGAGGCTTAAAGTTCAATTATATACGAATTAGAGACTATATTGCAATTATATTTATATTAGTTGCATGAAATAAACATATAGAGAATATTTCAAATTTGTTAATTTAATCAAAGGGCCTATTGATAATTTTACGTACTTTAGGGTCATAAAGTGTAATTATTTAGAAATTAAAGGTTACAATGCAAATACASTTAAATTAGGCAGGGAATAAACATTGATGGTGGTAACAATCTACAGGCCATATAGGATAATAGAAAACGGTTTGTACATACCTGTGCAGCCAAAGAACGTGTTCAGGATACGACTCCACTGTTTCCCCATATCTTATGGTTCCGTGCTGTAATATCATTGACATCTTACTGATATCGATCCTAGAATATGGTGTCCTAATAACCTATAAATAAATAAAAATATAAATAACGCGTCAAATAATAAAACTTGACAATCAAATTAAGAACAAAAATATTTTAACATTTACATGATTGGGAGGTAAGCCACCCAACTGCATCATGTACTTTTGCAACCTAGTCKTGGTGGTGGGGCGTTTCTAGTTGCAATGCCATCTCACAATCCTGAGATGTGTCCTACCCCTCTCAAATAGTATAGACGGAGAGAACATCAGAAAATGCTAAAAAATCCAAGCCTATAACAAATAATAAATAAAAAAATTAAAACTATAATACTAATTTTCAAATAAACTAATAAACAAAATTATTTTATATTGCACCACATACTTTCCTGGAATAGATATGTACAACCAGCAAACTGCGTAGCCCCGCTCCTACTAGCAGTCCTAAGCTCCTAATACAAGCATGCAATAATAGTAGATCCCCATTAGAGTGATCATTCGAGCCCATCTAGGGTCGACCAAAAGGCAGAAACTCCTGAATAGGAAMAACTTGTTGATGAATAATGTCCTACCTAGTTAACACAACAAACACCCTTGGCATAGTTCTCGAGGCTCAAATGAGATTCTATATATTGCTACTAGGTATGCACGAACTTCAGCCTGATACATTGTGTCCACTGCTTCTCGATCTCTGAAACCTTCGTATCCAAAGAGACACGAGTTTAATGATAATCATTGAATGCTCAATGTTAGTGAATACAACTAATCCCTYACTCGGTATCCCCAGAATGAGCTAGACATCATGAAGTGTAATAGTCATTTCACCAAATAGCATATGAAAAATGTTAGTTTTCAAATGCCATTTCTCAACAAATGGAGACGACAAAGGCTGGTCCAGGTGCTCGAACATACAAGTGTTGAAAGGACTAAGTCTATAGTCTGCAACATATCTCATTGACTATGGCTGCAAATGGGATATCRAGAGTGACATGTCAAGGGTCCTCGCTCATCACCTGCACAAACTGCCGCTAAAACATGCTCACAAAAATCGAGCAACAGACTAAACTCAATCGAGCCTCCTAGCACTAGTCTGGCAACATCCATTTGTACGTTCGATCACATTTCTGTACATAATTGAAACGAGCCATCTCCTCATCCCTCTTCCCTCACTCATGTCCCATATGAACCGTATCATGGCCCGACGTCTGACCAAGACCACGATCTGAACCCTAACCATCTTCATGAAGACTCTCACTCCAACTTGGTCTTTAAGCATCACCGTACTCTGAACTCTCACTATCACTCTAGRGCAAACTCCTGGCAATCCAAGATGTATTGTATACAATCTCTAKTACGCAATGCACCAACTCCTCCCAATTGACTCCGATGGCTAAAAATTAAATTATTGACGAGCCAGGATGGAAAATCCTCTGTGTATAYGAGTACAACCTCCATTAGGACTCCTTAGAAACTTATAAATAKTTTTTTAATTTAAAAATATGAAAATTAAAATTGACTAATCTAATTTGTTATTACCCTCCATTCTCTTCTCGTTCTTTCCATTTTCATTTCATTTCCCAACTCCAAGTGTTAATATAGACTAAATCGACATTTGATTAATTTCTTACTCAAAAAGGGGGGAAAAAAAAGAAAAACGAAAACCTTTAGTTTTTGTAAGCGGCATCGCACTAGCAAAGGTGTCTAACCTATTAACCGTTAAATAAACAGTGCAGGTCCGCCTCCCGCCACTATAACCAAGACTATCCACCTCCGCGCTCCTCGAGGCACAACGACCATATACCACATTCTCCTCCGCCGTTGACCACCAGAAACATCGATATCCGCCAACTCTCTATATGTTATGGGCGTGATTGAGCTGTTGTGCAACCCGTCGTCCTTCTGCATTGCCAGGGCAAAACCCATTAGCCCATTTGAAGCAAATAATCAGAGCATAAGCAGAAGAAGAGTAGTATCAACTGTTATGGCATCATCAACAATTCCTACTGCTGTTAACGAGAGTCAACCGACTGTTTCTGGAGACTCTTTTATTCGACCCCATCTCCGCAAATTGAAACCTTACCAACCAATTTTGCCTTTTGAAGTAATATTCTTAATGACATGAAATTTACCATTGCTTCATTTTGTTGTGTTCAYAGTTTTTCACGTTAAGTTGATTGACTAATATTCCCTGTGCTTCATGTTGTTGGTTGTTTGTCTGATGGTGATTATTGGGGAATTCCTGAAATGAGATGATGCATGGATATTTTTTGTTATTTGAACAGTGTAGAATKGARTTTATGGCTGGTTGAGTTTTTGTTTCTATGATTTTCATGYTAAATAAATGCTGAAATTTGTTCCAATTGTTTGAGTATTTGAATGATCTACKAATTGGGTGTTCAAAAACTATAATCAGAGATTTTGGGGTAGTTCGGTTATATATTGACATCTAGAAAATTATAATACTAAAAAAGAAGCTGAAATTTGCTTCAAATTGTTTAAGTAGAACTGAATGAATTATGATTTAGATACTTAAAAAAACATAATCAGAGAATGCCCTCTAATGACACGGTAATATTTACTGAGCGCAATTGTGATTCATCTTTTGATGCAGCCTTCCTTCGTGACTTATGAATGTCTCACATGCACAATGCTGCTCTGTTTCTACTGAGTTAGTCACCTATGCTTGAAGTGTTTCTATTTATTTACCATTATTCTTTTTTGAAGTTGTAATCTTTGTCATAAATTATGTTTACTGTTGAGAGATATTTTGTTCTTAACTAGGTGCTCTCAGCTCRGCTTGGCAGGAAGCCTGAGGATATTGTAAAATTGGATGCAAATGAAAACCCATATGGTCCGCCTCCAGAGGTAAATCATATGTTACATTTTTTCTCTCTGAGTTGAGTGCATCTGAAGGTGCTCTCTTTTTGGATGTTTAGTTTCTGATATCCTAGAAGGAAAATTACTAGGTACCATCTGCTATTGTCATTCAACTGTCATTTACTAAAATGATATGAATGTCTTGTAGGTCTTTGAGGCTTTAGGAGAAATGAAATTCCCATATATTTATCCAGACCCTGAAAGCCGCAGATTACGTGCAGCCCTGGCTGAAGACTCTGGTCTTGAATCTGAATACATTCTTGCAGGCTGTGGTGCAGATGAATTGATTGATTTAGTTATGAGGTTTGTATTTTCTCATCCTCTTTCTTGTACTTCTTCTCATTAATTACAACTCTTATTTATCTAAAAAAGATACTTATGAGGTTTGTATTATAAGATCTATCATCATCTGAAATGTAGAATTGCATCCTTCTTTCTGTACTCTGCAAAATATGTTTAAATTYGTCTGTTTATCATCTTTGTAGTCTTCTTTCACCTAATCTTCCATTTCTTAAATCTCTCAATTGAAGGTGTGTATTGGATCCTGGTGACAAAATTTTGGATTGTCCGCCAACATTTACAATGTACGAGTTTGATGCTGCTGTTAATGGCGCTTTTGTTGTAAAAGGTGGTACCCAGGCATATTCTTCCTTTATATTGTATACAGAACTTCATTCTGCTGGTGTTTTCTTTACTGCTTTTAGCAAAATCACGTTTCAGTTCTGTAGTTCCTATCGACATCAATTTTTAGCTTTCTGGGGTTTAAATCAATTGAAGTTATATTATTCATAGCAGTTCTTATTGTCGCACGTATGACTTCATTTTTCCTCATTAAACTTGACAGTACCTCGCAAGCCGGACTTCAGCTTGGATGTTGACCGGATTGTCAACGTCGTTCAGCAGGAGAAACCAAAGTGCATTTTCTTAACTTCTCCTAATAATCCTGATGGGAGGTAATTTAATACTGCATCAACTCCTTAATGTTGTTTCTCATGCAGTGATCTAAATTTCAGATGCTAGGATTTGTGAATGTATTTTCTAGGAATTACAGACAAGGATTATGAGCTAATGGATCTCTCCAAATTTGGTAACTCACCAAGCTTGCAACATAATTGTGACAAGGGCATTTATATGGCATTTAACGACACTTAGTAGTTAAGTAAACCATGAAGAAAACCCAAAAGAAAACACCTAGACCAGAACGTTTGACTGGAAGTTTCAAAAGTTACACGCTAGCTATAAAGCTGCAATCTTGACCTATCAGTGGAAGAAGTCAAACTGTAAATTTAACTGCTTGTGTGCTGAGGCTGAGGCTTCAAAACTGCTAGGCTTACATTTGATCAAATTGCGCTTCAGAATTAGGCCCAATGAGCCTTCTGATCAATACTTTCATGTCCTGCTTCAGTTCTTCTTTTAGTTTCACACCTGCATTTTAGATTTGTGCTTTCATGCTCARTAGAGTGTCAACTCAATAATTGTTCCAATAGTAATTTTTTCATTTGAAGAGTGCCAGTTTTAGCTTGAGGAAGTGACAGTTTTAAGGTTCCTGGGTGCCATTTGAATTTGCTCGATGAAAGTGTAAATGATATGGCATCGTTAACGATAATGTCCAAAACGAAGTTGATAAATACCTGTTCTTGAATTTAGTTGATGCTAATAATGTCCAGATACTTTGTCACTTTGCTAACCATTTTGTACTGTTTCAAGAGATTCTGATCGATGAAAAATAGCTACTTATAGATGGGAATAGTGAACTCTTTGACTGGAATATTATAGGCATTATAATTTGGAAGCTAGTAGAGGAATAAGCTATTAACATGAGCACYTATAATACAGCATGATGACTCCGACAGCACCATTTATTCTTCATATCCTTTTTTATTTTTTGTCAAACTAGCATGTTAGTACGTTACCAAGCAAAGTATAATATTTTTACATCTTTTTACTCGTAAACAATTCAGGCACAGTAGGTGTGGGTGTTGATTATAGCGGAATACTTATGTTCTGCATAGGACTGGCTAAAGAGAAGGAAAATGTAGAATTCACTTACCCTTTCCCTAATACCAAGAAGTACTACATGTAGTATGAAATGGAAATATTAACAACTGCAAGATGGATCAAGAAGAAAATTTGGAATGTAGAACATTATTTTCAGGATTTGTTACYAAGGGAAAGGGAYGTAAAGCTTTAAAAGTACAACTGAGATATTGGGTAATRTCATTCTTTGATAGTTGTCTTTGGTAGCTAACTGTTATTTTGAAAGAAAAAAATTGTTCATTTTGCTTTAAGTTCCAAAATTAGTTTTAAMTGTAGCTAAAGATATGCTGATGACCCTATGAGCAAAATAGAGAGAGAGAAAGAGAGCTTTGTAGTTCTTAAAATTTAAAATCTGAAATTGATGACTTATCATCTTTCAAAATTTTTGTTTAACTGTTACATGTTTGTCTTTGAAAATGAATTCTTAGTAGTTGTTTGAATGTGAAATGCTGAATTCTAACACTAATGTGCACATTTATCTTTTTTGTTTTCCCCCTTGGTGATTGTTGAGCAGTATAATTGATGATGGGACTCTTCTCGAAGTGCTGAAGCTGCCCATACTGGTAGTTCTAGATGAAGCATACATTGAGTTTTCAGGGGTTGAGTCTAGGATGAAATGGGTGAAGAAGCATGAGAATCTAATTGTCCTTCGGACTTTTAGCAAAAGAGCTGGTAGGTATATGCATGCTCAGCTTACTGTGTAAATGACAATATAATATCTTTTTGCTACTATTTCTTTACGAATTTAGGACTTGTTTTAGTTATATTCTTTAGGAGGTATGACCTATTTTAAAATATTGTGATTTTTTCAATTCATATTATATCTGTATTCATGCATCCAAGTCATCCAGGGTATTCTATCTCTGGTAAAANTATATGCATGCTCAGCTTACTGTGTAAATGACAATATAATATCTTTTTGCTACTATTTCTATACGAATTTAGGACTTGTTTTAGTTATATTCTTTAGGAAGTATGACCTATTTTAAAATATTGTGATTTTTTCAATTCATATTATATCTGTATTCATGCATCCAAGTCATCCAGGGTATTCTATCTCTGGTAAAAGATGAGTTTAACAAGTTTTTATGCATGTTTAATATTTATATACATTATGCAGTGTATATTTTTGTTGTATGGACTGCATTATGATAAGCTTTTTTTATGCATGTACCTTTTGGTTTGTGAATACAAATGCAAATTAGTTAGTAGAATGTGGAGGGATTATACATCCATATTTTACAAGTGATTGTAGGTTTCATGATTAGCAGTAAGCTGATGGTTCTGGAGTTAWGAACTTAGTTCATCAAGAATGCTAAAAAGTAAATATTATAGTAAATTTTATTTCTTGTTAAATATTTCACTTTTTGTACTTGCTTCGCATCTTTCTTCACAATTTGAGCAAATTACTGCTTATTTATCATTTAATTGCAACTAGGCAAATGTAGTATTTCTGGAGTTTTAACATTTATATCTCTAATCTATTGACATGAAGAAATGAGTATGTTGCGATCTCAAACACTTGAATACCAATACTTGCATCCTAGAAAAATAAAGGTTTGGTGTTGACTGGCTGGGGGTCTTCCAACACATTAGATAAGGCTTCTATACACATTTAGACCTCATTTCAAGTTGAAGTTGAATTACATACTTGATCACAAGTACCCAACTTTTGATAACCATGATGTTTTATGGATTGGAGGATTTATGAAATATGTGCTCCAGTACATAAAGATTTTGAATGTAATTGTTCTTTTTCTTACATGTTTCCAACTCGAGCAATGAAGCACTTTGTTAGAAAAAATAGAGATTCAGAAATCTATGAATACAATTTATAAAAACCTTGAACGTTTTGTGCGGTTTCTTGTTGGTAGAGCGGTATCAAGTGTGAACGGTATATTTCGTTATAATGGATACATACAAAATTTTTATCATCAGAATGAACTAAACTACTCCAAACAGATCTTTCATGAGGGAGGCCATACCGATTGAAGGGGCAATAACTTGTGATCTAGTGCTAGGAAAGCCAACTTTATGCAAAATGTTTTAGAGTAAATTGAACGAGTTTTCCAATTCAAAAGACTTTTCTCCTTTTTGAATTATGTCATTTTTTTTGATGGGTTTTCACTGCTCACAGCTGCTCTTTCCGCACTTCCGGATTTACCTGGCTGGTGCTGTAGAATAAGGGAGCACCTTTCTGGATTTGAAAACAAGTGGTTTGAGTGACTGGATGGTTAAGATTRGTGATCTTGTTTGTTGAATTTGATAGGTCTTAGTTCAGCTCCCATGTCTCTTTTSCTCTTGGCCAAACAACCTCTGTTTTCCTTATACGCTCTTTGCTTATCTTCTTCTTGGAGTATACAGTGTCAGTGTCAAAATTGGTGAATGGAAAAATTGGTTAATTTAACCAAATTCTAAATAGAGGCAAGCCTATTTATGGAAGTATTTGGGATCGATACTTAAGTGGCTTGACACTGGTTATGTCAGCACATAGCTGTAAGGGAGAAGTTTAATAAGTTGTCTTCATTTTGTAATCATGTGGCTGAAGGAAGGTTTAGATCTTTGTTTTCGAGTCTTCATCTTCAGTTGTGAGTATTTTTGCCTTGAGCAGTAACTACTATTTGTTATTATCTTCTGCCCGGGGGCAGGGGATTATACCGTCCATCTGATTTCTAATAAATGTATAGAATTAATGAAAAACTAAGAGTCCTCCTAATTTGGTGACGAGTTACTGCAAACATAAGTCATTATCCTTTTCATTTTTATTTTTTATTTTTTTAAATTTCTAAGCCTATAGATTAAAGTATTTTGCAGAGATACGAAATGTCAGATGCTCTGGATAAATCCTTGGAAGCAATTGCTATAAATGCTCAGTCTTGGGAGTCTTAAGCAACAATCTTGTCTTGGGGGATTGGATAATCATTAGAAGATACTTCAGAATTTACATGATCCACTGAATTGGTCAAGCAATTAGCTATGTTGTTCCCTTCTGCAAACAAATTCTAAATGCTGCCTAAAGATGCATGTAGCTCAAGCATTTCGCAAGAATGCTTCAGATCATATGCAGACAATTTATGGTCTTCAATATGTTCCTAGATTATTTATTTTAGTGATTTTCATTAATGATTATGTTCTTAAGTGCCAAGGCGTTTTATCATTAAGTTAATTGCTGGAGTTTGAAGGGATTTGGTCCTAAGAATTTTTGTTTAATTACTTATTAGTATTTCAGTCTTATTTGGAGTTCTCTATTTTATAGTAAAGAGCTCATTATGATTACATGTCCTTGTTTGAGTTTTGTTACTGTTAGTATTAGGAAGTTTTGTACATTATAAAAACTGATATGATACTTATTTGCATGGAGTTGTTTTGTTGATTAAGAAAGATGATTTGAGTATCCTTTTCTGTATCTTTGAGCATGTGCCTAATTTTATGCAAACCTCACTTTAGGTGGTGAATCCAAAGAGTGCTAGGTGGGATATCTAGCCTCGTCCTCTTCTCCTTCTTTTTTGCAGCAAGTTACTATTCATGGAGTACTGGTCAGAGCAACAAAAGAGTCTCTCTCGAGCCTCTAATATRATTGTCTCAGCAAGTTACCATTTGTGTACTACTGTTCGCAGAAACAATAGAGTTTCTCTCGAGCCTCTAATCTTATCGTTCTTTCTCTTGAACAATCCCCAAACATTTGCTTCTTTGATTGTCCATCGAACTAGAGCTAAAAACTCTAAATTAGTAGACTTCTGCTTCCTATTGCAAGATGGAGTACCATCAGCAATCCTCCATAATAACAAAAAGAGTGAGACTTCTTGCCGAATGTGAGGCATTTGTTTGCATTTTCCYGATTATATTGCACAGCTGTGACTTGAGTCTATTGCAACAGTTAGACCTCTGATCCTCGTCTTCCATCTAGTAATCATTCCTCATTGTTGCTAATTAAGAAGCTCCGTTGCGTCTGGTAACAGTCCACCCAGACATTAGGAAACTTTTGACTCTGGAATACTTATTTAATGCTACTTAAGCAGTTCCAAAGCATTACTCTTAAGAGCCATAGGTCAAATTACCAGGCCATGCAAAACATATCTTCAGATATATTTGTGTATGTGTATATGACAAAGCCAACATGCTTATGCATCCATTTCATGTTGAGTTTTGCATCTATTCTGGATTATAACAGAACTTCACAACCTCAATTCCACGCTGATGAGTCCGAGATTATTTATTGTTGGTGCCTTGATCTAATAGCACGCGTTGCTTAAGCAGATTCTTCCAATGCATGGCCGTAGTCTCAATCGGATCTAAAATGATGTACTGTTAAATACAACAATAGAGTATCACCAGATTAATTAAGATGGGTATCCAGATAGAAAGACAAATTTGTGGATATCTATTTTCACGTCTTGTTTGTTTACCTGGAATTGAAATTTTTATGCTTCAGGTTTAGCTGGACTTCGTGTGGGTTATGGAGCCTTTCCTTTGAGCATTATTGAATTCCTTTGGAGAGCAAAGCAACCATATAATGTGTCAGTTGCAGCAGAAGTCWCTGCATGTGCTGCACTAAAGAATTATGCCTATCTGGAGGTAAGCTGAAGTACTTATGCTAGGCTTGTGAAGACATTTATTATTTCATATCTTCCTTATATAATTTGCTTTTGGGTTACCAAAACCATTTCTGATCATGGGTGAGATATTTCTACCAGAATGTCAAAGTGGCTTTGGTGCAAGAACGGGAAAGGCTGTTTGAGCTGTTGAAAGAAGTCCCATTTCTTAATCCATATCCTAGCTATTCGAATTTTATTCTATGTGAAGTTACATCTGGAATGGATGCTAAGAAGTTGAAGGCACGTAACTTTTCTCACCAATATATACAGAAAGTTTACTCAGCTTTGGATGTGCATGATTTTAGATTTTTAAATGCTTTGATCTTTTTGTGTCTTTTGTTTATTGGTCTTCTGAGAAGTGACCAGGGTTTGCATGACACTTGGTCGCAAATTAGTTGGTTTTTGGTTTTGCTCTGCTTTGCAATTTTTATTTATGAAGTTCCCTTCATCTAAATCAAGGAATTAAGTTAAGCCGGAATTTGAACATTTTTCTAGAAGGCAAATTACTTTTTAATTTCTTTTGAGTGAGAAACGGAAATAGCTTATTCCCTTTGTCGCATTAACTTTGTGACCATTGCTTACATGCACAAAGCCTAAGTAAATTCATCTTTTCCTTTGCAGCATCTGATAGCTGAACTATTCAGAGTCTGAACTATCTTTTTCTTTGTAAAGCTCTATGTAGGAAAACTTGCAAAGTAAAGTAATTGTAATTACTGGCATCTTGATGTTGTAAGTTCACTCTTTAAACAGTGTTTTAAGAATATGGAAGCCCAGAAATGGAAAGGTTAACAAAGTTAAATTGGATGGAGGAATGCATCATGTACTATGTTGTGGGGTATGGCATTGAAACTTTTAGGTCAATACTGGCATCTCTCTGGAAAAGGTGGATCTTTGCTTACTAGTTCTCTTATCTCTCCTACACGTAAATGTTCTTTTACTGACTTTTCTAGTACATCATTTTTCTGAGTTTACACAGAGTAATGCGGGCAGTTCCAAGCTAAGATTGCTATTCGCAATAGAACAATTACAATTTTAACTTAGGACTTCTTTCACCTTGTGGTACACATTTACTTTTCACCTTGTTGCCAGGTGAATATGAATGAAGCACTAATGACTATTGAATAGGCTAATTGAATGAACTTCTGCTTGGCTACTGAAGAATCTAAAAGTGGCTGTCATTGGGTTGCATAGAGTTGATCATGTTTCTTATTGGAAAGAACTTGATGCAAAGTTGGAAGATATGATGGATTCTGCTCGTCTTGGGTTCATCTCTTCTCCCTGCAGTTTTGTCTTGAACTGGTCAATATGATTTTCCAAGATTAGTGTCTATGATACTAAGGTTATTGCTGTTATTTGCTCTAACAGATAAGGTAGCATATTCATATGTATTCCTTCTTAAAGTAAGTTGCTTGTATTACTGACCTTGGGAACTTTTACGAAACTTTCTATTGCTCTCAAGTGTGGCGAAGTTTGAACCATGGAGAACTAATTGCTGAAGAAGTGACAATTGTAGCATGAATTTTTCAACTGTTTTGCAATTTAGGCCGCAATGCTTAGATGCCCTTACTAGCAAATGAAAGGATAGATGAGCATGCCTATATATTTCTGAGTTTGTATGCAAGTTGGCCAGATAWATGGTRTTATGATGGAAAAAGGTTTTCGAAACTGAGGAAATTGTTTGAAGATAAAAGAGATTATAAATTGGAATATCAAAGGACAACAAGGAAAAGGGGTTTAAGGTGTGAACCTGTTGCTGAATGTCATCATGCCTTCTAGGATCTCTAGTTAGAGTCGGAGATGATTAACAAGAGATTGTGATGAAAAGAAAAAGGTGTGGAAACGAAGCAAAAGGGAGGGGGGGGGGGGGGAAMAAAAAAGGCATTTATAGTTCTCAAAAATGACAAGCTTTGGATGAACAGAGAGATTGTGGTCCGATCCCTGGAAATACCTTTCGCATGCAAAATGTAATGCTGTATAAACCTTCATAAACCTTACCAGGGTTAGCTACATATATTTGTTTGCCATTTATCATCCTAGATAGTGGATGCTTGGGCTGATAGGTTCCAACACTAACAATAATGAATTCCAAAAAGTCATGTTTTAGAAGACTGCAAAAGGTTAACCTTCTCTTAATTAATATCTATCCTGCTTTCTACATGAATAAATCTGTACTGTGTTAGAAATCTGTTGTTTATTGAAGCATCTTCGTTTTTGTTCAAGTGGTTCGTGTGTCTGCATCGACTTTGGGTGGGACGTTTACAGTTTTTCTTTCTGCTTGGGCTGATTGGAAATTGCTTCTAACATWTTTGTTTCATTAACACATGGATTTTGCATTTATCTGGAACAGTGTGGATGTGGAATGGTGTTTATCTAGAGAGTAAAATTAGGAAAACTAGGTATTGTACTGGTTACTCCTGGTGTATAACTGGAACCTCTTTTCTTGCAGGAAGACCTAGCCAAAATGGGGATAATGATTCGTCACTACAATAACAAAGAGTTGTCTGGTTATGTTCGTATATCTGTKGGCAAGCCCGAGCAAACAAATGCCTTAATGAAGAGCCTCAAATGCTTATAATGATCCCATAGCAGCATTAGATTCTTATTCTGAAGGAGAAGATCTCATCAAATTGCACTACCACAGGAACTGTTACAAAGAGAAAATTGGTAGTTTAGTTGCTCGGTTGACTTTTTCATATCAAATGAATACTTTGAAGTCATTTTTTCCTCATTCATGCAACCTCTGTACTTGGACAATGTTACTTTTGATTGATCTAGAAAATGTTGCTGTTCGTGATCCATCCACTGTTGTTGTAGTAAAATATATTTTGAGGAAAGAATGCTAGTTTTTGTTAGATTCTGGTAGCATATATATCACACATTCTTTTATCTGATCATTATTCTCTTTGATATGACTAATTGCTCTACATATTAAATTAACCATTTGAATCTAATTTGGTTAATTAGAATTCTCAATTCGTCCACATTGCTTTGCAACTTTCAGACTACATGGGGGCAATCTGACCCCAAGCAGAAGACGGGTGAGCAATAATTCTTTGCTAATTCAAGTCCTTGAAGAATGGTCAACCTCTGCGAGTGTTGAATCACTCTTGAAAAAGGGCAGCGACAAGAATAGGAAACAGGAGGCACACATCATCAGCCAAAAAAGAAGCCGAAGGGTTGCTCAAAACCTAGTTAGTCTCTCTTTGTTTAGGGATAATGCTCGATGGCTCAATTTGATCCTTTTTTTTTTTTTTTTTTGGTGGTTCAAGAGTGTAAAAAAGGTGAATATTAAACTTTCGTTTTGGTGTCCATGGTGATAGGGGAGCATTTATTTTCTTTTTACCTTTTTGTTTCTGTCTTTTAGTGATGTTTAGCCATAAAAATTTAGATCAATGTGAACTGAAGTACACTTTTCCTTTATTTAATTCCTCTATTTTAGAGTTCATGGGTGTTTACGCAATTTAATATTTTGCAGAATTTGTATGAAGRTCTCTGAGTTGAGTTGGTTTAAGATTTCTAGTGTTTTTATTGGTTAAGAGTGTTGTCTTGACCATTTAGGTTTTGACGTTTTGAGTCTATAAATGAACACTTCCATATGAATCAATATATATTCTTTATTTCAATCAATAAAAGCATCTATGGATTGTCTAATGTAAACCTAGTTGTGTGATGCAATCAAATCTTAAGTTGTGAAATTTTATGGTTYTAGGTGTGATGTCTAGGGTTCCATCTCCATTATTGTRATGCTAAGGCCCTTTACTTCTCTTACTCTTAACGAAGCTTCTTGATATTCAGCAGTAATTGTAGCTTGTTCCCCTTGTAAAATTAGCAGAATGTAATTCACTATTTGCAAAGTAATCTAGTACAAGTTTTCATCTTTAATAGTTTCCAAGAAAAAAGTTAATTCTTCTTTAGCAAAACCAGTGTCAGTTTTTTTTCCGTGGTCCTAAAAATCCTAATCTAATAATGTCAACTAGAAGCAGGAAAAACTACTGGCCAAGGTACACAAACAAAGAACAAGATGAGTTTCTTTACCTAACTATGAAGAAGGTTGATGAAAAGGAATCTAAAGAGAARTAATTGAATGCTGGGACTAGAAGCAAGGCAACCAGCAGTTATGTGATGGGTATTAGGAGAACAATTGCAGAGGTGGTAACTCTCAGAATTCAGGTCCTTTGCAGCTTGAAACTATAAGCCCTATGGCTATAATATTGATTGCTTTTGATAATGACCTATATATGATTTAGTTGTTATAATACAAGAAGGTAAAGATAGGAGAAGTTCATAAATAAAAGGGAGAGAAAGAGAGAGAAATTCGTAKATTAATTATCATTAATYTTGATGTGAATCAAAATTTTCTATTTATAGAAGTTAAACCTAGAGCTTCTAGGGTTTCAAGTGTAGAAACGTCATTCATTATTTATTTACAAGAGCCTCCTTGAATAATTAATTTATACAACTGTTTTATAAAAACTTGTTTTGGTAAAATTTAGTGGAAAAAAAATCCAAACTAAGAAAATGAGTACAATTAATGTTGGGGTATCCACTGTCGCTTCAATAAAACATTGTCAAGAAAATTCACTAGAACAAACCCTGAACAAAGAAAAAAAGTACAACTATTCTCCTGATCTAAATAATCACTGAATATTTTTTTAATCAATTACAATTATTGTTGTTGCATATACCCTCATCTTTTTAATCATTATTTGCAACGATTTTGTAGCACCTGCAAGTTTTTTTTTTATTATTTTCTTTATGCATTACATTTTGTAATAACCTGACAACAAATTTAAAAGGCACAATTCTACAAGTCTCAACATTGAGCCAATTAATTGTCTCAATATGCTGGACCCACAAATGAAATGACCCAAATGATCCAGTGTACTTTTCATAAAGGATTCTCTTAAACGTAATGATATAAAATTTTTATTATACCCTTATATATAAATCAAAATATTTTCATAATTACCTAGGTCTTTTTTCTCTTTAGACATATTTTCTCTCAACTCCGACACTCTAATTTAAAATTTTGAAACTTGATTTGTAGTTTTTTCACGAAATCTTCCCGATTAAATGTTAATATTCATCCAGATGTATCTAAATATTTGTTTTATGCCAAAAATAATTAATTGAAACAAAAAAATTAATTTTTTGGTCTGGAGGAGGGCTGTCGGCGACGTGTGTGGGGACTCCTAGGATAGTCTTGTCAGGTGCTAGGTAGGTCTCCTTTATCCACGCTTCAGGCGGGACTCCCGCAGGGTTTGACCTTTTTTTTGCTTTTAATTGTATTACATGCTTTTCTAATTTAAATTTTTAATCCTATTTTTAATGTTTTGATTTAATTATTAATTGTTTATATAATTTATACTAATGTTAAGTTTAATTTTTATTTCATTGTATTTTTTAAAATTCATTTATCTTAACTTGTATACTTTGTATTTACATTTGTTAGTTAATGCAWATGTTTATGTTATCTTTAATTTACATTATGTTTATTTTCTATTTCTTCATGTAAAATTTTTATACATTTTAGGTTAATTTTGCAGTCAACTTCARTTATGGATCCACTGTTCAACTCAGATTCACCRTTCGACCYGAATATAATCTCTTTTMAGGTAAATTTTACTTAAAATTTAGAAAAAATAAATATGTTATTAATTCATTTAATATTTTAATTTGTTATTAATTAGTTTTGATATTTTCATTTAATTGGTTAAATGCATTATTAATTAATTTTGATATTTATGTTTTGYTATTAATTCATTTTAATATTTTTAATAGTATTTTTTATGTTTTGTTATTTAATTGTTAAATATGTTACTAATTCATTTTTAATTTTCATTAGTATGTTATGTTTTATTGTTAATTATTTTTAATATGTTACTAATTCATTTTGAATTTTTGATAAAATGTTATTATCATTAATTGTTAAATGTGTTCTTAATTTATTTTTTATTGTCTATAAGACATTATGTTTGTTACAAAATGTTAATTGAGTTTTTAATGAATTTTGTACGATTAATATTTTCTTAGTTATTGTTATTTTTTCTGTAGGATAATCATATAGATTGTCCACAGGAGGAAGTTGTTTGGCCTAATTTCAATAATATTTTTCTACTGATCAACTTTTTGACAATCGCATTGAGTTACTTAGATGGATCATACAAGTTGGCAATTCATTAAATATTTTCACGATTATCAAGGGTTCGATGAAGAAGGATCTACAAGGGAATGGAAGTGTTTGAGTGTGTTGTGAACGTTCCAGTTTGTATAGGAAAAAAATCGAAAGGATTGAAACAAAAGCATCATATGACAGGAACAAGAGAATGGTTGTCCTTTTATGCTGAAAGGAGTTGAACATATGAATTGTGTATGGAGTTTAGATGTTCAACGTGGTCGTCACAATCATGATTTAGGAGTTTATTCGTAAGGTCATTCGTCAGCCTTACAGCTTACAGAAGAGCAGAAGAACACGRTAGCCTATCTTACCAAATATCARGCAAAATCAAATCATATTATGAAATATTTGAAGGAGATTGATTGAGAGACTGTGGCRGGGATCAAGAATATTTACAATGAGCACAGTAAGATTTGGATGGAAGAAATGCAAGGCCAATCACTGATACAAGAGTTGTTGTCTAGTTTGAGAGTTTAGTCATATCGATATTGGCGTAGAAATATTGAGAGGACCATGGTGCTAAGTGATGTATTATTTGCAATTGGAGATCTGTTGACATGTTGCGAATATTTCCGTATGTGCTGATTATTGATTGCACATATAAGACAAAGAGATATAAGATGCCRTGTTGAAAGTTTTTGGTGTATCCCCTACCCAAATTAACTTTGTAGTTATTTTTGAATTTTTGAGGAATAAGAAGGAAGATAGTTATATTTGGGCCCTTTAGTTTATCTATTAGTTGTTTAGCCCTGATCAGTTACCTTTGACGATTATGACCGATAGAGAGTTGGCCCTTTTGAATGCTCTTGAGCGAGTATTTTCGATAGTCCTACATTTATTTTGTAAACGTCATATATCGAAGAATGTGGAGGACAAAGCTACAAAATTTGGAGGGAATAAGAAGATTGAGACTTCATTTTTGCAAGGCGCTTGAAAGAAATTATAGATTCTCCTACTTTTGATGAATAATTTCGGAATCTTGAAGACATGCATACTTCCCTACTATAAGGTTTGGAATTTTATGGCGTATTGGCTGACTTTCATACTTCCTTGCTATAAGGTCGGAAATTTATCCTCCCTTTTTTCTTTGATCCAAAGGTGTATGAATTCTTTATCAAATTCCTCCACAAATCTGGCCCAATATATTGATCTATCATGTCTTTCCTAGATTTCATGGGTCCTGGCCAACCATTCTTGGGCAAGTCCTCTCAGTTTGAACGCATTCTTCTTGCATTCGTGTATTGCAAAGTATGAAATATGTCCTCGATTTGTTCYTACCATTGTTTTGCCTTATCTTCTTGTTATGTTTCTCCGAAAAATTCGGCAGATTGGAATCTTAGGAATCGATGTAATTCCTCATCCTCCTCATTTTGCTGAATAGGTCCTAAAGGCCTGCCTTGTAAGGCCATTTCTAGTAATGCCTTCATCTTATCCAATGCCCGTGCTACAGTTAGTTCCTCGGTTGGGCTTGGCGTAGTCTATCTAAGAAGGGTTGTGTCATCCCTCTGCTCATTTTCAGTCATATTTGAAGCTGTTTTATGTGGCCTTCCTTAGCCCCTTGGTTTAGATATATTCTRTTGACTACTTATTCTAAGGTGCCATATCTGTACATACTAGACATTCAAACTCAATGATAATGATATCTGTACATACTAGATTCTCGTATAATTTCTAGCAAAAAAATCCAATTGGGAAGTTTTCAATATTCCCTTCCATAAGCACAAAATCCTAGTAAAAATAATCCATGTGATCATATCATATTCCACCCACGCTCWGGTCTGTAAACCTAGTGCTTTGATATTGAACAACCACTTCCACAAGCCTTGTTTGATTCATAACCTAGGTTCTGGTAACACCTTTGCATACTCGTCGTCCCCTAGGTATGATTGGGGCCGAACGAGTTGCGTCTCCCCTCTCGGATGTCATTACTATCATGACAAAAGGTACAATTCCTCATAAAAAATCTAAAGTATAATCCAACGAGGATTGTAGATACAATTACATACTTATAATGTAATACATCATAGAAAAGAAGATTAAAACAATAGTGCTRCTTTGAGACTTTCTAGTAATGGATCAATATTCATAGCTCTCGCTCCCAAAACCCAACATCTCTAGATCCGTATATGTCACTACAAACAAAGAAAAGATTGTGAGCGCTAGCTCAGTGAGTCCCCAAGTTTGCAATGTGAGTTTGAAAATATAGTTATAAAATATGTTTACGGGTACAATAAAAACCGCTATGCAAAGCTATTCTCGAATAGTTTGATAAACATGACAGTTGATCAAATTTGTGATAAAATATTTGTGGTAAGAATGAGTCACATGATCATGTACAGTTATCATAGAGTAAAACTTTGCGGGGTCCAGTAATACCGGCCTTATCACTTCGTACACATGTAATTTTTTACCTTATCTCTTCATACAATCAATTGTACATGCTAGCTGGGGTACAAGGATCACCTGCCCGACGTTAAACCTCCTAACAGAGGGTACAGTTGTCCTCAATCAGACCTAGGTGCCTAATGATGCAAACGTCTGCCCGACGMATTCCCGGTCTATCAATGAAAGCCCAGTCTTTGGCTCAGGGTTGGCTCACTCTGGTACAACCACCTAGACTAGCTCAAGAGGTACTCGTACTGGGGACCAGTCAAGCACAATACTTTGCTCGTCGGACTAGTTATTCAGAGATTGCCAATTGAGTACTCAATTCTAATTCGTCAATTCATGAATCAATTCACTAGTGATCTTACAGACATTTTCAGTATAATTTTGTCAAATCAATGAGTAGAGATTACAAGTACGTCAATCATGTTTCAGAAGTTTTCCTTGAACAGTTTTTCATTAATAAAATTTTGCACACGAATTCAGTTCCAATAACAAATTTTCAAGAAACAAGATTTGATCAAGGTCATAAAAGGGCATGTTTTGAAAATAATTTCAAGAAATCCAACTTTTGTGATTTTTATAGAGAATAATTTTGAAATATATTTGTGGAATAAAATAGCTAAGAGGAATTCAAATTAAGCACACCAAAATTATGAAAATCACATCTAGAGTACGCTAATTTAAAATAACCACACTTTATGGAATTTTGAAAGACAGAGGAACTCATGATAAAATAATAATTATTTAGAGTACGATGAAAACAGGCACATTTTGTGAAAATTTAAAAATAGAGGAACTCACCTGTGATTCTGATTAATCAGAAAGTCTACTATTTGGCATTTTCTAAAAACAATCCACAAGAACATCCTTAGTAATAAATTCATATCATTCACACCCAAGTCATATCCTAAATACTCAAACCCAAGTCATATCCTAAAAACCCGTTTCACAATAACTCGACTTTATTATTGAGAAGGGTTTTATGAGAAAAACTATTTTTGCAAAAATAAATATATTTTTATGAGTTGAGATTACTTAAGATAATGATCTTAAAATGTGAAGTTGTATAACTTATAAAAATAAATTTGTGGAAATCTATTTGAAATTAATTTTCTTAGCAATGGATAGCTTGTAATGTTTCAAGTATTTCTCCTAAAATACTTTGAGTTTCTCAATGAGATTGATGCCAAAATAATCCTAACATATTATGGTTTATGATCATCCAAAAATATGAACTTAGAAAGGGATGAATAGATCCCAGATTTAAAGAAAAATGCACAACTCATGTTCAATCAGCTAGATTAACCATACTATAAAGATCARCTCATATCTTGAGTTTTATATGTTCAAATTAGATTGGAATTTTCATTAAATTCTTCTAAGATCTGTAGAGTTCTAATATATCATAATCAAAATTTCACCAAGTAATAAGGTTTATATGATGAGTTGAAAGTGGACAAAAATTCTGATATGGCTAGAATAAACCTTAATGACCATATCTTATGTTTTCTAAATTTTAATGAAACATTTAACCCCAAAACATATTAGAAAATCTATATTCACCTTATGAAAACACCAAAATCATTCTATTAGAACATTCATACAATACCCATACAATATTTTGATTTCCTCTAAACCAAAAACAACTACACACATTTATTGTAACCTTGAAGTTAGGCTAAACATAAATTCAAAGTAACCTAGAATTGCAGCAAGGAGATGGATGAACGAATGAAAAGCTTTGGACRTGYAAAAGGATTGACATAAAGGGCTATTGAATTGAAGAAAAAGGTTTGATCGACTGTTTTAGGAAGTAGAGAGCAAAGCTAAATTTTGAGTCAAGAAGAGGAGAGAATTTGCAGTCAAGTGTAGCATGAAATGAAGATGTTGTATAAAACCCTGGGAAAGAAAGGTAATCCTTGACTGAAGGACTAAAGGAGTTATAAAATCCATWTATGGGTGTGCCTGTTGTGAACTCTTAAAATGACAAGTGTGGCACACTGAGCTGTGAAGCCTTAGGTAGTGGTGAAAATGCTCACACCAAGGGAGAATGCTTGAGTTTACATATGACGGCACAAATCAAGTAGAAGAATCCAAGTTAACARTGCTTGTGATAGAATCTAAACTTTCACCATGGCAAATGATGAAAACATTACAAAATGTTATTCACCAATATCGTGATCAATCTAAAATCATACAATAAGATATATATATATATAACTGGATAACAAAATCCGAAGATTTTAAGTGCACCGCCAAAATCATGGGAGTAAGTCTTGGCCATTGAGGAGGCGAAATAGTTGAAACTTTTTCCATTGGAAGAAGTCATTGGATCAGTATTGACCTACAAAATTAAGATTAGAAAAGAAAGGGTTCTTGAGAATATGATTAAAGGAAAATATCTTGTACTAGAAATGGAAAAGACCATCGATGAATATCAAATGTCAACAAGTGAAGAACAAGATGAGGATGACCTTGCTATGATTGAGAGAAGATTAAAAGAAAAATAGAAAAGGAAACATACAAAGGCTCTTCATCCAAGAATATATAAAGAAAACGTCTTGAGTGCAAACATATGCTCTTCATCCAAAGTACTTAGTCTTCGACTGTTCAGATGACCAAAAAGCCATTGAGTTGCTTCCTATTTTCTAGATGTAGCAAAAGGTTTAGAATATATTTGAAAAGTGATCATAATGTGCATCCGAGACATGAGAATATATCTTAAGCACACTTTCAAAACCAAAGTAAATTATATCAAAAAAATTCGCGTAAGGGTTATTTTATAAAACATGTTTTGATAAATATTTTGAATGTCATTTTGAGCTACAAATATCAAAACATTGTATCTACGCATATTACCGTTATCTCCATGAATAAGACTACGTACTAAAAATCCTATACAATGAAAAGTATTGTACTCAGCCCATAACCTATTGGAAAGCTAGAAGTTCTTGCACTAAAGATGTCTTYACTTCAGCTGGTACTTGCACATCTTCTACTCCTTCATCAATTTCTCCAAACCCTTTTGAATTCATAATGAACTTTTTAAATTTACAATCACAACAGTTTTTTTGTGATATAGTTCAAGTTTTTCTTTCTAACTTTGATAAAGCTATGGCAAGAAAAAAWGTTGAAAACTTGCCTTCATTGTCAACGATGCTAAGAGAAAAGTTACACACAAGAAAATGTTGAAGGGGCTCCTGTATTAGGTGACTCAACTTATCATCCTTTGTGTTACTAACATTGCTGCTGCCATTTATAGCTCGAATAATGTTGAACCTAATGTATGGTCGAGTATATTGGGATTTCAACATGTAATCCTTTGCCTGATGGCTTTCCTTAAATAAAGGTCTTTCTACCGGCTAGACTTAGGATTTGATGGACATTCAAAACGAGGCCCWTTTCAAGGACATGCAAGAGATGGAGAGAAACAAGAAAATATTGAATCAGAAGATCTTCCTGAGGCAGGWGATTATTAAAGTAAATGAACAATTAAAGAAGCAACAAAAGGAAAATCATGAGAAGAAGATTACTGAATTAATGTACTGATGAGTTCAAAATTATACACATTTTATGTCATTCTATTTAGCAATTTTATCCTATTATGACATTGAATCATGATGATTCATGTGTTATTTGTGCATAAATTCACATATTCACTGTTAGCATATGAGTAATATGATTTTTATGTAATTATTGCATTGATTGGATAATTTTTATTAAATTTTTGCAGGAAATTGCACAAATGAGAAAAAGTTAAAAATCCAAATATGGGCATTTGAGGGCATGTTGTAGCATCAGGATGCTACAACATCGGCTGATCGGACAAGTCAGTCGCATGAAGCAAGCTACCAAGTTGCAGCCATATTCAACTAAAATTGGGCGASGATAAGAAGCAAAAAGCAGCAAAGAAATGACATAAAGAACCTCTTGAAACWTGAAGTGGAAGAAAAGTGTCCAAGAAACTAATTAAAAATTAGCAAATTGAGAAAGTAGTGACACATGGAGGCACTTCATTGGACCTCATGTTCCACTATGTTGGGYAGCCAATTCAAGACATATGATTGGGGAAAAGGTTCCTACTTGAAGGACACATGTGAAGCTCTTATTGGACCACAAGAAACACTACATCTGATTGGCCAACAAATTACAATCTATAAACAAAAGAACAAGATGACGAAGAAAGCATTGGCTGGGAGTTCCTCATTTCTTAAGCTTGAAAGCTTTTCCACCATTTTTACACTTCCAAACACTTCTGTGGAGGCTGAAAACTAAGAAGGGAATTGCTCTTATGATCATAGAGAAGATATAGATGCCCTTTACTAGCTAGTGACAATTGGTGAATGATTGGAAAAGGCGCCAAGAAGATACTCAAAGTTGGATTGTGAGTGGATTCTGCAGCACTAATTTATGCATAACTGCACTTTTGTTTGCAGGAGTTTTCTAGACTATTATTCATTTCATATTTTGTTTATATTGAGCTAAACCTGAGATTTGATTATTTATACAACAAATTGATTTATGTTATCATCTGTTTCATTCATTTGAGCATGGGTTATTTTATTTTTTAGTTAAGAATTGACGTCAACTTAATTTTTTATGATGTGCTAATTAAAGTTTTGCATGTTTAAGCTAATTTATAATTTATCCAAGGGACTTAGATCCCTATGGTAAACCACTCTTTGAGCAAGAGTTGATAACATAGGTGGGATGTTAATTCTAGTGGAAAGCATTGGTAAGGCGAGTGGCTTGCATGAATATTGTAGCATTTAGCTATAATCTCTATTGGATTATGAGAATATTTGTTTGTCATTCGGGTTCTTGGTGAGAGAGTGTTGAGTACAATACTCCCCTTGAATCTAAAACAGCTTGGGTGTTGGATACCTAAGCCACAACCATTACTTGAAGTGGGTTAGGGGAGAATATTGAAATGATTAAGTAAAATTTGCAATTAGAGAGTGATGATATAGCATTTTCRTAGCATAGGCTTATGCCCAAACTGCCTTGTACRTCCTTAAGATTGTTGGTTTGAGCATAATTCCTTTTAAGAGGCTATAGTTAGGYACCAAACAAAGCTGATATGGCTAAGACTAACACCATTCTAGGAACCAYATAACACTTGAGTGTCAAATAGTGATGTAGCAAAGGTTTGGGGATATGTTGTGACAAAGCTACCTTATGATGGGATTAAGAGCTTAGTCAGGCAAGGTACTATGGGGCTAATGTTAGGGAAGGTGGTAGAGCCAAAATGCCAAAAGGTTGCCGACTCTATCCATTGGCGAACATAGTCTTTGCTGTAGTATTCGTTTCATCAATCCTAAAACATAGGTATGCCTATATASCAGTGTACTCACCACATTAATCATGCACTGTAAACTATGTCTTAGCTTGCATAACTACATCTCATAAACATCATACTCTAAGGATGCCTAATTTCCTAACTAAATTCCATTWCCAATGATTATCYTTCTACTTACTTATCTATTGATTTCCACTATCTGATCATTATAATTAAATTGTATTTAGTCTTTATCTTTAGAAGTTGCAAATCTCGAATTATTGAATCATTCTTTGTAACATGCATACCATTGCTATAGCATAAATCCTCATTGGATTGAAATCCACTTATCACTAGATTACTTGTTAAACTATGYATAATTGCACGAGCTTGGTGAATTCATTATAATATTATTCCATCATGGAAAAACACCAACAAGTTTTTGACGCTATTACCRGGCATTGATTAGTTAATGTTTGGTGTGRAAGTTACCTTATTTCTAACAAGTTCTTTATTATTTAACATTTTTTTTATATTGCAGTTTGTTGCATGTGGTACAAGAACAAGCAAGACACTGAAGTGGTGCCACTCGATCGAGAAATTGAGAAGACCTTAAAAAGACTAAAGAGATAGCACAGAACTCTTACTGAAACAAAAATCATGGCTGAGCAGGCAAGAAACAATAACCCAACATTGCTATAGTATTGGCAGATGAGAGAAATAGAGCTATACGAGATTAATGCTATACCGTTGCTATATCATCTCAATCTAAGCATTGCCAGACCAGAGATAAAGATTGCTCAATTCGAGCTTAAGCCTTTAATGTTCCAAATTCTGCAAACAATAGGCTAATTTAGTGGGATGCCAACTGACGATCCTATTAACATCTTAGACTTTTTATAGAGGTAAGTGATTTTTATTTTATTTTTTTCAATTGCAAGGAGTCCCAAAGAAGCATTGTGCTATAAAGCTATTTTTATACTCTTTAAGGGACCGTGCAAGAGATTGGTTAAATTTTTTACCTCCTAATTCTGTTGTTTTATAGAATGATCTAGATGAAAAGTTTTTAATGAAATATTTTCCCCCGATAAAAACTGCCAAACTAGAAATGATATAACTTCATTTCAACAGCTTATAGATGAAAAGTTTATGAAGCTTGGGAGAKATTTAAGGAGTTATTGAGAAAATGTCCACATCGTGGCATTCGAAATTGGGTTCAAATGGAGACTTTTTATAATGGATTGAATGCACAAACAAGAATTATGATAGTTGCTTCAGCAAATGGAGTCTTATTAGCCAAAACATATGATTAAGCTTATGAAATATTGGAGACTATAGCCACCAACAATTATCAATGGCCCTCCAACAATCTGCCATAGCAAAGACAATAGCAGGAGTACACGAAGTAGATGATGTGACACCACTAACAGCTGAGGTAGCTTCATTGATTAACATGATTAAGATATGTAGGGACAACATATGTATATTGTGGAAAAGGACATGTATTTGATGGCTGCCCCTCAAATCCAGAATCGATATGTTATGTGGGAAATTAKGGGAATAACAACAACCCTTATTCTAGCACATACAACCCAGGGTGGAGGCAGCATCCAAACTTCTTATGGAGCAATCAAGGAGGAACATTGTCCATGCTACAAYGAAACAAAYCGACATATCAACCAGGTTTTCTACAAGGGCAGCAATAAAGATCACAGGTTCATGAGCAATCCAATGCAATGGAGAGCATGCTAAAAGAGCTCATGGTGAAAAACAATGCCATGGCCACCATCATTCAGAACTAACCGACAATGATGCAGAACCAAGGAGTATCATTAATGAATCTAGAAACACAGGTTGGACAGCTTGCTGTTGCATTGAGCGCAAGACCACTAGGCACACTRTCTAGTGACATAAAAAATCAAAGGAGAAGAGCAATGAGCAATACAAAGTCATCACACTCAGAAATGTGAAGCAATTTGAAGAATCAATAATCAAAGACAAGGAGCAAAAGGAGCAAGCTTTRCCTGAACAACAACRAGAAGAAAGTGAAGATAAAAGCAATGAACCAAAGCAAGCAATTGTGCATGATGTTGTGAGAAAGCTGCAGCACAAAAGCAAAAGGAAGAGAGACCACTCCCACTATTTTCCCAAAAACTTCAAAAGAAAGATTAAGGTCAACAATCAAAAAGTTTTTTGATATTCTTAAGCAATTGCATATTAAAATTCCTCTCCTTCAAGCTTTGTAGCAAATGCCAAAATATGTTGAGTTCATGAAGGATGTTTTATCAAAGAGGAAAATCTTAGAGATTTTTGAACCTGCCAAGGTGACATGCCGTAAAAGAAGCTCCTCAAATTTTCATCCTCTCCATCCTTTATTGCACGAGCATGAAGTGATAATTTCACAACCTCATCCTGCATCCATGAAATTCTCTCTTTTAAATAGGTAAAAGGCAAACTATTCCAGGAAATTTCTCCTCMAATAAGAAAATAAATCAAGGAAATTCTGAAGGTTTATAGATAATAATATGATCCAATATAGTAATACAATTATAAATTAAACTTCAAACACGCATCACATCTAAAATCAGGTCAAATATATTTGTTCAAGTCAATTCAGTATTTGAGATCATCTGAAACTCATTGCTCATTTTTCTAAATAATAACAATTAGTATAATGACTATATTGTATATTATTATATAATTGTTGGTYTGGAATTAATTACAAAGGGGTGTACCTCTATCTTGCAAAATAAAATAACCTAGGAGCCAGCACTAACATGATGCCAATTGCCATATTTCAGCAACTTGGAATACATAAAGCAAGATCCACAATCGTGATGCTACAGTTTGCAGATAGAACATTTGCCTACCCCGAAGAAAAATTTGAGGATGTGTTTGTTCCAGTAAACAAGTTCATTTTCTCGGTGGATTTCATCATATTGGATTATGAAGCGGACAAGAAGGTGCCCATTATCTTGGGAAGGCCATTCCTAGCCACGGGAAGAACGGTCATTTGATGAGCAAAAAGGAGAATAACCATGGGAGTTCATGATCAAGAAGTCAATTTCAATGTTTTTCAATGCAATGAAATTTCCAAAAGAAGTGGAAGACTGTCACTAATCAACATCATTGATGAAGTAGTTTTAGCAAAATTGCTAGAATGATGTAGCATAACTGAAGTTCAAGATGTAATATTTTKAAGAAGAAGAAGATCCTGGAGAATTACTGATGAAGTGGAGTTTATTGATGGAGGAACGAATGCCGCCATATTTAGTAGACAGTTTGAGCCCTTGGAGCAAACAGAAAGTAACAACAATCTGCTCAAATAGTCCATCAAAGAACCACCCATATTGAAGCAAAAGTTACTTCCTTCACATCTAAAATATGCTTATTTAGGTAACCAAAATACTTTCCCAGTGATCATTTCAGCTACATTGGACGAAGAGAAGGATCAAAGTCTATTTGCCATTTTGAAGGAGCATAAAAAAGCATTTAGATGGAAAATGGCAGACGTCCAAGGAATCAATCCATCAATTTTTATGCACAAGATAATCCTGGAGGAATGCTGTAACAATTCCAATGAGCAGTAGCGAAGGTTGAACCTATTATGAAGGAGAATAAAGAAGGAAATCATCAAAAGGCTAGACACAAACATCATTTATCCAATTTTAGATAGCCAATGGGTCAGCTTGGTGCAATGTATGCCCAAGAAAGGAGGCACCACGATCATCACCAATGAAAGAAATGAATTGATTCCAATAAGAATAGTAACATGATGCAGAGTGTGCGTAGACTACAAGAAGCTCAACAAAACAACTCGGAAGGATCACTTTCCATTGCATTCATCRATGAAATGTTGGACAAGTTAGCCRRAAAAGATCATTATTGTTTTCTAGATGGATATTTTGGCTATGACCAAAAGCACCAAAGGTTCAAGATAAGACAACTTTTACATGTTTATATGAAAATTTTGCCTTTAGAATGATGCCATTCGGACTATGTAATGTTCTAGCAACATTTCAGAGGTGTATGATGGTCATTTTCACCGACATGGTAGAAGATATCTTGGAAATATCTATGGATGATTTGTCTAACTTTGGACAGATATTTTTTGAGCATTGTTTAATGAATTTGGAAAGAGTTTGGATAGATGAGAAGAGACGAACTTGGTCTGGAATTGGGAGATATGTCACTTCATGGTACAAGAAAAAATTGTGCTAGGGCATCRAGTCTCTAGAGATGGATTAGAAGTTGAGAAGGCCAAGATTGAGGTTATTTAGAAATTTCCACCACCAACAATAGTTAAAGAATCAAGAGTTTCTTGGGACATACAGKTTTTTGTAATAAATGAGGTGCTCGGTTCCCCGTCTTTTATATGAGGCAATAAAACGACGCTTGTCTTAAAATCGGGAATATTGATGCTTTTTAGTTAATGTCCAAAAACATTATATTAAACTGACATTTTATTTTTAATATTGGTAATTATTTTAATATAATGACGCTTTTAATTAATGTAGGAAAAAAGATGTTCTAATTTACGACGCTTATATTTAAAAGGGTCCCCATTTTTTATATTTGTCAATATGATGACACTTGTCCTAAAAAGTGTCAACAGTATAGCGATGCTTTTTAAATTAATGTCAAAAATTTTTATGGAAAGCCGACAATTTATTTTTAATGTCTGTAATTATTTTAATATAACATGGATTTTAATTAATGTAGGTAAAAAAAGGGTCCAATTTATGACACTTATATTTAAATACTTTCTCATTCTTTATATTAGTTGATAAGACGATGTTTGTCTTAAAAAGTGTCAAGAATATAGTGACGCTTTTTAATTAATGTCGAAAAATTTTATATAGACCCGACACTTTATTTTTAATGTCTGTAATTATTTTAATATAACAATGCTTTTAATTAATATAGGTAAACAAGGGGCCCAATTTACGACAGTTATATTTAAAAGCAGCCCATTCTTTATATTAGTCGATAGGACGACGCTTGCCTTAAAAAATGTCAGGAATTTTTCTAATATGACAATCCCTGACAGCACCGTAATTATGTCACAATGAAAAGACACATTTAAGAAGTGCTGTTGGATATTAATAGATTGCTGCATGTATTGTGAATCATTCTACATTATTTTGGACAACGCCAACATTTAAATTTTGGAACATGCAAAGCTAAAGCTGGAAGTTGCGCTTCAGTATCAGTTAGGTTACCATCTGATAGAAAAGGCACAAATGTTCTTGGATTTTTCATCCTCATTTTTGAAGCATATTTTTTTCTATAAAAGTAAAAGGAGAAAATCAAATAGAGGCTTCAAGAAATAGATCTGAATTGATAATCAACCTTTCTAACTCAACCAAACCAAAACCCAGGAAACTTAAAATTTGTTTCAAGTTACTTAACATCCCAAATAGATTAGAAACATCTAATTATTCTTCTAATAATTATTTAGTGCAACAATTAAATGCTAACATTAATTTTCAATACTCACTTATGAGTGGATTTCAATTCTCAAAGTGTACCATGTGCACTTTAATGTTCGTGCTATTAAGCCTTGAGTGCGTGTGTTTTTTGGGGCCAGGGGTCCAAGTTTATGCATCTTTGAGCCTCCCCATGTAAATACTTCATTTAATTGTATGAAATGGCATCCATTTCATTAATATATATATATATTTCTATTCAAAATCAATAAAAAGTTATGTTCATAAATTTGTTATCGAAGTGGCTCATACAACCAAGAAAATTTTCCATTCTTACACATTCTATACAAAATATTTTAGTTTCAAATTAAAAAAGTTCCACAATACATTGAGAATATTTCAGATAAGCTTAGTGTAATCTCGAAGCAAGTAAAATGTTTCCAATTTGAAAATAGTACTAACATTTTGATGCAGACATAGTCCAAAAGGCTTACTAGATTCAAAAATTATTCTCACTGCAATCTTCTTAGAATTCCTAAGATCAATGTAAATTGCACCAATTGGTGCAATATATTCTTTAGATTTTGACCGGACTGCCTTTGACCGACACGACACATGCCTCCATGTTGAAAATGCAAGAGATCACTAAAATGGAAATTTAACATACACATGCCTAAGTTAAAGAAATGAAGGAACAAATGTGCTTCCAATAGTTACCAAGCAGCACTGCATCCTAAAGGTATCAACGGTTKTAGTGTTAAAGGCCCAAAATCTGCATATGAGAAATTAGTTGATCGAGACCTTTGAATTTTAAGAAAATCTATGCTACTAAATTTTGATTAATCATGTTTCATTCATTTGTTATATTCCTTTTTACCTTTTCATATATTTTTGCTTGCATACTTGCTCGTATATCCAAAGAAAAATATAGTTACCAATTAGACATTTAAAGATTAAATTGCACTTTGACAATAYGTTTGTTTTATTAGAAAGTAACGAATTTTCTAGAGATCTTATGTTTATTTGGTGTTGTTTTTGTAAAGGCTTCTGTGTCTGTTTATGATTTAGTAGAAGAGTCATGGTCAGAAACTCTGTCTGGGAAGAACATAGTTAGGAAAATTTGGATAGCAGTAATGCTASTATATCTAAATTCGGTGATGAATCTTTTAGCAGTAATGCTATTCAGAAAAGAACTGAGAGGTTAGTGTCAAATCAGGTTGTTTGGGAAGGAGTTTTCCACGATGGTAAGTTAAAAGTGCAATTCATTCGTTATTCGTATRATAGGCATTGTATCAACTATCCTCTTGTAGATGTAGATGATCTTTCATTGTTGTGGGCCTAGAAAAGGCATGTTTTTGATAGTGCCTCGTCTAAGGGCAGTCAGAAGGGGAACAAGAGTGGAACGAGTTCATCTCAGGCCAATGGGTTGAAAAAAGAGGCAGTGTATAGGTAGATACAGAATACTGTGAAACCCCAACCATTGGAAGAGATCCACAAAAAATACAGGTTTGTTGGTGGTTRTCGGTCTGTTTGTCCAAGCCCCGAAGATAGGATTYCAAATCCTCCATTGGTCTTATTGGGTTATGTATTGCGTAATTAAATGCGAGCTTATGTTTGATGTTCATAGATTATTGAAGGATATGTTGTTTCATTGGAGTCCTAATTTGGGGCAACTTACTTTGTGAGGTATGTGAGGTATTGATGAAGGATACTTTGTGAGTTATGTGATTGGTTATTTACTGATTTATCTTTCATGCAGTGTCACTCCATGTYTAGAGTTATTTAGGCATTATTTTCATGTAGTGATAAGTTGGGTTGGTTGCACTGCGTGAAGAGAAGGAGTTCTGTTGAATTGATCAAGAGGACGTCATATAGTTTTTATGAGTGAAAAAAAAATTTTATATTTGGTGGGCATCCTCATATAGAAATTTAAACTTCTGTGATATAGTTGGGATGAAGATAGGGATGTGCAAATGTTGGACACTTATGCATTTAGCTTTGTGATCGAGGAAGGGTGGCATTCTAACATTTTGGAAAGTGAGGGGTTATCTCTTAGGTGCCAGATATGAAAAGATCAAGTATAATCTTGCTAATTTTTCTGGGTTTTTTGCTATGTTTTTTTTGTTTGTCTTCTATTGTTCAGGTTGTTTGCTGGCAGGAAAGGACCTCTTAGTGCAGGCAACTGATAGTTGAGARAGCGAAAGAATTAGAGAAACTTGAATTGAGGTTTGGAAGTGCTGGGGAGGCTGAAAAGCTTTAGCATTACAAAGGGAAATGTGAAGGAAAAAAAGAGAATAAAATGGATTCATGGGGAATGGTAGTGAATACATAGCCTAGGATACAATTTTGTGTCGTGGAGGCTGCATTGGGTGAGAAAATAGCKAAGTTTGTGGTTCAGAAGCTTTCARGATARACAATGGGGTGAAGGTCGAGGGACATCCAAAAGGTATGTGGCATTGAATATTGACCTCCCCGAGGAGTTGGTGTAGCACGAGGCTTCTAAATTTGGTCTAGATTGGGCTCTGACTATAGACTATCCAGTAGTTCTTCCAATACTTGCTAAGTAATTTGTGGAGTACAAGATTCCTTTCTTGCATGTTCAGTTACCCCTATAATAACTGATCCAAGAGATGGTCGATTATTCTTGCACTGTAGGTGTGGAAAATTTGGTGATGCTGAAGGAGGTGCAGAAATGTTAGGAAAAAAAATGAGAAAGTGGAGCATGAAGCTATAGAGAAGATTAAGCGGTTTCTACGGGAAGAGTATGAGGGGTAGTTATCTGAGCTGTGAGGGAAAAACATAAGTTTGGCCAGTCAATTGTCCAAGAAGGAGGARCCTTGGAGGAAAGGTCTGGTACTAGTGAGAAGGCTTAGCTGTACAAGTTAGCTGAGAATTTTGATGCTTCGCTTAACGAATGTAACTATTTGCACGAGGAGATGGAGTCCAAAGGTTATAAACAGAAGGTTGTTAGGGACTTTTTGAGGTGTGAAATGTTTAATGACTTAATGTTTAATGACTTTCCGACTTTGAGGTTTGGCAAAAGAATAGTGGTTTAGGACCAGTGAAGCCTGGACAAGGATAGTGCAACCCAGGACATGGGAAACATTCATAGAGGCATTACAAGTAGAATTCATCCCACTCTGGATTCGGGAACAAAGGGAGAATCAATTACAGAACCTCTAGCAAGTCCTCAAATCAGTATCGTAGTACGTGACTAAACTTTGAAGGTTATCCAAATAATGCCTACATCTTATCAATATGGAGAAAAACAAGATGGTAGTTCATCAAGTGCCTTCGACCTGAACTACACTGAGTGTTAGCCCCATATCCTCCCACTGCTTATGTAGCAGTGGTTGAAGCTGCTACGCATACAAAAAATAATGACTAGGCRTTGCAGTTAAGGCTATCACAACAAGCATTGACTAATCAAGCCTACAAACRTCTTAGTGGAGATAAATGGTTTGGTCCGAGCAAGAAATAGATTTGAGGAAAGGCCATACCTGCAAGGGATGGGCAAAACAATGTTATATACAATCACTGTAGGAAATCAAAATACACAGAACGAGAATATCGTGAGAGAAACAACCTCAGCTTTTTGTGTGGCAACCACAGGGCAGGGAGAAAATAGTTCTGAACCATCTAGAACTCGAACGCCTATAGGAGCCAGACCTGATAAGCCTCAAGCAAGAGATAGAGTGTTTTCTATGGAAAAGGGAGGCATCGTTGCGAATGCTAATGTGGTTGAAGGTAGAATCGTACTTTTCTCGCACCCGAATAAGGTATTATATATCCAGGATTGACCCACTGTTTTGTTGCTTCACATTGTGCGAATTACATGCGATTCATGGTGTTAAATTTCCCTGCAAGTTTTTAGTAAGTAATCTGTCGGTGAAAATATTATGGCTAAAGTAAATGTATGTTGATCCTAAAATTGGTGTGTGAAACAACATATTACTGGAGATTTGATAGTAGTACCTTTTAAGGACTATGATCTCATTCTGGGGATGGATTGGTTATCCTGGCATAGAGCCCAACTTAATTGTAGAAAAATGCGATCAAGTTTACGACATCCAGTGAGATAGTGGAATTTCATGGGAATCGAGTTAGTGTCATAAGTTCTTTGATCTCAAAGTCAAGGCTAGAAAACTCTTGAGTAAGGGCTCTCAAGGGTATCTAGCATATTTGATTAACCAATCCTCGGATATTGAGGGATTAGAGAAAGTGCCTGTGGTGAAAGGATACCCCAATGTTTTTTCTCAAAATTGACATCGTTATCCCCAGAAAGAGATGTAAGAGAATCAGCCTGATCCCTAGGGAGAGACCAATATCTAGGACTCCCTAGTGGATGTCACCAGTCGAACTTAAGGAGTTGAAGGAACAGTTGCAACAATTATTGGARCAAGGATTTACTAGACCTAATACTTCACTTTGAAGCGCTCCAGTATTGTTTGTCAAGAAGATGGATAATACTCTACGGTTGTGCATATATTATTGAGGCCTGAACTATCTGATGATTAAGAATAAATATCTATTACCTCTCATTGATGAGTTATTTGATACAGATACCACTCTACGGTTGTGCATAAATTATTGAGGCTTGAACAATCTGATGATTAAGAATAAATATTTGTTGCCTCTCATTGACGAGTTATTTGACCAGCTACATGATGCTAGATATTTCTCTAAGTTGGACTTGAGGTAAGGATATTATGAGGTCAAAATCCATGAYGAAGATATTCCCAGAATAGCATTCAACAGTATGGATAGGCATTTTGAATTTGTAGTGATGCCATTTGGGCTGACGAACGCCCCCGACAACCTTCATGGAACTTATCCTAGGATTTTCAAACAGACGGTCAGTCAGAGAGTACTACACAAACCTAGAGGACATGGTACAAATGGGCACATAATTTAGCACTTGCAGAAATTGCATACAATAAYAACTGCCAATCATCTATTAGGATTGCACCATACGAAACACTTTATGAAAGAAGATGCCGACCACCGATTGCCTGGGAAGAAACTAAAAAAAGGCAAATCTAGAAAGATAACCAGTTACGGGATATGGAGAAAGCATATCGAAAGGTGAAAATAATCCAAGACTAGTTATTAGTTGGGAGTTGGCCGAAAAGTTATGCCGATAATTGACTATGAGATATAAAATTTGAGATGGATAATAAAGWCTTTCTAACACTAAAGCCCCACTGAGGAATTTTCTAGCACCCAAGGGGTGGTAAGCTAAGTCCAAGATACATGGGACCATTTAAAATTCTAGAGAGGACCGGAGTAGTTGCATATAGAATTGCACTCCCAACGGAGTTAGTTGGGGTTCACGATGTGTTCCACGATTTGCAAGTTAAGAGATACAACTCACTACCGGATCATGTGATAAATGGGGAAGAAATTAAATTGCATCCTAATCCGTCGTATGCAGAACATCATGAGACCAAGGAGCAACTTGGGAAACAGAGGATTACATATGATAGAAATACCACGAATTACTCACAGGAACAAAAAATTTCAAGGATGAAATTTCTGTTAGAGAGGGAGGATGTAAAACTCCCGGCATTTCCGACTTCTGGATAGTTATTTAGGGATCCATAATATTGAGCACATGTTCAGAAGTTTAGAAATTTTTAATAATTAATTTAGAATTATTTTGTTACTTCCGCACACACTTATTATCCGTTTTACTTTAGACTTAAGCCATAGAAAGTTTTATTATGTTTGGAAACCGGGCATGTCTTGGGAAGCATACCTGTTAGTTATATTATTATATTCATAGCGCTGGAGTAATTACTAGAATGCCCTTTATTTGAATCGGCTAATGCATGCAATGTTAAATTTTTTGATGCATGCAGAGGGTACCATGACTCTACCTGCCCATGTGACCTTTGACCAACCCATTACACATTTCTAATTAAATTTTCAATTTCTTTTCCCTCTTCTTCTTGATCCAAAATCCTTGCTAATTTCTCTTCAAAATTTTTGATTCCTTAAGCTTCTTGAAGAAGCCTTTAACTCTTCTTATTTGAGAAGCCATTTAACTCTTATATAGGAAGATTTATGAAGCTTATTGCATAAGCCATTTTTTTTCTTATTAATATTTCTCCATTTTTTCTTTTCCTCTTCTTTTGAACGATTTCTTTTATGAGTTTTCCTTAAATCTCGATAATGAAAGGGGAGAAGCCTTCATTTAATCTTATAGGAGAAGACTTTTCTACTTACTTTTGCTTCAAGAGAAATTATCTCTACTTCTATTTATATCACACCCTTGGCTGGCCTTACCTCTTCTCTCCCATTTCATTTTTGCAAGAATGCAACTCTCTCTCAACCCTCCAAACTCTCTCTCCTTCACCTCTCTCTCACTAGAACAAAATATATCATTAGAGACGCTTTTAATTTAATTTAGGGACGCTAATTAGCATCCCCTAAATATTTATCGACACTTTTAAATATATCCCCAAAGCCTATGTGCTGATAATATTAATTTAACGATGTTTTTATACAAGCATTTATAAATTTAATGATGCTTTTATATAAGCATCGCCAAAATTAACGATGCTTTTAGATAAGTGTCCCCAAAACTAGCGATGTCTCTATCTTAAGCATCCAACTTCACGACGCTTTTATCTTAAACATTTCCGAATAGGATTATCTGAGTCCAGATTATCCTTAGTTGAATGGACGTCCTAGCAGGAAAGACGTMCCTAAACTTAAGTTAGATTCCTTAAATAATTAAACACAATTAATATCAAAAGTTTCCAATGTATAAGTTGGCCCATAAATGAGGTGCTCACTTCCTCGTCTTTTATATGAGGCAATAAAATGACGCTTGTCTTAAAAAGCATCGGGAATATTGAYGCTTTTTAGTTAATGTCCAAAAAATTTATATTAAACTGACGTTTTATTTTTAATATTGGWAATTATTTTAATACAATGACGCTTTTAGTTAATGTAGGAAAAAAGAGGTTCTAATTTATGATGTTTATATTTAAAAGTGTCCCCATTTTTTATATTTGTCAATAAAATGACATTTGTCCTAAAAAGTGTCAATAATATAGCAACACTTTTTAAATTAATGTCAAAAAATTTTATAGAAAGCTGACAATTTATTTTTAATGTCTGTAATTATTTTAATATAACGTTGATTTTAATTAATGTAGGCAAAAAAGGGGCCCAATTTACGACACCCAATTTACGACCCTTTTATTTAAATACATCCTCATTCTTTATATTAGTCGATAAGACGATGCTTATCTTAAAAAGTGTCAAGAATATAACGATACTTTTTAATTAATGTGAAAAAATTTTATATAGACTCGACACTTTATTTTTAATGTCTGTAATTATTTTAATATAACAATGCATTTAATTAATGTAGGCAAACAAGGGGCCTAATTTATGACACTTATATTTAAAAGCTTCCCATTCTTTATATTAGTCGATAAGACGATGTTTACCTTAAAAAAAGTAGGTGGGGAATTTTTCTAATATAACAATCCCTGACTACACCGTAATTATGTCATAATGAGAAGATATATTTAAGAAGTGCTATTGGATATTAATAGATTGCTACATGTATTGTCAATCATTCTATAGTATTTTGGACAATGCCAACATCTAAATTTTGGAACATGCAAAGCTAAAGCTGGAAGTTGCGCTTCAGTATCAGTCAGGTTACCATTTAATAGAAAAGCCACAAATGTTCTTGACTTTTTCATCCTCATTTYTGAAGCATATTTTTTGCTATAAAACAAAAATGAGAAAATCAAGTAGAGGCTTCAAGAAATAGATCTGAATTGATAGTCAACATTTCTAATTCAACCAAACCAAAACCCAAGAAACTTAAAATTTGTTTCAAGTTACTTAACTTCCCAAATAGATTAGAAAAATATAATTATTCTTCTAATAATTATTTAGTGCAACAATTAAATTCTAACATTAATTTTCAATACTCRTTTATGAGMGGGTTTCAATTCTCAGAGTGTACCTTGTGCACTTTAATGTTYGTGCTATTAAGCCTTGAGTGCAAGTGTTTTTTGGGGCCAGGGGTCCAAGCTTATGCATCTTTGAGCCTCCACATGTAAATACTTCATTTAATTGTATGAAATGATATCCATTTCATTAAAAAAAAAGGTATATATATATATATATTAATCAAAATCAATAAAAAGTTATGTTCATAAATTTGTTATCAAATCAACTTATACAACCAAGAAAATTTTCCATTCTTACACATTCTATACAAAATATTTTAATTACAAATTAAAAAATTGCCACAAGAATATTTCAGATAAGCTCACTGCAATCTCGAAGCAAGTGAAATGATTCCAATTTGAAAATAGTACTAACATTTTGATGCAGACATACTCCAAAAGGCTTACTAGATTAAAACATTATGCTCACTGCAATCTCCTTAGGAATTCCAAGATCAATGTAAATTGCGCCAATCGATAAAATATTTTCTTTAGATTTTGACACCGGACTGCCTTTGACCAATACGACACATGCCTCCATGTTGAAAATACAAGAGATCACTAAAATGGAAATTTAACATACTCATGCCTAAGTTAAAGAAATGAAGGAACAAATATACTTCCAACAGTTACCAAGCAGCAATGCATGGTATCAACTGTTTTAGTGTTAAAGGCCCAAAATCTTCATATGAGAAATTGAAACATTATTGAAACATTAGTTGATCGAGACCTTAAATTTTAAGAAAATCTATGCTACTAAATTTTCATTAATCATGTTTCATTGGTTTGTWATATTCCTTTTTACCTTTTCATATGTTTTTGCTTGCATACTTGCTCGTATCCAAAGAAAAATATAGTTACCAATTAGACATTTAAGGGTTAAATTGTACTTTGACAATACTTTTGTTTTATTAAAAAGTAATGAATTTTCTATAGATCTTATGTTTATTTGGTATTTGCCCCAAAATATCTAATTAGAAATTAATTGCTAACAAGTAATTAAGGTCTTCTTTTTTTAAAAAATAAAGTTGTTTTGTCTTAGTGAATAGATATATCATATATATCTACTCATTTCTAAAAGGAAATTATATTCTTCATCAAATTGAAAATAAAATGGTTCATTAATGTCATATATAGTGAAACTAATAAGGAATCATAATTATATTTCTAATAGTTATTCAATGCAATAATAAAATGTCAATATCAATTTTTAGTATTCATTCATGAGTGAGATTTGATTAACAAAATGTAAAATCTCTCCATTAGTTGTTACATAATACMAACTCGAATAATTATTACTACAAAAATGATTGTATCATACTTTAGAGTTYGTGTTATTGAGTCGAGTGTGCACGTTTTGCGGGGCAAGGGTTCAACATAATGCAACTTTTAGCCTCCCCATGTAAATACTTCATTTTGTTATATGAAATCATATCTTTTTCAAACTTAGAGTAATAGCTAATGAAGGTCCCCTAATTTTATGCTTGGAASGACAAAAGATGCATTGGCTTCACCCATTGAACTACAAATTGCAATATGCGTGAATATTTTTCGTGAATCAGCCTTTATATGTTATCTTTTGTCCCTATAATATTCAGACAAAATGATCCCTTCTGGCTCTTCTTGAGACATCATTTTTTTCCAGTCATGACTCACAGTACTCATACCAATATCCTCACAGTTCTTGACCAGGAAGAAGCAACAAGCTTGAAGTCGCTCAACAAGTTACTCGGGTAACAAAGCTTTTCTTTTCAATGTGACACAGTGCTCGAGGATCCATCACCATGTTCTTCCACCAGAAGGGGAACAACTCCAACTAAATTGATTGTACCAACAACAGCTACCTTCATCAATTTATGAGAGCAATCACCTACATAGACAACATTAGTTTCATTGTGTCTTCACATTAGTAGAGTTGTGTTTAGCATCTAAAGGCATCTCRGTAGAACTACCAWTTGTARATTGTTGGAACTCCCCAAAAATTTCTCTAATACCATAACTATTATTCTCTTGGCGAGTTGATCCTTTGTTATAACTTGCAAACATAATCCAGAAATCTCTAGAACTTGGATCTTCTGTCTTTTTTCCTCTAACCATGTATCGCACTTTGAACAATTGCTTTTCTTATTSTGTGCAAGTTGACAACAAAAGATGAATTTCCCTCTATGTTTGAATTGCAAATTGAATATCTATGACTGTTTTCTTTGAATTACCATGCGGTGATTGTTGGAACTCTTCAGCAATTTTCCTGTTAATATCATTACTTGTGGACAATTAATCCGAAATTTTAATATCGTAAAACATTCAGAATAATTCAAATAAGCTCATTGCAATCTTGATGTGGGTGAAATGTTTCCAATTTGAAAATCTTAATAACATTTTGACAAAGATATAGCTTGAAGAACTTAATACATTGAAAAATTTTGCTTATATTTGCTTTGTCACGTTCTTCTCCTCAGGAATTTTAAGATTAACTTTAAGATTAACAGATTGAAAAAATTAGAAGATTGCTTATCTAAACTATGTTGTTTAAGCCTTTGGAGATGGGTAACAGGAAGAACATATGGATTAGGAGAAGAATAAAGTTTAGGCTCCCCTACTTTGAACTTGGGCTCTTACTCGTCGTTTACAACTTTGCTTATAACTTTCTTTTCAATTTTCTCCTTTTCTGGCATTGCTCGRAGCTCCTTTCAACTTCACAAGATGATAGCGTTGATTTCTAGGATTCTTTTCGGTTGTACTTGGCAAGGTACCTTGGGGGGTAGTTGGATAAAACAATTACAATTTGTCCCACTTGCATTTCCAAATTTCTGATCGAAGCCTATTGATTCTTTATTGAAGTAGCTTAACTTTGAAATTTTTGTTCTTATGGTTTCCATGAACTTAGCCAAGAGATGCTCCAATTTAGATGGTCTTTCTTGAGTGGGAGGTTGAGCGTATTGATTTTGAYAACAAAAAGATGGATTTCTCTCCCCTCTCTGATTGTTTCTCTATGAAAAGTTTGGATAACTTTTCCAACTAGGATTGTAAGTATTTGAGGAGTTGAAGTTGGATTTATTATTCATAACATCATGAGCTTATTTAAGGATTGATAAACTTCCCCAAAAAATGGACAATCAACATTAGCATGATCTCCTCCACAACTAGTGTGTGATACCCAATGAGAATTCAAGCTATCTTCCTGCTTAATTAGGGCTGCCATTCTGGTAAGTCATGATGTGGACATTTGCAAATTAAATTCTTGAATCTATCCCAAGCCTCATAAAGTGATTGACTATCAAATTGTGCAAAGGTAGAGATTTCACTCATCAGCTTCAAGGTCCTAGTCRAAGGGGAATATTTTCTTAGAAATTTCGTAGCCAACTAATCCCATGAAGTAATGCTTTATGGAGAAGAATTCAACCAGTCTTTGGTTCTATCCCTTGAAGAGAAAGGAAAGCCTTAGTCTGATAGAATTGGCACTAACTCCATTACAGTTTAAGGTATCTAGAATCTCCAAGAAGCTTTGAATGTGAGTATTGAGGTTCTCATACTATCCAATCCACCAAACTATATAGAATTTTGAGTCATTGGGATAATTGCGGGCTTGATTTCAAAAGTATTAGCTTTCATTGTTTGTGTTTGAATACTAGATTGAGCTCCCATTTCTGATGGAAGTAGTATAATCTTCGCAATGTCCTCAAGGTTAGGATGTCTTGCCGTGTTGGAACAATGATTTGATTATGATCTCCATTGTTGTTGTTKCTATTGTTATTTTGTCTATTATGATTAGAAGGAACTTCAACCATCTCATTAACTTCTTTATTCTTGCTTGCTTTTGCCTTCTTGAGTTTGTGCTGCAAGTTTTATTGATTTCAGGATTCTACCGTAGTAATTTAGCAGAACAATAAAAAGGTTAACACAAGAAGAACTCAAAACGGAAAGGGAAAAAAAAGCAAAATTAAATAGCTAAAGTAAAAACTATAAAAAATGATATGAAGATGTTAATTCCCGAGCAATAACACCAAAATCTTGATATGGGTAATCGTAGCAAGTACTAGATTGTTTCACTTAATATAAAAATATATCGATTCCATAGAGAATTAAATGCTGATTAACGTTCATTTATAGTCCTAAACTTTACTTAGCCAATTGATTAACTGGGACGATAATTAAATAACTAAGAAAACCTTAATTAACCCTAGATTGTTTAATAATTGGTTTTACCCCGAGAATTGAAATATTAAGATTGTGAATTTTGAGGAAGTTAAACATTTTTGTTTTAGACACTATCTCATCTAAGTTTGGAGAACATGTTCCGCCTACATTTGATAAATATGCTTTAATTCTTTAGTTTTTTATTTATTTTTTAGTTATGATAGGTTCAACTAGGTCGASAGAGAGACCCACATTGGGTTGCACCAATGGTGAAAATTGAAAGGAAAGTGCCAGTTGGGAATGTTAAGCCTACTTATTGTACGTGTGGCTGGATGTTGCTGTAAAAGTGAGTGAAAGATCACATCACTTGAAATTAAGTTGACATTGTTTATTTTTTTGAATGTATTAAGATTTTCATTTAAAGCCAAATTACCGGCCAAGCCGTCAAAACAAATAAAAGATACATCAGTAGGAAAGTCCATTTCCCAGATTACATCAATACACAAGCTGCTCTTTTTGTTTTTTTGGAAAGGCATCAGTACATAGTCTTGCTCATTTGGCTGCTAACAAACGCATGGGGGACGTTGCCAGGCGACTAATAACATAACTCCCTCATAGTTTATGGCATTGGAATATAGATATATAAAATATATATATTAATCATCCAGAGTTGCGATTTGCTTATCCTTTTTCCATAGAAAATGCCCGACTTGTGTATCGAATGCAACTACCATTTCATGCTAAGTTTATCTCATCCTGTTCCTGTGGCTGACCTGTAGAACGTAGAACAACTTATCATTAGTAGGAAAATAGAAACAAAAGTGAGAGAAACCTTATGATGAGATATTCTTTTTGGTTCAAAATTAATCATTTTCAATCAAATTTTCCCTTGAAGATCATTTAAAATTAATGTTTCTAATAGTTGCAATCAAAGTGACTTCTACAACCAAGAAAATTTTCCATTCTTCTACATTCTATACGAAAAAATTGAGTTTCAAATAAAAATATTTCCAACATTCATTGTTTAATCAAAACCAACATCTATTTAATAGAGAAGAGCTAATCCAAATACACTGTATCAAATGGCTTGCTTGAGCCCACGTTGAATGTATTACCTTAAGACCTTCCATTCTTTAGGTAAAGCAATTGCATCGCGGGGATGCGCAAATCAGCACACTGGTCCGCTTGTCCATGTTGAAACAACCGCCGTCCTGCATCAGCAAGCCTCCTTTCATATTGATTTCTTGCCATAAACTCAACGATATCTATAGGTATATCATCTGAAGTTTCTCCAATGATTCTTCTACTAGGCATATGATCAATGTGTCTATTAATTCTCTTTGGACGTCCTTGAACTTTAAAAGTTGTCTCCTTGTGGCATGACTGAGTGAAATTCAAAAAGAAGAATTAATAAAATTGAGTACAACTATATTTGCAAAATCTGAATGTGTAAGCTACATACATATATTTGGTTACATTTGGAACAACAATTGTATAATACTTCTGTGGTAAAGACGTACCTTTTCCTTCATCAGAGAGAGATTTTCATGAATTTGGATCTGCTTTCTTTTCTGGTTAACCGGTGCAGGAGTTCTCTTAGCTGTAGGCTCAGATCGATTATTGTTCTTAGACCTTTGCAAACAAACACCAGAAGACTCATTGCCCTCTAAGTCTGAACCAAGAATTGGAATATCTGTGACCGTTCTCTGTGGTCTACCATTTGCTATTTGTTGGAACTTTGCGGTAATTTCCCTGTTACCATCATCCTTATTCCCCAGGCCAGTTGCTCCGTCATTATCACCTACATAAATAGTCTGAAAGATTAATATCGCAAAACATTGAGAATAGCACCAAGGCTCCATTGAAGCACATGTACCAGTAGCAATGACATTTCCAAACTGAGCAGTTGTTTCTTCATCTCTAATATCACCAGCTTTATCAGTTACAATCTCAATTCGCCCAGCATCATGAACTGCAAAAAATTGATGGGTTACTTGAATGAGAAGGAAAACAAGATATTTCAGCATCCCCATAATTGAATAGAAGAACGATTTGCACGAAGTACTTAGATTTTAGAGAAATGTATACCATTGGCAGCAGCATCACCAGTTTCAACCTCTCTAGTATTGTCAATCTGTCTAYGGCATTCTGGACAACTCCAACATCTAAATGTTCGAACATGCAAAGGTGGAAGTTGGTGCTCAGTAACAGCAAGGTTATCATCTGATACAAAAGGCATAGAAGCTTTTGGATTTTTCATCCTCATCTCAGAAGCATATCCGCTACGGTAATAGTAAAACGAGTAAGTTGAATAGAAGTTTCAACAAATAAATGTCTCATATTTCTAATTCAACCTAACAACTTCAAAATCAAAAGTTATTTCAAGTTACTCAGTGCCTGAAATTAGATTAGAGAAAGACTTACCGGATTGAAAAATTATGCTGACAAAATTTTGTTTCATCCTTCTCCTTGGGAAGCTTAAGATCAATGTAAATTGATTCAAYTGCTATAGTATATTCTTTAGATTGTGGTGCCCGATTGCCTTCAATGGGTATAGAACTCGCCTCCATGTTAATAGGACAACAAATCACTGAATGGAAGTTCAACATACAAATGATTAAATTAGAGAAAGGAAGACATATGCACCCAATAATCACCCAAATTCAATGCATTTAACATCAATGCATCCAAAATCCATCGATGATTTTAGCCTAAAAGGCTCAAAACAGACCAAAAAGTTCAAAACATGTCAGGTTTTTTGATTTCCAACTCAAAAAGCAAAATTATTTACTGCTTTATAATGAAAGAATCATCGAAAATCTTTAACTCATTTCTTTCTTTCCTCCCTCCAGAATCAACTAATTTTCATTCTGGTTGACTGTTATATATAACTGGCACCTTTTGGGTCATGAATCTCTCTCTTTCAACCAAAAAAAATCCAATTTGGCTAGTTCTATAATCATTAATATTGGAATTAATAGTACTAGAGCTTGACATATTTGGTGTCTGCGGCGAAGCTAAGTAATTTAGACACAAAAATTAAAAAGAAGGAAAGCAATAGTTCCTCAAATCTAGAATAAACATATAGATATTGTGTCTACAATATCGCGTTGATCCAAATTAAGAAAGGCTTGTATTTTGTGATTCTACAATCAATCAAGGACATTGAAAGAGTTTTATCTTTTGAAGGAATACAAGTTATTTGATATCGTGTCTAATTCAAACCAACATCTATGAACCATCATGCTATATGACTCTATCAGTGGTTAATTGATGCTTCAACTGAAAAAGAAAAGGAATCGATCTAAGTATTTAAAACTACATCTATGATTTCAGAATAAGAGATTTCTCCTAAAGTCAGTGATTCTAACGCTMTCTCTCATCAATAGGGTCTACTCATGCTACTATCTCTTCTTTTCAGTAATCCAAGACAATTGATGGATTGGAACCTTATTTTTTATTTACCTATCGATAGCTTATTTGACTATCACAACTTTAATTGTATTAGGAACCTCATTTATTGTGAAATAGATAAAATCGGTTGAATTTATAAMTTAATTTTATTTATGAAAACATAATGAGCGAATCTTTTTTATGTAGATTTAATATGTTTTTAGTTCCATTCAATATATGATCAAAGGCAAGAAACCTAAAAGAGAAGGGCGTTATTGTATGTAGTACAACAAAAATGTCTGTGATTCAACTCTTTTGAAATGTAGGAAGCATGTGATGCAATCAAGCAAAGTTGCATACAAAAAAGGGATTGGTTAAAAGCATTTCATAATAATAAATGAACTGAGGACAATCAGAGTTGTAATTGTAACCAAAAAAATAAATACAAAGGTAAAGGATCGAACTCTACCTTTTAGAGAAACAAGCAAACAGATGAACTGGCAAGGTTCGTTAAGTGGTAATTGGCTGCAAGGGTTGAAGATGGGATGTAAGACGGTGCTTTAGTGGAAGATGGAAGACTCGGGATTGGTGAGAGTAGAGGCGAGGCTTATGAGAATTTGGGCGGACATGTGATGATTTTGCATTCCACATTATTACTTTGTCTCAAATTTCTATTTGTTTCTATATCAACTTGCAAAACCATGCGCATAATTTTAGTCACTATTTTTGACAAATATTACATACGGCCAATTTCTCAATTTATTTTAGGAAATTTTCGACAATTAATATAAAACATAATTTAGATATTTATATTATTCTGCCTAATTTTACTATTGACACCAAATAAATAAATATCAAGGCTACGTATACGTAACAGTTTAGCCTCGAAGAAGATTTGTAATATACAATGAGCCTAGGAAACATAGTTCAACGTTAATTATTATTACCTTAAAAATGCATAATAATTTCATCTGCGATTAATTCAAACAACTAAATTATTAAAGTTTTGCATTGCGTCTTGATAGTGCCTACCAAACTTTAGATCAATAATGTCTATTTACTCATCTAATATCTAGTTTAGCATGACAAATTCAACCCATGTGTTAAGTACGAATGATATACAATCTCATGCACATACTGCCCTCAATAAATAAAAAATCGACCATATAATCACTGATCAAAACAAAACTTACAAGACAAAATAAAATGATAAGTAGAACTATATACAGTTCGAACAAAAAAAAAAAAAAACAATCCACAGTACATTGATGCCATAAAACTTCTAACCAATATACACTAATCTCCGTTACAAACAATTCACAACCCATAAATATTAGGTTTACATGATAGCAAAAGCTTCAACAAATCTAGCCACATACGGAACCATTTCAGATACACAAGTGAATCAAATATTTGAGGGAAAAARGTAAAAGAAACAATAAAAATAAAGGAAAATTTTGGAAAAGGAAATAAATGAACCAGCAAACAAACTTACAATCCTATTTAGAACAATTGTCCAAATAACGAAAAAATCAACTAAAAAATTGATGAGAACAAACCATATATATGTCAAAGACACAATCATAAGCAGAGACCAAATCTGATAAGAGATCAAACCTCTTCGCTTGAATTGAGATCGGATCAATCCTTCAACTGCTAATTTCCAAACACCTATCATTAGAGAGCAACAAATTCATGTTCATTCAACATATAAAGTTTGTAAATTGATTCGAGCCTGACGGAGATAAATTTGAAAGCCAAAGGAAACTCAAATCCTAAACTTTTATATTGAAATTTAAAGTTGAGAAAGAGAAGACCAGAGAGATCAAAAACCTTTAGTGAGAGAAAGATTGTGCGCTTTAGTGTCAAACCTAAAAATGAGTGCGATGGTGAATGTTATCGGGTTCCTTATATGTCCGAGACAGATTCCAAGTGTCCGAGTAAATCCTTATACAGTTGGGTGTTCTAGCTATTAAGACATTCCGAAGGTTTGGTTGGACGTTCTAAATATAAACACAATTAATATGAAAATAAATGTAGTCAATTAATATAGCTTCAAACATTCAAGAAAGTCCTCCTTCCATAAATGCTATTCAAGCCTTAAGTAGGCTTGGGAATGTGGTGGTGAAGTGTCAATTTGCTATGTTGGACTTTTCGTCTTTGTGGGTGCAGTATGGATATCTCAAGTCTTGGGTACATCATCTTTCCTTCCTAACAAGAAAAGGTCAGAATCAAGTTTTTTATACGTATGTCAATAACATCTATGCCCTTCCTAAAAAGATCAAGCCGTTGATTCTACTCATGCTTCTTGCTYGGCATTTATTGTGGGAATGTGAAGGGGTTYATGTAAGTTGAGCGGGAAAAAACACTCACTATTAGTGTTGCGTGATTTAATGTGCAACCCGTTGGGGCATAGGTYGGGTCTTTTCTCCCTGACTATAAAAGSGATTTGATGATGTTAATTTGTCATTTATGAGAATTTTGGAAGTTTGTGTGAGAATATCTACACGAATCAGATGTCTTTGGGAGGTACCTCGAATAATATTATTGTTTTTGAGTCRTGCTTGGGTTTTCAAGTAATCATGGGGAGTGCTTGAGCATTAAGATATTTTGAGACATGGTATGGTTTTCACTGTGCCGAGGAAGTTCTCTGCAATATTTATCCAAGTACGTATTCATTGGTGTTGATTTTGTAAAGGCTTCTGTGTCTGTTTATGATTTAGTAGAAGAGTCATGGTCAGAAACTGGGTATTCTTTTRTCTGGGAAGAACATAGTCATCAAAATTTAGATAGTAGTAATGCAAATGTATCTGAATTTTGCGATGAATCTTTTAGCAGTAATGCTATTCAGAAAAGAACTAAGAGGTTAGTGCTCAAATCAGGTTGTTTGGAAAGGAGTTTTCCACGGTGGTAAGTTAAAAGTGCAATTCATTTGTTATTCGTATGATAGGCATTGTATTGACTATCCTCTTGTAGATGTAGATGATCTTTCATTGTTGTGGACCTATAAAAGGCCTGTAGTTGGTAATGGCCCGTCTAAGGGCAGTCAAAAGGGGAACAAGGGTGGGCCGAGTTCATCTTAGGCCAGCGGGTTGAAAAAGGAGGCGGTGTATAGGCAGATACAGAATACTGTGAAACCCCAGCAGTTGGAAGAGATCCACAAAAAAATACAGGTTTGTTGTTGGTTATTGGTCTATTTGTCTAAGGCCAGAGGATAGGATTTCAAATCCTCCCCTGGTCTTGTTAGGTTATATATTGCATAATTAAATGCGAGCTTATGTTTTGATGTTCATAGATTATTGAAGGATATGTTGTTTCATTGGAGTCTTAATTTGGGGMAACTTACTTTGTGAGGTATGTGAGGTATTGATGAAGGATACTTTGTGAGGTATGTGATTGGTTATTWATTGATTTATCTTTCATGCAGTGTCACTCCATGTTTAGAGTTATCTCGGCATTATTTTCACGTGCATAGCTATAGTGATAAGTTGGGTTGGCTGCACTGCAGAGAAGGGGTTCTGCTAAATTGATCAAGAGGACGTCATATAGTTTTTATGGGTGGAAAAAAAGTTTTATATTTGGTGGGCATCCTCATATGGAAATTTAAACTTTTGTGATATAGTTGGGATAAAGATAGGGATGTGCAAATGTTGGACACTTATGCATTTAGCYTTGTGATCGAGGAAGGGTGGCATCCGGACATTTTGGAAAGCGATGGGTTATCTCCTGGGTGCCAAATATGAAAAGATCAAGTATAATCTTGTTATTTTTCTAGGTCTTTGTATATGCTTTCTATTTGTCTTCTATTGTTCAGGTTGTTTGCTGGCAGGAAAGGACCTCTTGGTATAGGCAACTAATAGTTGAGAGAGCGAAAGGATTAGAGAAACCTGAGTTGAGGTTTGGAAGTGTTTGGGAGGCTGAAAACCTAGTGCTAAGGACTGCAAAGGGAAATGTGAAGGAAAATGTGCGAGATTTTGTTGCGCCAACTGCAGAGGGGTAAACCGTGGGTATGAAAAAAAGAATAAAACGGACTAAGGGAGAAAGGTGGTGAATACAAAGCCTAGTAAACAAGTTTAGGTCATGGAGGCTGCGCTGGGTGAGAAAATAGCTAAGTTTGGTGGTACATAAACTTTCAGGAGAGACAGTGKGGATAAAGGTCAAGGGAAAGGTATGTGGCTTTCAATATTGACCTCCTTGAGAAGTTAGAGTAGCATGAGGCTTCCAAATTTGGTCTGGATTGGGCTCTGACTGTAAACCATCGATCAGTTATTCCAATTTGTGAAGTACGAGATTCCTTCCCTAGATGTCCAGTATACTAGTATAATGATTGTTCCAGGAGGTGGTTAATTATTCTTGCACTGTGGGTGTRTAGCATTTGGTGATGCTGAAGGAGGTGTTGAAATGTCAGGGAAAAAAAATGAGAAGTTGGAGCATGAAGCCATAAAGAAGATTGAGGGGTTTCTTTGGGAAGAATATGAGGGGCAGTTATCTAAGTTGTGAGGGAAAATCTTAAGTTTGGCCAGTCAATTGTCCAACAAGGAAGACAAGATAAAAGCCTTGGATGAAAAGCTAGCTACTGGAGAGAAGGCTTAGTTGTGAAAGGTGGCCRAGAACTGTGATGTTTTCCTTAACGRATACAACTATTTGCACGAGGAGATGGAGTCCAAAGGTCATAAACAGAAGGTCGTTAGGGACTTTTTGAGGTGTAAAATGCTTAATGACTTAATGATTAATGACWTAGTATTTTATGACTTTTCGCGAAATCCGATTTCGAGGTCCGGCAAGAGAATAGTGGGTTAGGATCAGTGAAGCCTGGATAAGATAGTGCAAGCTGGGACATAGGAAAACTTCATAAAGGCATTACGARCAGAATTCATCTCACGCTGGATTCGGGAACAAAGGGAGAATCAATTTCAAACTCTCCAACGAGGCCTCAGATCAGTATCGTAGTACATGGCTAAATTTCGAAGGTTATCCAAATAATGCCTACATCTTATCGGTATGGAGAAAAACAAGACTTGGCAGTTCATTAGGGCCTTCAACCCGAACTACACYAAGCATTAGCTTCATATCCTCCCACCACTTTTGTAGTAGCGGTAAAAGCTGCTATGCATATGAAAAATAGTAACCAGGCTCTACAGCTAAGGCTATCACAACAGGCATAAACTAGTCAAGCCTACAAACGTCCTAGTGGAGGTAAGTGGCCGAGTCTAAGCAAGAGAATCGAGGAAAGCATAGAGCTGCAAGGAATGGGCAGAACAACACTATATGCAATCACTATAGGAAATTGAGACACACAGAACGAGAATGCTGTTGGAGAAACAACCTCTACTTTCTATGTGGCAACCTCAGGGCAGGGAGAAAATAGTTCTAAACCATTTGGAACTTGAGCGCCTATAGGAGCCAGACCCAATAAACRTCAAGTTATGGATGGAGTGTTCGCTACGAAAAAGGGAGACATTATTGTGAACGCTAATGTGGTTAAAGGTACTCTCGTACTTTTCTCCTTGCCCTGCTAAGGTATTAATAGATCCCAGATCGACCAACTCCATTATGTTTCTYTGTATTGTGTGAATTACTTATCGATTCATGGTGTCAAATTTCCCTTTAAGTTTTTAGTAAGTACATAAGTCGGTGAAAATATTGTGGCTAAAGTAAATATATGTTGATTGTGAAATTGGTATGAGAAACAACATATTACTTGATGATTTGATAGTATTTCCTTTTGACTATGATCTCATTCTAGGGATGGATTGGTTATCTCGGCATAAAGCCCTACTTGATTACAAAAATAGGGCGATCAAGTTTACGATATCCAGAGACAAAGTGGAATTCCATGGGAATCGAGTCAGTGCTATAAGTTCTTTGATCTAGGGAGTCAAGGCTAGGAAACTCTTGAGTAAGGGCTGTCAAGGGTATCTAGTGTATTTGATTAACCAATCCTCGGTAATTGAGGGATTAGAGAAAGTGCCTGTGGTAAAAGGATATCCCGATATTTTTCCCTCAAAATTGACTTCATTATCCCCAGATAGAGATGTAAGAGAATTAGCTTAATCCTTGGGGCAAAACCAATATCTAGGACTCCCTACTGGATGTCACCAACCCAACTTAAAGAGTTGAAGGGGCAATTGCAACAATTATTGGAGCAAGGATTTATTAGACCTAATACCTCACCTTGGGGCGCTCTAGTATTATTTGTCAAGAAGMCAGATAACACTCTATGGTTGTGCATAGATTATGGAGGCTTGAACAATCTGATCATTAAGAATAAATATCTGTTKCCTCTCATTGACAAGTTATTTGATCAACTGCATGACGTTGGRTATTTCTCTAAGTTGGACTTGAGATAAGGATATTATCAAGTCAAAATACATGATGAAGATAATCCAAAAATAGCATTCAACAGTAGGCACTTTGAGTTTCTAATGATGCCATTCGAGCTAAAGAACGCCCTCAGAAACCTTCATCGATCTCATGCATAGGATTTTCAATTCGACCTAGATGAATTTTTGGTTATCTTTATAGAAGATATCTTCCTTTATTCCAAGACACAGGAAGATCATGCGAGACATTTGGACCTATTGTTAAGGAAATTAAGGGAGCATCGGCCGTACGTCAAATTTTGTAACTGTCAATTTTGGCTTCATGAGGTCTCTTTCTTGGGGCACAGTCTCACAAGATGGCTTAACAATGGATCGGTCAAAAGTAGAGGGTTGTGACAAACTAGAAATGACCGAGAGTCAACATTAACTTCACGATTTTGGTTGAAGTTCCAAAAGGTGATGGGTACTATGCTAAGCTTCAACACTACTACACATCCCCAACCAGACAGTTAGTCAGAGAGTACTACACAAATCCTAGAGGACATGGTACAAATGGGCAGATAATTTAGCACTTGCAGAATTCATGTAAAATAAATTACCAATCATCGATTAGGATAGCATCACACGAGGCACTCTATGAAAGAAGATGCCAATATAAATTGCCTGTGAAGAAACTGAAGAGAGGCAAATCTGGAATAATAACTAGTTACCAGATATGGAAGAAACATATCAAAAGATGAAAATAATCTAAGACCAGTTATTAGCTGCCCATAGTYGGCCGAAAGTTATGCTGATAATCGATGGTGAGATATGAAATTTGAGATGGATAATAAAGTCTTTCTAAAACTGAGGCCTCACTGAGGAATTTTCAAGCACCTAAGGGGTGGTAACCTGAGTCCCAGGTACATGGGACCATTTGAGATTTTGGAGAGGACCAGAGTAGTTGCGCATAGAATTGCTTTCCCAACTCAGTTAGTTGGGATTCATAATGTGTTCCATGATTCACAATTCAAAAGATACAACTCACTATCGGATCATRTGATAAATGGGTAGAAATTAAATTGCATCCTAATTTGTCATACGAGGAAAGACCTGTACRGATATTGAAGATAGGTGTCAAGAAGTTGCGGACAAAGGAATTCGACTTGTCAAGGTTCATTAGGAAGATCATGAGATCAAGGAGCAACTTGGGAAATAGAGGATTATACTTACGGTACAAAAGATTTCGAGGATGACATTTCTGTTAGAGAGGGAGGATGTAAAACTCCTGGCATTTCTAACTTCCAAATARTTATTTAGGGATTTGTAGTATTAAGCACGGGTTGAGGAATTTAGAAATTTTTGATAATTAATTTAGAATTATTTTGCTAGTTCCGCACGCTCTTATTATCCATTTTATTTTAGACTCAAGCCATAGAAAATTTTATTGCGTTTGGAAACCCGAGCATGTCTTGAGAAGCATGCTCTCAATTATATTATTATATTCATAGCCCTAGAGCAATTACTAGCATGCCCTTTATTTGAATCCGTCAATGCATGCAATGTTAAATTTTTTYGATGCATGCAGAGGGTGCCCATAACTTGACCAACTCTACCCTTGCCCATGTGACCTTTGAGAACTCACTAGATATTTCTAATTAAATTTTCATTTTCTTTTCCCTCTTCTTCTTGGCCGAAAATCCTTGCTAATTTCTCTTCAAAATTTGTGATTCATTAAGCTTCTTGAAGAAGCCTTTAACTCTTCTTATTTGAGAAGCCATTAAACTCTTATAGGAAGATTTATAAAGCTTATTACATAAGCCATTTTCTTTTCTTATTTTTATATTTCTTCATTTCTTCTTTTCCTCTTCTCTTRGCTGATTTTCCTTYATGAGTTTTTCCTTAAATCTTGATAATGAAGGGCTTCTTGGAGAACCCTTTATTTAATCTTATAGGAGAAGCCTTTCCTACTTACTTTTGCTTCAAGAGAAATTATCTCTACTTCTATTTATATCAACCCTTGGCTGGCCTTACCTCTCTTCTCACCCATTTCATTTTTGYAATAATGCAACTACCTCTCAACCCTCCAAACTCTCTCTCTCTCACAGTTGAACTCTCTCTCTCCTTCACTTCTCTCTCAGTAGAATAAAATATATCATTAGAGATGTTTTTAATTTAATTTAGGGGAACTAATAAGCATCCCTAAAACATTTATCGACACTTTTAAATACATCCCCATTTGCGTTGCTATGTAGCCACATTATTTGACAACGCAAGCCAATGCACCAGTAATATTAATTTAACGATGCTTTTATCAAGCATCGATAAATTTAATGATGCTTTTATACAAGTATCACCAAAATTAACGATGATTTTAGATAARTGTCCCCAGAATTAGTGAGGCTTCTATCTAAAGAATCCAAACTTCACGACACTTTTATCTGAAGCATTTCCAAATAGGATTATCTGAGTCCGGATTATCTTTAGTTGGATGGAYGTCCCAGCGGAAAAAACATTCCTAAATATAAGTTAGATTCCTTCAATAATTAAACACAATTAATATCAAAATTTTCAATCTATAATAAATGACATTCAAGTAATAAGTAGGCTAGTTGGTCCATAAATAAGGTGCTCACTTCTGATGTGGGATTCTTTTATTGGGTTTTTGGATGATGACGCTTTAATTAATGTAGTCAAATTAAAATTGTCAAGAATATGAAGCGATGCTTTTTAATTAATGTAAAAAAATTATAAAAAGTCGACCCTTTATTTTGAATGTCTGTAATTATTTTAGTATAACAACGCTTTTAATTAATATTGGCAAAAAGGGGCCCAATTTACGTTACCAACATTTAAAAGTTGCTCTATTTTTTATATTAGTTGATAAGACAACGCTTGCCTTAAAAACATTGGGAATTTTTCTAATACAGCAACAATTTTTAAAAAATTCCTAATTTACGACAGTTTTATTTAAAAGCATCCCCATTTTTTATATTACTCGATAAGACGATGCTTGTCTTAAAATCATTGRAAATATTTCTAATGTAGCGATGATTTTTAGTTATTGTTGATAATTCATTTAATATGACGATGATTTTTAATTTATGTCGGTAACCATTCAAATATGATAACGCTTTTAATCAATGTCATAAAAGACGCGTCACTGTATGAGCTTTTTGTTGTAGTCTCTCTCTCTTAACCTTGCACCACCTAACCTTAGCCTTGCTTTTGTTCTTTACAAGGTAAGAAATGCTCTTCTTTGGTCTATTCTCCTCCTCCTTGAATTGCTTCCATAACCAAGACTCTCTTTCCTCTTTTTCCATGTTGATCATCACCTTGGGCAGTTTGCTTAGAGCTCCATAAAGAATCCATTCGCTGCTCTCTTTCTTCCTTTCAAGGTTAGTTCTTTTATGCATTTTTTCTAGTTATGCATCTATAGGTGTTTTATAGCTTTAAATAGACTAGATAAATCAAGTTTATAGATAGTTTTATGTCAGTTTGCATGCTAGTGGTCTGGATATTCAGATATGGTTGAGAATTGAYAAGATCTTTAACAATAGCATGCCTTTTAAGTTGGTTTTCTATGGTGAATGAGCATTTTTACAGGTTTTGTGGTTAAAAGAATTTATGTTAGCTAGAATAGCGTGTTGATGGTTGGAATAAGATGAGAAAATCTTGACATAATGCTGAAAAATTTTAGAAATAGTTTYAGTATGCACTATTTYGGTTCTATTTTATAGAATTACTTGTGAAATCTGGGTTTAATCATGGCATGTTGCACTGCTGTTTCTTAGGATTACAACAAGCTAAAAAGCATGCTAGTGGTTTGGATATTCAGATATGGTTGAGAATTGATAAGACCTTTAACAATAGCACGCCTTTTAAGTTGGTTTTCTATGGCGAATGAGCATTCTTACTGGTTTTTTGGTTAAAAGAATTTATAGTAGTTAGAATAGCATGTTGATGGTTGGAATAAAATGAGAAAGTCTTGACATAATGCTGAAAAATTTTAGAAATAGTTTTAGTATGCACTATTTCTGTTCTATTTTATAGAATTACTTGTGAAATCTGGGTTTAATCATAGCATGTTGTACTTCTGTTTCTTAGGATTACAACAAGCTAAAAAGCATGATCATAACCTTAGTAAATCATGAGATATGAATTTTACAAAAATACTGGACAAAATCCAAGGAACTGTATTTTTGCTTACTATATTGGGATGATTCTGGTTTCACCATGTGTTGGATTTTGGCATATATTATATGTTTGGATAACCTACTATTTAAGGAGTACTTTGAGACTAATTTTACCTAATTTTAGTTAGTATAACTCGAGATATGATAGAAACATTGAGACCCTCTCAATAGCCAATACTAGTTTGGGCGGTAGGCAGAACACATAAATATCTTTGTGTTTTCTGAATTGGTTACTAGTTGGAATTACTCATTAAAGCTACYGTTGGATAGAACTGCCTCTAAGGATCAATATGGGAATGGTTTTGCATAATTTGAATAATCAAAACCGAAGATACCAAAGCAACTTTACGCTATYAGATTAGAAGTCCCCTATTTCACTCTTCTGTTTGGATAAGTTGTGGGAGTGAAGTACACAATGTTAGGTTCTTATTTTATCTTAATATTTTCCTTAATGTCCTTCAATTCGCCTAAGTAAAATTTCAGTTATTTTTAAAACATCAAAATTGAATAGTTTAGTTGGTAAGGAACTGAACCTTATTTTTGCAACCAAACTGCGATCCGTTTGTTGCTCAAAATTAAGTGGAACCAGTTCATATACTTATCTTGCTTTCTTAGGTTCAGTCCTGTATAAAGGAAAATAGAACCAAGACTCAAGATATGACTGATTTACTAAACTCTACCCATGCTGGGCAAACATCTTGGTATACGACCTTATGTGTGATATTTTGGTGAGATACCTTGACGAGATTATAAGTCAGCTAAAGGATAAATTTCCTATATATTTTAGGACATTTTAACTCGTTGTTTTAGCTATTTAAAATCGTGAGCCTTCCATTTCTTGAAACTCACAACTCCGTGCACTTTAGATATTTTAGTTATGCATTTACAAATTTCCTATGTTATTTTGTGAGTTCCTCTCTCTTTTAAACTTGTCAAAAGAGAATTTTTCATTTCAAGCATATTCTAGATATTTTTTTTATGAATTCTTATATGCTTAAATGTGAATCTCCCTGCTCTATGTCAAACCTCGGAATGAGAGAATTTTGTGACTCAAATAAAATGTTTTAAGCATCTTTGAACTATCGATCTTTTACTAAACACTTGTGAAATGMTTTATATGATATTACTTTACAATTTCCAAGGAATGATTTTACTATATTTTTGAAGTACAAGTGTCCATTGATTTGAATTAAAGTATCAATTTTTTAAGTCATTCCAAATTTTGAAAAATGCTATTGATTTGATATCRRGACTTGGACTTGATTTCGATATCATGATTGTAAACCTCGTGATTGAGGACTTGTGATTTTTGAACCTAATGGTTGAGGAATTGTGATTGTGAACCTCATGATTGAAGATGTTTGCTTTGTGAAAGTTGGATTGTGGATCCAATTGTGAAAGATGAGTATTCTGGCGGTTGTCTAGAAAGGCTAGCTAAATGAGCAAAGTACTGTGCTTGGCTGGTTACCAATATGACACACCTCTTGAGTCAGGAGATGTTAGCCCTCGAGATAGCAAAGCTTAGCCAAAAGTTGGAGGTGCTGCCAATGGCAAATCGAGGACATATTGCATAGACGGTCGACATGCCAAAAGAACCTACAGCTTATTCGTGGACACTCATACCTCTGATCAGGAGGTTTTACCATGGGATAACCAATTTTATATGTATTCTAGCTAGCAGGTACCTTTGTTTGTGTTTCTGGATAAGTTATAAAGTTGAAAGTCGCATGCACACTGATAATGCTAGGGCTGGTAATACCGAYCCCTCAAATCAGATAGGTGGTAATCATGGATTTTCTATCCCATTTCGTGATATGATTTTTTTTGAAATCAAAAAGCTCTTTTTATATGATCTCAATCAGTTTTTGAGTTTTCGCATAACTTAAGCGCTTGCTACTCTGATTTTGATATGTTTTGAGCACTTAATACTTTGATAGGATTTTTCACAATTGTGATTATTCATTTTTGATAAATTATGCACACTTGAATATTTTGTAAATGCACATGACACACATCTCGAGACTCTCTAAGCCTAGGTAACTGTTTTATCATGTTTTAGTGATAGGTACTGATTACTAGTGCTAGCAGGAAGTTTGAGCATAAGAGCATTTTGCATGAACATATCTTGTGAAGCTCARGTTGCTAAATAGTTCTAGTTCACATGTCTATTTACTTTTTGTAAGATGTACTCTATGAGTTTTTTGGACTGTAATTTATTCGGGTTTGTAATTAATTACTTTGATATTTGTAATTCAAGTCAATTATATAATGAGATTTTAGATGCTTTGAGTATTTGACTGTTTGATTATCGAGAGACAGGCGGCGCTCATTCATTCCCAATGGAACCTTCCATGTATGATAAAATGGGTTGGCTTTCCGTAGATCTTTAACTTCTAGGTGATTAAACCTCTAAAAGAAGCACTAGCATTGATACCGATTGAAATGCCTAAGAGATGGTGAATTAAGAATAAACAATAATTTCTATCCTTAATCCAAGATTAGCCTAACCAAACCAATCCCAAAATATCAATAATAGGAACAATGAGTAATAAGTTACTAGCTATGACAATGATCAATTTAAGACGATGTGATAATAAACAAGTTCCAAGAATCTAAATACTTTAACTRAGCCTTAACTTGAGCACTCACTATTCAAGATAATTTAATATATGCAGTAAGAGTATATGAATATGGATAAGCAATATGAACTTAAAGGATAACAAGAGGCAAGACACATGACTTATAGTGGTTCGACTTCAACAAGTCTATATCCACCATCTAGGATCCTCCCTAGGATGTCAACCTTTCACTATATGTGTAAATTCATAAAGATTACATAATACCGGTTTTGTATTCTATACTTGTGGTCATTACTTAGTGTTCTATATTGTCTTTTTGCTCCTCTATAGTATCCCCACTTATTAAGGTTATGGCATGAGAATCTTTAGGGTTGGGCTTGGTATTACTAGGTAATCACCTTTTAACCSTTTGACTCAATAAATTAGCCATTTGTCCTACTTGATTCTCAAGGTTATTAATATGAATTTCTTGATTTTGGAATCTAGTTTTGGCACTAGCATTCATTTTGCTAAACCATTAAAAATAAATCATCTTTATAATAAGCCCTAACCAACATAAAGAAATTAGCCCACGAGTTTTATTGTACCTTATTTGTTCAGTGCCAATCTATTTGAATTGTTAATTATCATTGTGCCATCCTTAATGTACCTATAAATTGAATTACTACAATTGAGAAGGATTGTGAGGTGAATAGATTGATTAGGAATTAGGCAATGATAACCCATYCTTAATTCCATATGCCTAATTTGTATAAAGCTATGTTGTGCTGCCTTTACATATTGAAGTTTGATTACATTTTAAGGCCGTTTCTTATCTTTAGTTAAGAACAATCAAAGTTTTAAAACAATGATAAGTTGGCGAGCCAAATTGAAGAATCCATTTTAGTTAGGATTTTCTAAAATGGTGGGAGTTGCTAGTTCGTTGTGAACTTAGATGAAAATGAGGATTGGGGCGAAAAGGRGGAAGAAGATGAGTAGGGTTAGGGGTAGGGTTTTCTCATGGTTGAAAATGATTAAAATACCCTTTCATCATTAGGCCTTAATGGGACTTTTTGATGGRAAGACACAAATTGACAATTTTAGAAATGTTGAGGGTGAAAAACCAAAATTTCAGAAAATATGAATGATGTAATTTACCCTTTCTTAAATGGTGGAAGTTACAAGTTACTTGTGAATTTAGAATATAGTAATTTTCTAGTGGATGTGTAGCTTTAGCATTTTACCTGTCATCTTAGCTACATACATATATGATCAGATTATGTTTTCACAAGTCATGAATATAGAGATTTTCCAAAGTAGTTGATAAGATAAATAAAAGATCTAGGTATTGTTTGATACAAAGGTATTGGTGGGAATATATGAAATACCATTTGCTGTGTTTTGGAATTCGGCAATAATTCCCCGTAACTATCATTACCCATAGACATAGTCCAACAGATTAAGATTGCAAAATATTGAGAATAATTCAGATAACTCACTGCAATCTTGAATCGAGTGAAATGTTTCGAAATTGAAAATAATAATAACATTTTGATGCAGACATGGTTTGAAAGACTTAGTAGATTGAAAAATTATGCTCACATTTGTTTGTTTCATCCTACTCATTAGGAATTTCAAGATTAATGTAAATTAAATCAATCGTTATAGTATATTTTTTAGATTTTGATGTCATATTACCTTAGATTAGTATGGCACTTGCCTCCATGTTGAAAATACAAGAAATCACTAAAATGGAAATTTAACATACACCTGCCTAAGTTAAAGAAATGAAAGAAGAAATATTCTATCAACAATAACCGAGCAACAATGCATCCCAAAGCCATCAATGGTTTTAGGATAAAAGGCTCAAAAATCTACGTATGGGAAGTTGAAACACTAGTTGATTAAGACCTTTGATTTTTAAGAAAATCTAGAATGGATAGTTATCCATACTTTTTACATTGGAGTGATTACAGCTATTCCTAATATGTTGGATGTAGAACTAGGGGTATCTTGACTTCAAAGGATTAGAATAAAGCTTAAAAGATAATAGACATCATGGTGACAAATGCTTATCAATATAATTCAGTCAGAAGTATACCAAGGCAAAGTGTAGGATACATGAGATTGATGTTATATATAAAATTTCATCACAAATGGCAGCCCTAACCAAATAAGTAGCAAACTTAAACTATTGTGGTGCACCTTGCAATAATTTTGGAGAAGGACATGCATATTTGGATTGCCCTATTTTAGGGCAAAAAGAGCAATCAATGGTAGATCAAGCCAATTATGTAAACAATAATCGTTCTAACTAAAATCCTTTCTCCAACAGATATAATCTTGCTTGGTGAAGTCACCAAATATTTTCATGGAGAAACAACCAAGAGGTGAAAGGAATCAACCACAGGGGTACTCKACTCAACAAGCTCCACCTCCCATGCAAGAGATGTCTTCTTAATTAGAGGATCTCATGATCAAATTCATGTTTAGTGCTGAATAAGGATTTCAAAATCAAGAGGCTTCAATCAAGAATCAAGAAGCTTTCATAAGAAACTTGGAGACTCAAGTGGGATAGATTACTAATCTTCTCTCCAATGGACAACATGGTATATTGCCTAGTAACACAGAAAAATCAAAGGGAACAAGTGCAAGCCGTGGCTCTAAGGAGTGAAAAGGAACTTCAAGAAACACCACTTACGAAAAAAGCAAAAATGGAGAATCTTGATGAAGACACACGAGGGGATGATGTGAAAGATGATAAAGGGGACTCTAAACTCCATACTTATCCTATTCCATATTTTCTTCCTATTCCTTTCCCTCAAAGGCTGAAAAAGCATAAACTGAATAACTAATTGTTTATATTTCTTGATGTCTTTAAGAAATTGCATACAATATTCCTTTTGCAAATGAATTAGAATGAATGCCCAGTTATGCCAAGTTTATGAAGGAGATCTTAACCCACAAGAGGAAGTTAGAGAAGCATGATATTGTAATTGTAATTGAGGAAAGCAAGCAATTCTACAGCAGAAACTTTCTTAATACTTTAAGGACCAAGGAGTTTTACTATTCCTTGYGTAATTGGTGATTTGACTTTTGATAAAGCTTTGTGTGATATGGGGACTAGTATTAAATTAATGCCTTTATCTATTGTCAAGAAATTAGCCATTGAAAAAGTAAAACCAACTACAATATCATTACAACTTGTTGATAGGTTTATAATTTATCCAAAATGGATTATTGAAGATGATTTAGTGAAGGTRGATAAATTTATAGTCCCTACTGATTTTGTTGTGTTTGATGTAAAAGAAGDTAGAGAGATTCCATTAATTTTGGGTAGGCCATTCTTAGCCACAAGAAGAACTCTAGTTGATATACCATAAGGCAAGGTTATTCTTAGAATTCGAGATAAACAAGTCACTATTAATGTGTTCAAAGCAATGAAATATTCTAATGAAAGTGACACTTGTTTATCTTTTGATTTTGTGGACACACTCATGTGCCAAAATAGTAAGAAAAGTTAGTCTCCTAATGTGTTTGAATTATGTTTAAGTGATGCAGGATCTAAAGAGGAAACCAATGATGAGATGCAAGAGATAACTGCTTATTTAGTTGCAAATTGTCTATACATTCCTATGAAGAAGTCATACTAAGAAGAGTTGCAAAAAGTGACACCAAATCTACGCCATCTATAGAAGAACCCCCTACTATTACTTTTAAACCTTTACCTTCACATAGAAATATGTTTATCTAGAAGGCCTTTCCCATTTACCAGTTATTAATTCTTTCTCTTAGATAGATTACAAGAAGAGAAGTTATTTTTGGGTTTTGAGGACTTACAAAAAGGCTTTTGCATGGACCATTGCAGACATGAAGGAAATAAGMCCATCTATTTSCATGCATCAAATTCTAATGGATGAGGATTACGAGCCTATAGTTCAATTACAAAGGCACTTGAGCCTAAATTTAAGGGAGGTTATGAAGCAGAAGTCTTTAAACTCTTGGCTGTAGAAATTATCTATCTTATCTCTGATAGCATTTGGGTAAGTCCTGTGCAAGTTGTTCCTAAGAAAGGGCGTCTCAAAGTTGTAAAAAATCAGAATAATGAAATGATCCCTACTAGGACTATACTCGGTTGTAGGGTTTGCATTGATTATAGTAAATTAAATACCTCCACTAGAATAGATCACTTTCTTCTACCATTTATCGATCAAATGCTTGTGAAKTTAGCTGGCTATGAATTTCATTGATTTCTAGATGGATACTCTAGGTAAAATCAAATACAGGTTGGCCTAAAGGACCAAGAAAAAAAAAATAAATTTTACGTTTGCGCTATTTCACAGCTTCAATACCGGCTATTACCCAATAATACTTGAGTATTTAAGACAATAATACAGTTTGAGAAATGAATACAAGGGTAATCATCCTTCAATTCCCGGATATTGAAGTGCTTTAGGCGTTTCTTTAATAATATTTTATTTACAAAATTATTACTATCTTTTCAATCTAAATGAGTTTTTCAAACAAAAATTTTTTTATTTAAGTTGCAAATTCAGATTTCAAACTTTCCCAGTTTTCCAGCCTTTTTCATTCAAAATTTTTTCTCAAATAAAGCAACCTTTTTCAACAGAACACCACTCCAAATACACCCTTAGTAAAAGGCGCAGGATCTTCACATCCTCTAAATCCTTCACTGCTACACTACGTGACATATGTATACATATTTAAGTCCTCTAACTCTATTATCATTAATAAGTAGACGCAAGTCATCTTATTAGTGGTGTAACAAAGAGGGACTAGATTATTTAGTTGAAGATCTAGGCGTCAGTTAAATAAGTTTCTTAGAGTAAAGAAAAGTATATACAACATTGGAAGGAAAACAAAATAAATCTCTACTACTTGATACAGGAAATAGGTAACATATTTTTGGTATAAAGAGGTGCAATATTACTGAAACCAAAAGAAGGAGAGAGAAGAACATTTTTTGTCTTCGGATAGAAAAAGAGAAAAAAACTGCAGGTAACAAAAAGAAGAGTGCTAATCGAATTAAATGTCTCTTAAAATGTAAAAGAAGCAGACAATACCAATTAAAAATATTGCTAGATATAAAGCAGCAGAACCCACATAGATGTTTAGAACTTCTGAAAGCACATCAAGTACAATGGTAGTTGAAATTATTGGGGATCAATTGTGCCTATTAGGCCATACTCCTAATTAAATMTGAGAGATTACATTGCTAAAGTACATAGAACCTTAAACCCAAATCTAAGCAATTAATAAAACCCCTCAACAATAGTAGGTCCACAAGAAACTTTGAGAGAAGGCGTTGCTATCATCATCAGCATTTAGAACCTGCCAAGGAGATTCATGGTTATCAAGGGCTAACAAAGCAGGTTTCCTAGGCATCACATCACGTGAAATGCTTCTTTTTCTCCTCACCCTCACTGGAGAAAAAGTAAGGAGATAGGAATAACATCGAAAAATTGCAAATGTATGCGTAATGTAAGTTCTGGAGTGCCTAATTCTCCTTATCTAACTCCAAAATGCAAGAAATAAGCAAAGCAACTCCCATAATACATGAATGTTGCAATGTGTGCTCCAAVGTATAAAAATGAGGCAAAGATTAAAATCAATAGCTTATCACTTAARGACTCCCTAATATGCTTCATAATTCTCATATATCCAATATCTTGTTTTCTTGTTCTTCTTTTTGTGAGTGCGTCTTATGCTTCATCTCACACTTTTTTCAATCTATTCTTTCCATCCTTTTCCAAAATCATGAAATTGTCATCAACAAAATTTCACCATATMCATAAACATTGTAGACAACAAATCTCTATCAAAATCTGGTTATTTATCTGTTTTATTCAAAGACATAGAAGTTGAATCATAAGAAGGCTCAAAATGGGAATTAATGGTGAAATAGTAAGTTTAGTCGGCATGAAAGGTTCAAACATTTCAAGGAAGGCTTATTACCATCATCTCTTAGTCAATTTACAATACGTTTCTTTTTTTGCCTCAAGAAATATTAAAGTAAGTTCAGGAGTGCCTAAAATTCTCCTTATCCAACCCCATAATGCAAGCTATAAGTAAAGAAACTTCCATAATATAGGAATGTGACAATGTGTGCTCAAAAGTGCAAAAATCATGCAAAGTTGGAAATTAATAGCTTAGCACTTAAAAACTCATAGTTCTCATATACCCAACATCTAGATCAAATAGTCAGTTTATGGATACGACAAAGCAAACAATAAGGCCATTATAGAATAAAAATAACTAGAAAATAACAACTTACTAAAGTAAATAAGGACAAACACAAACTCCTTTACACTTAATCTAAACATTCCCCTCAATGTAAAACTTGATGGCACATAACGAGTAAAAGATGATAAMAATGTATTAGTAATCAAGTCAAGAGGGATGAGAGAGGCAAATACAGAAGAAGGAGGAGAGGAAAAAGAAACATAGAGAAATAGTTAAATGAAGAGAAGAAGAGGGAAAGAAGTAGAACTGTCAAAGAGTTTTGGACTGCTCAGCCAAAAATTTGTCATCAATTGGTCARGCCACCATCATGTTCGGYTGGGAAATCCCCAACCCAAGATATAGGTAGATCTCGACTTGCCAAAAGTTTTAAAAATATAAAAATTTAAAGAATTCCCTACAAATCACATGTCTTTTATTGTAGGGATTTTGGTGAAATATGTATGTGTAAATTTTGGTTTATTCTAATTACATTTAACTCACATTTTTAAAAATTCCCACAAAAAGTTCATTTAAAAAATGCCTACAAATCAATTGCGGTATTGCTCAAGTCAAGAGTGTGACAAGTAGCAAGATCCTATGCATAGTCAAGGCTTACAGGCTTAGTCCTCAGATTSTTTGGTATGTCTACAATTTGGTCAAGGAGGTCTTCGCTATTAGGAAGCATTTGGAAAGGAATAGGAAAGACAAGGACTCAAAATTCAGATTGATTTTGATGGAGAATAGTATTTACTGCCTTGCTCTACCACAACAAGCACTCTYGTGGGTCAAGGAAAAAATTGATGCTTTGGACCTTCTGGGAGGTGGCAATGATGATGGGATTCTGATGGGAAAATTTTGTATTTTGTTAGTTTGAGAATAGTTTTCTCATACCAAATTTTATGGCATCATTTATTATGATTAAAAAGAAATTCTTGCAATTCAAGATATAAATAAATAAATAAAAAGCTTAACATCGACCTGCTCATTTTGCAAGACAAGCTGGGCTAGACCCAAATGTTTTGATGGCTCTAAGAAGGACGAGAAAATGATGAGAGGAAGAAGGAAAGGAACAGGTAGGATGGCGACTGTCAAGGGTTGGTGGCAACCGGAGGAAGGGAGAAGGAGAAGAAAGGAAAAAGGAAAATAAAYGTGAATGAATTTACTAAAATACCCCTATTTTTGTTAGGGTTTAAGTTCAATTTTCTACAAAAGGTTAAAATTCTATTAATTTTCTAAAATTGAAGGACATGTAGTTTGTGTTTTGTGTGTCAAGTAGAAAAACAATCAAGATAGGAAAAGTTAGTTAGGGTCAATTGGCGATAGTCATCCTACGAATTTCTTAATGCTTGCTTTTTTAGCTTGATAAACATTTTGAAGAGTACTATCCAAAAGTTCTTTTATAGCTTTGTATTCGCTCGAATATTATTCATATAATTTGTTGGTCAAACCGCCAAGAATATAATTTCTGCACATATATAATCATCATCCTTCCRTTGAGCAATTCTATTATCAATTTGTGCAGTTGTTTCTAATGATTTGTCATGGTTGAACGTATACCAACTATCAAGTTGCCAATGTAGACTTTCGTCTTTCCCACCATCTAGAACAGTTTTTTCCATTAAGAACACATATCCTTTCATTGGTAGAAGAACMATCTTCAAGATTCAACTTTAAAAAAAAAARGAAATTCAATGGAGTTTCCCTTAATCCAAATGCCTAAAGAGCATTTCAAAACTATTTTGTATAAACTATCTTACTGGTATGAATTCAATGAAAAACCTCTTTATCTCATCAATCTTTATCATTGTTCGATTTATTGTCAGTGCCACCACAATGGCCATCACTTCAAATTGGTCTAGACCTATTAACCAAATACCCCATGATACATAATCTATTGTATAGAAGACTACAAATATATGATGTTCGATTATCAATTTTCTTGCTAAGGTATGTTTATTTTCTTTGGAGGACTTTTGGTACTCTTACCAATATCCATATAGGGAGCTTGACCCTAAGACGCAACTGTTTCTAACCATCAAGAGGCAACAAGCATTGTGTCACTCAACAGGTCACTTAGGTAAAGTAACTTTTTCTTTAATGTGACACACCACTTAATTCTCACTTTTTCTATGGTTCTTTGTGGTGGATCYATTGCCACCTTCTTCCACCTAAAGGGGAGCAACTCCAACTGAATTGCTTGTCCCAAYACAGCTACCTCCATCATTTTATAAGAGCTAAGTTTTGTCATACCAAATTTTGTGACATCGTTTATTTTTAATTAAGAAGAAATGCTGACAATTAAGATATAAAATAAATAAAAAAGTTTTCTTAACTTAATTTCAACCCTCTTATTTTTCCCAGCAGAGTGGGCTAGCCCTAGTTGTTTAGACAGCTCTAGGAAGGAGGATAAAGAGACGAGAGGAAGAAGGGCAGGGAGAGGAGGGCATGATGATAGCCGTGGATTGGTGGAAGGAGGATGAAAGTAAAAGGAGGAGAAAGGAAAGAATGTGGAGAAAGTGATTAAAATTTATTTATTTAAAATAAATCTGAATGAATTTACTAAAATGCCCCTAATTTTATTAGGGTTTTCTAATTATAGTCACTGTGACCCACAGATGCCACCGCTGCAGATCAGCCTAGAACCTATCAAAACAAATATCCAGCGATGCATAACTTTTTGTACATAAATAAAGACTAGAAGAAACACCGTAGTATTTAGAATCTTTATTATTAGGGTTTTTTCTCCCTATTTTTCAGGTTTTTAGTAACATCAAAAAACCTTAAATTCCAGCTGCCAGTTTTGCTAGGGCTTCAGCAACAGCACCTGCATCAATCTCTTGTCACTAGGAATGTTTCCTTGTCTTTCAAATATGAAGGCTGAGATCCTGTAGAATCAATCTCTTGGTCACTAGCAACGTTTCCTTTGTCTTTCAAATATGAAGGTTAGATCTGTAGATCTTTGATCTAGAAATTCTGGGTCTTTCAAATATGAAGTTGAGATCCTGTAGAGTTGAATAGGGTATCAAAAACTTGTATGAATAGTTGCATCGGGAAGTTGGGAACATCAATAATTGTCAAATACAAACTATCAAAAAAATATGTTAAATACTTCCATTTAACATATTACATCAAGAGATCAAATTGTCAATCATGGTGCTAGATAGATAAATACGTAAAGAGATCAAATTCATTGCAACAAATCAGTTTAAAAAGGTTTTGAGGATGTTGCATTTTGGATTCTATTATTCATAGAATTCCTTCTATTGTGACCAAACTTTTGACGACGTCCACATCTTAGGGGAGATTCGAGGCTTTGAATATCCATTTCTCCACGCATCCTTATAATACGCCTCTGGGCCAGATGACTAACCTTCATAAATAGCTTGTAATGTTCAAGGGTGAAAAGTGGACTGCACCARTTTTTATAATTTTCAACTGGTTAGAAACCATATTGATATGTGTTTCTACAATTATCCTTTAAGTAGAATTCATTAAAATGTACTGCAGGTCCCAACCTCTTTTCTAACAAACAACATATATGTGATAACACAGTATTCCCAATAAACTCCACATGTGGCAACTGCATATTCTCTCATCCATTTRGACCGYGTAAATATAGTTACATTTTCAATTTGTCTCACTGGAGTTTGAACACTAAATACTTCGGTCTAAAGCTTGTATTGGCCAATGGAGTGCATCCTTGTCTTTACTTTGAGATCATTATAAATCTTYCATATTTTCGAGGAAAATGGATATCTGTGATGAGCCACCTCTTCTCAGTGTTTGCAAGAATAATCCACAAGCTTCCTAAATATCATCTCAACCAAGCCCTTTATGGATAGTGTAGGGGTTTTATTCAAAACATTAATYAAAAAATTCAAACAAGTTAGTGCTCATAATGTCATACCTGTAGCCACCATCTTGCAATAAAGTTTATTTCTTGAGAGGAATATTGCTAAACCAGTCATATGTTGCGTCATTTTTTTTATCTTTTTTATCTCTTCTATATGCATATCAAACTTATCCATTTTAGGTGTACTTCCAGCCTAATACATCAACTTTTTTAACATATTGTTCTTCAATGTGAGATTGAAGTTGACATGGAAATGATGGAGATAGAATCTGTGGACACCCTTCGAATGTTGCYAGTCCCGACTATGATCAAGGACACTCAAAATCCCCCTATGTCTATCCAAAATAAAACAAACCAAATTGGTTCTTACTAACATGAAACYGTAATAATTGCATAAACCACCCCCAACTCTCCATAAATTCTTGATCCACAATAGTATAGGTAAGTTGATAAACATGGTTGTTGGCATCCCATGAACTAACAATCAATAACGCTCTATAATATGTCTTGTAAGATTTCTAAATTAGATAATGCAACATACATAAGTATACATTATCAACAAAGTAATAAAGTGTAAGTTAAGTATTGTTCCCACGAGGACTGAATTAATGAAAAAATCAAAGTGAAACCTCCAATAAAATCAATAATTAGCTTGACATGTGAGTCATTAAATTAAAAGAAAATAAAATCTATACATCTAGGAGCAAAATTTAGGTTACAAAATTGGAAGACAAATCTCTAAAAGAGTGAAAAATATGATGGGAAACAAGTTAGGATTGTTGACTTCCCTTAGTGGTAACRTGTGTTTGATGGAGTGCAAATTGCTATAGCATTCTCTTCYAGTAGACCGAAACTAATGATGACACAACCCTTTTGGATTTATAAGTCCTTAGTTCTTTAATTGGGTTAATACATAAGTCTGTGCAAATCTAATGTAAAAATCTTACTTTATCTCAAGTCTCTTTGGTCTTATAAGAAACAAAAATATGTATATRACTTATGCTACAGCAAATTGATAAGATAATAAGTTGTGGTGACCRGCCTGTCCCTCAGTAGGACTGGGACAGATACGAGTCTTCACTTGTCTCTTGACAGTCGATAACCAATCCTCGAATAAAGACATAAAATTTAAATGACTAAAGTGGAAGCATAAACTTGAAATAATGTACAATCCATATGATAATCTGTAGGGATTAAGTATTCCCCGAATAAAAACTAGTAAAACTGGTCTATTACAAAAAAAATTAAGATAGATCATTATTAGAAAACTTCAACATTTCAAAAGACAATAACACCATAAGCAACTATATCAAATCACATCCTAATGCTCTACAAATCAGTACCTGTCACTAAAACTTGAGAAAAACTGTGAATGAAGCTTAGTGAGTCTCGCAAGTGTGCAATGTCAGTTTTTAAAATAAGAGCACGATTTTCAAGTAAAGAGTTAGTAGAAATATCTTGAACAAGTATAACAAGTGTAAAACAGTTCAAATATCACGTTCTCATAAACACGTTTTTTCCTAAAGCATCAAATGAAATTTTCAAAATCAATCCTCGAATCTTAAGCCTTCCTTAAGTTAAGACGTCTCATCCAACTTAGAATTTGACATAGCTCAGTTCAATTTGTGCAATAAAAATAACAAGGAGAAAATCTATCACAAAGTTTATTTATGATGTTCGAGGCGTATTAGTGAGAAAATGCGAACAACATTGAGGTAATGTCAACATTATTGAGTTAATTCAGGCCTTAAAAATTGAAAATTTGTAATGTTAATAGAAAGCACTTAATATTTAAAACACATAAATCATGGATGCATGGAAACACTAGATTGAAATACTCAAAATATAAAACCAAATTAGGAAATAACAGAAGAATCAGTTCTTGCAATGAAAATTGAAGTAATGAAAAACTAAAAGGACTAATRAAAATAAACTAAAAGAAAGAGAACTTAGCYAGGTGTGGGGGTTTGGTTACCTCCTATCGGCACTTAATTTTATAGGCTTCAGCTTGACTGTTGTAGCATCCTTGCCTATAGSTCATGAGATGGAGGTCTTCTCCATTATTATTTTTTCATTTGCCTGTGTACTTGAGAAGTGCTTTCTGGTTTAAACTCCCTTTGCTAGGATCATGTGATTTCTTTGATTTGTCTTAGTTCTTCTTGGCATTCTCATCTGCAATCCCTCTAAAACATGCCATAGAAAATGAGATGTGAACGTTTTTTGTTCATTGTCAAGTTGTGCCTATAGTTTGAATTAAAGTCCAATTAGCGCATATTGAAGTTTGGCCAATTCAATATCTCATATCCATTATTAGCCCAACAATGCGGCCTGTGAGTTCAAGAAGAAATATAACTAAACAACTAATGAAAAAGTTATCTTGATTAAATTTTTTCGGACATTTGACATCCTATGGTATCACGACCCATTTGAAAAAAAAATTACAAATAAAGCCTAAAAAATTTTAAACAAATGATGAATTAATTTTAAAAATTTAAACATAGCCCCTCAAAATAAAAATTCAAGCAAGAAAAACGAAAAAACACTTGCAGAGGGCTGGCTATATTTCTCGATCAATGACAATTTTGCAGGTCATCTTTCCATTTATAAGGTTTTTCTTTTTACAAATAAAAGTATCCATCTTTTCTTGGTGGAGAGCTGACCTTCATTTTCTTTTCTTTTTTTTTTTTTTTGGACACTCCATTGGCCCTTTTTTAGAGGGCCGACGTTTCTTATTTATTTATTTAGTTCAAAGACGATTTGAGCCTACCATATTATTTATTTGGATAGGGYAGAGTGATTTTTTTTTTTTTTTTTTTTTTGTTGTGGCTGTTGTTACTTCAATTTTCTCCTCCTTTTTTTCCCCCCCTTTGCAGTTGGATATAGTTGCTATTTGCAATTGGCACAAAAATTTATTATTATATTTAGTATTTTGTCCTTTAGAATCTTATATTAGTAAGTTAATTCCTATATATATTATGATTTATTTTGTTATTCGATTAATATTTCAACACATTATTTTATTTCTAATCTTAGCATTTGACATTTGCAATTGTAAATTTTTTGTTCTATTTTTATAACCAAACAAATTTGAATATTAATATATACAATACACATATATATATTGAAGAGCACCTTTAAAATTCTAACTTTTTAAAATGAGATATATAATTGAAAAAGTAAATAATAATAGTATCAATAGCTTTTAATTTAAAAAATTCTAAAAGCAACATATATATATATATCTTCATCTCTTAGTTATGCATCTCCYATGTTATTTCACATATATATTTTCTCTGAAATGGAATTAATATAAATAGACAAAAGGTATAAAAACTGGGTAATGACACAGACTGCTTAAAATGGTTACAAGCGGGTAAGAGACCTGGGTTACCAATTATCCATATTAATTACATTGGTGTACCCACCATCCAAAACTAGTCTTAAAAAGAAAAGAAAAACAATCACCCACTGTCTAAATAGATTCGGACATTATTTTCTCCTCCTAGACTCTTCAGGTATGGAGGACTGTGCAACAATGCTTGACGAAGGATCAAAATTAATGCCGACCTGATGTACTGTCGGTTCACATCTTTATTTATTCCTCAAAGTACATGGCATGTCATTCTTGTTCTATACAATTGCCACCATATTTGTGCATGAAACAATCATTTTTCATGCTTTTCATTCTAATAGATGGTCCTAAAGGTCATGGACAAAAAATTAATGTTTATCTCTAACCTCTTATTGAAGAATTGCAAGGCTTATGGAACAATGAGGTGTATAGTGCATTGAGTAATCATATGCACTTTTATTATGGACAATAAATGAYYGCAGCATATGCAATGCTATTTGGTTGAAGTACCATAAGTGAGTTCACATGCCCCRTTTGTGGACACAAAACTCGATCAAGTTGGTTGCACTCTAAAAACACTGCTACATGGTAGACTCTCCGTTTCTTGCATGTTAGTCCAATAACACAGAGTCCACTTAGAATCTAGAATCGATTATAAAACAAAATTTAAAAATACAACTATTAAATAACATAATGAAAAGAATAGAAGAAGGTATATATACAATTCAAAATAAATTCAAATGATCGATGTCTATGTAAACACAATTTTTCTAAAATAAATTCATCACTAACATATGTATTGGGACATGTTTTTAGGATACAATGGAATTACCCTATGCAAACTTGAAATATTACTTGAGCTAGACCACTGAAAGAATGAAGTAGAAAAAAATTGCTAGAACAAAAGGAACAAAAGGGGAATTTTCTATTTGAAACGCTCTGCAAACACTGGAAAAAAACTCTCGAAAGCTGCTGAAAATTTTCTGTATTGATATTGCTGGAAATGTCCCCTTTATATAGGCTTCAGGCCAGCAAAGAAATTGCAGAAAACTGCCCACTTCAATGCTGGAATTACTGTAGAAAATTGTTGAAACTGTTGCTGGATTTTAATTTCTGTTGTTACATATTTTTAAAACCCTCAACTTCAATGCAGTTTTTCTGAAACTATTGTGCAGAAAAACTGTCCACATTACTGCTGTAATTTTACATCCTTTGCAGTTTTGTCTAGTTTAATGCATKGCATTGCTCTTGAACCAATGCAAGTCCAAGAGCAATTTCTTGCTCTATTTTTCCAAAACAAAATTAGCGCCGGTTGTTGCTCAAATCAGGCAACGATTTGGTCTTTTCACCTCAAACCGGCGTCTATTTAAGCCAAATCAGGTGCCTATGGGAACCTTTTAGGGCTTTTGTGTTCTTCTATAAATATTACGTTTTATGACCGATTTTAGAGAATTTGGTGGCTGAAACACTCTTTTCATAGTTTTATAGTAGTTTTAATAAGAGAAACATGGAGGAAGCCAATGGAGAGCTTGAAGACTTGTTTTCAACCGAGATTACTTAAAGATTTGTTCATCAAATCAGTTCTTTCTTCTCTAATGGTTGTAACATGTTTATTATACTTTCTATGGTGAATTTTATGAGTTTCTTAGGCTAAACTATTTGTGCTGGTTAGGGTAATTTGAGAAGATGATTTCTTTGTAATTGGTTAAACTCTATTGTGCTCTTTTTGTTGATTCCCCATCTGGTTGAGCTATTTATTATTATTGTGGCTTTCTTAATGTTTTTTTCTGGATTAACTACCTACACATCGATTTTATTATCAATTCGGAAGGACCGGCAGATGAACAGATTAATTAGGACTTAGCAATAATGACCCATTAGTTTTGATCCAGCAAGGGATAGCATCAATTTATTTTGGGTGATTTCCAACAATAATCGACTATGGTTAATGAAATATGGAATTTCTTATATCTTTAATACAATTTCAGTTAATCTAATTCATATAAGGATATGGTTTTAGTTAATTGGAATTAGGGATTTTATGCCAAGGGATTGGCTAAAACCTAAATTAGGGATTTCTACAATTAATAATTAGATTAGATTTTGAAATTAGGGAAATTAATATATGATTAACTTAGCTGATTATCAGAATGATACGAAAATCAATACCCTAACCAACCTCTTTTATTTTACATTAGATCATATAGGATTTAGGTAATTAAATTTCATAATAGAACTTTATAGATTGCTTCTTCACTTCTAATTTTGTTTGATTCAATAACTTTTGATAGGTTGAAATTAGGGAAATTTGATAATTTTGGTACTTGATTAAAAATCCTTGTGGGATTGACCTTGACTCACTTGCTATACACTTTTGACACTAGTATACTTGCTAGGATATGAATGCATCGAGTTTTGTGACCATCAAGTTTTTGACKCCATTGTTGGGCAATTTTGATTGATATCATATAATTGTTGAATGGCCTTGAGATTAGACCATTTTCTTTACTTCTTTTTGTTTTCATTTGTTCAAGTTTGTTTGGTATTTTGATTTGAATTATGTGCTCTCTTTCTTTTGATAGGTACTAGATCTTCAAACATTCYTTTAGAGACAAATACTAAGGATCTTGATACTCTTCTTAAAGAAAATAGGAAATACATTAGAGAGGGAAAGACCGAGGAAAGATATTGTGTAATTGTTGATTTGGGGTATAATAGTCAAACTAAGGAGAAGGAATTTGAGTTTGATAATTCCTAGAATATGGATGATCAAGGATTTGAGAAGAGGGTTAAAACCCTTAGGCATTATGCCGTGCCAAAGGTGGAAGYGGCTCATCCCGCAATCACTAGACCTCTAGTCGCCGTGAACAACTTGGAGATAAAACCTRTGATTATTCAAATAATCCAACAAAGTGTGCAATTCTATGTGGTTTGTTCTGTGAGGACCCTAATGTTTACATCTCTAGTAGGAAATACATTAGAGATGGAAAGACCAAGGTAGGAGATTGTATAATTGTTGATTTGGRGGATAATAGTCAAACTAAGGAGAACGAATTTGAGCTTGATAATTCTAAGAATACAGATGATCAAGGAATTGAGGAGAGGGTTAAAACCCTTAGGGATTATGCCATTCCAATAGTAGAAGGGGCTCATCCCACAATCACTAAACCTAGAGTCGTTGTTAACAACTTTGAGATAGAACCTGCGGTTATTAAAATGGTAACAAAGTGTGCAATTCTATGATTTGTCTAGTTAGGATTTAAAGATTATTTGTAAAGGTGTCCTCATCATTCCTTGCCCTTATGAATGCAAATCCAAATCTTTTACAGTGGATGAGTATTGCATCTAGATCTATGATAGATGCCGCTAGTGCGGGAACTATAACGCGAAAGGTACTCAGGAGGCTTGTAAGTTGTGTGAGGAGATGGACTTGGTGGGTTGCCAATGGTCTAATGAGAGGAATAACAATGCTAGGGAAGGTGGTGCGATAGAATTAGATGCTACACAWACTATTCTTTACTAGTTAGTTCTTATTTCAAAAAATTTGGATATAGGCGGTAATGAACATTGTGGAGGTACTCATGAGAGTTTAATCTCCCGCAAAATCACTATCCTAACCCCAATTTCCCTCCAAACTCCTAAGGTGCCCACTATGTAGGCCCTAATGCTAGAACTAACAATGCCTACTCAAATACCTACAATCCCGGGTAGAGGAATCACCCTAATTTCTCTTGGAAGCCATGTCAGAGTTCTAGTTTCAATGCCTATGTTAGGCCACCTCAACCTCAACCCCCGAGTTTCTCTCCTCAGGATAAGTTTTCTAATTTAGAAGCCTTAGTTGGTAAATTTGTCACTAGTAGAGAAACTAGGTTCCAAAACAAAGAGCTTTCTATTAAGAATCTTGAGAATCAAGTAGATCAATTGGCTATTTTCTTAGCCAAAGAGTTCAAGGCTCCTTACCTAGTAACACCGAAATCAATCCTAAAGATGTAAGCCATTAGTCTAAGAACTGGGAATCTTTAGAGGTAACCTAAGGTTGACTCACCAATTGCTCGTAAAGAACAAGACCCTCTAAGGTTAACTGGATTTGGGTTAACGCTTATGCGAACCCGGGAACTAGAGATACCAGCTTGAAAAAGGGCAAAGGGGGGTTAGCAAGTAGAATAGATGTGATGCTAAATAATTAATCTCTTACCGCTTTTCCTACATTTGGTCAGTCTTCTACAGCGCACAGAATCATCGACACTATAGGGACAGCCACTCTCCGGAAGCTTTCTTTGGAGAAAATTAGAACGCAATCTACGATATATACCATACAACCATACCTACTCACTCACTACCTCTACTACTACCCCACTACATCCCACCTAATATATATTATACTATCTACTCATACTATACTATATCCCTCACCTCCATACCTACCTACCCCTATACGTACCCACGCGGCTATTCACATGCCAAAAATATCAAATATTTGGTGAAGGGCAGTTTTGTCGCAATAAGAGAAATTTCTTGAATAAGATTGCTTCGTGTTCTCAAATAAACTCCTCACCTAACTTAAAGATCAAGAGAATTCATTATTCCCTCTGTCCATGTTGGATGGAGTTTTTAATC